>OU015497.1:163609073-163979073 GCA_907164885.2 Dolomedes plantarius | reverse complement strand
CACTTCTTGAGGAGTGGAACAGTATTCCTCAAAGTCTTATCGATAACATCATCGCATTCATGGAAAACAGGTGTGCAGCAGTCTTAGCTGTTCGAGGAGACCACACGCCATATTAAAAATCTTGCATCATTTCTAAACAATACTTTTTTTTATCGTTTACATGTAACCAAATTGTTGCCCTAAATCATCTTTTCATGTTTTTTCCATATTTTCAAAGAATTAAAGCTTAATTACAAATTTTTTTACGTCTTTTTTTCTGTATAGCGCATTGATACTCGTGTACTATCCATTTTATGTTGTCTCGCACGGTTTTCTTAACTTCTTTGCTTGCTCCCCTAATTTTTTTGAGCAGTGTATATATATACAGTGGAATCTCGATCCATCATTTTCGGATCCATCGTTTTCCGTATGTGTCGTTCATTTTATCCAGTCCCAACATATATATATATATATATATATATATATATATATATATATATATATATATATATATATATGTATGTATGTATGTATGTATGTGTATATATATATATATATATATATATATATATATATATATATATATATATATATATATATATATATATATATATATATATATATGTAAAACAAACATATCTAGGCTTTTGAAAGATACTCTTTTGCCTACAGTATTTCTTCTAGAAGGAAATATTTTCAAACAAGTTCAGGAAGTTGACATCCATATCAGCAGGATAACGGACGCACCCAGGAAGATTTCATTCCTCTCCATGATATGACCGGAAACTTCTCTAAAAGCTTTGCCAACTTTGAACGATTAATAAATTATTAGAATTATTAGTTAACACGATATAGCTCTTACAACCATATTTGTTAGATATTGAACGTGTTATACCCCCCACAAAGCAAATGATTAAGAAAATCATGGTGAACTCTCGCAGTTGCAAGATACATGAATAGTAAGAAGGACAGACAGCATGCATAATTTGCCAAATATGAATGATATGATAACAAATATTAATATATATTATTCGTATATACCAAATATTATTTACAATATGTATATATATATATATATATATATATATATATATATATATATATATATATATATATATATATATATATATATATATATATATATATATAAGTGTCTAAAGCAAATAAGTTTTTCTAAAAAACAAGAACATCATTTAGAACCGTAAGCGTAATCTATAGCGCTAAGCTGCTAACAAATTAGTTACAAAATAAGCAATGAAAATACTAAACCGATGTAGAAGAAAGAAGTGACCATACCTACACAGATTTAAGAATAAGAGAATGAAATTCACAACAGAAATGGAAGTTTTGTAGTTAATGACCGGGGGGAAGTTGTGACCCCCCCACTCCGATTAAACAATGTTTTAAGCCATGGCAACAATCTCGGAAGTCTGCTACAAAACTGAGACCTTTTTATAGAAAAGAAAAATATAAAAGACAAATGTACCAAAAATAACTATATTACTTAAAATACTAACACTAAACACCAAACTTACATATACATGACACCAAGACACCGACTCAACCCCATATTGCATCGCCGTCATTAGCACGGTTTACTTCAGGCTCATTGAACCATATAGAAAATCGACGTCCACGGTCGCAGTCAACATTGTTAAAAAAAGCGAGTTAAAATGTATTTTAAAAAGTAATAGGGAAATCCCTTATCACTTGCGACCAGTAGGAATTTATTGATTTTATAGTCCATTTGTACTTGATTTGAATGTAATATTTTGCATCTAACCAAGTAGTTTATAATTATGTTGCGTCTAATTTTTTTATGTACAGCACTATCCCAAGACATAATACGAACGGTGTTAAATGTATAGCTATCACGTTTGTCGTATAGTTGATAAGCAATGTTTTGTTGTTTATCAATATAAAGGATAAGATCAAGAAAAGCAATTCCCCCAGTGTTGTCCCGCTGGGTTTCCACAAGTTTTAAACCGCTAGGGTAAAATCCCAAATCTAAAGAATTAAAATTGTTATTTAAACATACGAGAATGTCGTCAACAGACCTAAAAATTACAATTTCATTTAGCAACATAACACCCTTTTCATAATGGTGCAAATAAATGTCAGCCAAAGCTGAAGAGCAACCTCCCCCCATAGGCACTCTATGTATTTGTCGATAAAAAATTTTCCCATTGTACAAAACAGTTTCAAATAATACGATGTCTAAGAGGGCAATAAATTTTCTCAAAGATATAAATTCTTTTAAGTCATAAGGTTCATATAACCCGATAATAATATCGTAGAGGTCCTTTAGGTTTATAGAGTTAAATAAATCTTCAAAATCAAAACTTTTTATGTCTGTGATATCACCAGTACCCTTCAACTGTTTTACTACGGTATAACTATTTTTAATAAAATAAGCACCTTCAGAAATGAGTGTTTTTATAACTGTATTAAGTATCGTTAAAAGTTTATTATTGGCTATAGTTAAATATGTATTGCAACCTATTGTAATTGAACGAAATTTAATAGGAGATTTATGAAATTTAGGGATTAATACGAGGTAAGGACATTTTATTTGTTGTGGTATTTTAATACCGGCTCTACGATATAAGGCTCTTATGCGATTTTCAACAACACAACGTGTAGTATTAAGAATTTTATAGATGTTAACATTTAGATATTGTTGATATAGAAAGTCACTATAAAATTTTTTACAGATAAATGCAAAGTTTGATGTGACTTTATCCACATAAGTAATAATATAATCACACTGTAATTGATAGATAGCAGAACGCAAGTTTTTTAATGAACCTTTATTATCATAACATGATATCCCACAATAGGTATCACTAAAATCCCTCAAGAAATGGTGTTTCCATTCACTAAAACTACATCCGGCATGCTATATTTAATAGCAGTACTATAAACGAATTTATCTAAATTTTTTCTAAAGGTAGGCAACACATTACCATGATATCCGATGCGATAGCCAGTACCTTTTTCCAATAGGTCGATCAGATCGGGATTATTAGCAACATTAATGTCGCCACTGATGACATGTCCATAGTGTGCACTAAAACCTATCTTATTTTCGTTACAGCTACCTAAACTTAGAGTTTCTTTATTTAAATTTTTGGAAAACAAATTATAATTGAAAATAATGCGTCCTATAGGTTTGGTATACCGGAAGCAATGGTAAATTTTTACATTTTTATGGGAAAATATATCATGTTTTTTCAATAAAATGTGCAAAAGGAATTCTATCAAAACGTTTATTTGCGTATTCAGTGATGCAATACAATTTTGTAACACTATCATTCATACAACCATTTAGTACTACATTACAACCACTGCTCCTATACTTAATAAGATCCAAAATGATTGGTTTATTAGTTTTGATATGATTGTTTAATGCTTTGTTTTTACAATAACACCAAAAATCCTGTAGCCATGCTTTTTTAATGCGGAAAATAAAGTTTTTTAACCATTTGATAGGATAGTTAGACATTTTATCTAAAGTTTTACATAAAGTATTAAAATGTATAATATATTGTTGAAAATTTAATTTTCTTTTATGACTTCCCCTTTGTTTACGTTTTTTATCTATACAAACATTGTGTCTGATTACATTGCACATTATGCTGGGGTTATAAGACTTATCAATAAAATGCCAATTATAATTTTTTTCATAAAGGTTGGTGTTTAAAGGTTGGTGGCTATTACTTTTTAAAATACATTTTAACTCGCTTTTTTAACATAGTTGACTGCGACCGTGGACGTCGATTTTCTATATGGTTCAATGAGCCTGATGTAAACCGTGCTAATGACGGCGATGCAATATGGGGTTGAGTCGGTGTCTTGGTGTCATGTATATGTCAGTTTGGTGTTTAGTGTTAGTATTTTAAGTAATAGAGTTATTTTTGGTACATTTGTCTTTTATATTTTTCTTTTCTATAAAAAGGTCTCAGTTTTGTAGCAGACTTCCGAGAGTGTTGCCATGGCTTAAAACATTGTTTAATCGGAGTGGGGGGTCACAACTCCCCCCCGGTCATTAACTACAAAACTTCCATTTCCGTTGTGAATTTCATTCTCTTATTCTTAAATCCGTGTAGGTATGGTCACTTCTTTCTTCTACATCGGTTTAAAAAATCGGTTGCTGCAAAAGAAATAATTGCAATTGTACTATGTTTTTAAAAGTCAAAATTATCGTCTGCGGCTTGAAAGTTTTGTTTTTATTAAAAATGGCGTTTTTAACAAAGCAGTGGTTCGAAGGCTACATTTATGCTCTTTCCGAAGAGAAATATGCATACTCCGTTATCCAAAAACGATGTGAGAGTCATGGTTTTGTGATATCTAAAGCGTTGATAGGTAATATCGTCAACAAGAAAGGATAAAAACGTCAAATTGGAGCCTCAAGTTGGACAAAAATTCCAAACAAGTATCCAAGGGAAAAACGGACATCTTCGACTATTGCAAAGGTACGTTGTTTAATGTTAAAAGAAAATCCCCCTAGTCAAAGGACAGTTGCAAAATCATTAAAATGCTCGGTGTCCACTGTAAACAAAATGATAAACGTTGATTTAAATCTTAAGAAAGCGAAAAAACGCAATGTGCATCGTCTTCTTCCAAATCATATCGCTGAACGCAGAACACGCTGCAGAATTCTATATGAGAAACACTTATCCAAAGAAAAATGGAAAACAATTGTCACAATAGATGAATCATGGGTGTATTTAAATGATTGCAACAAAAAAAGAGCCATTTATTATCATAAAAGGGGAGAAAAAAATTTAAGTACATGGTTCAAAGAATCGAAAGAAAGTTTTTCTAAGGGATTCATGATTGTTGCTGGTTTTTCTTATAATGGCAAGTTAAAAATAAAGAGAGTGGAAAAAAATGTCAAGATTAACTCCAAATACTATCAGGAACATATTTTATCGCCAATTTTTCTGAATGAAATACCATTGCTTTACCCACAGTGCCATCAATCTGTGAGACTCCATCAGGACAAAGCTAACAGTCACACATCAAAATCCACTGTAAATTTCCTAAAAGAAATGGAACAAAAAACTGGTATCAAGGCCATACCCTTCACTGATATCCCTACTAAATCTCCCGATGTATCACCTATGGATTTTTGTGCTTTCGGACTTTTAAAATCTGCATTATCCAACCGTCGTCCCAAAACCCTTACAGGACTCTGGAAAGCTGTTCAGGAGGAATGGGATAAAATACCTCTTCTGACACTTCAAAAGGCATTATTATCCTGGAAATTGCGGTGTCGAAAGATAGTTCAGAATAAGGGATGTCAAATAGAACATTTAAAACACAAGAATTTTATGTAATTTAGTTTTGTGAATACAATATACATCGTCTAAAAAATGTGTGAACAGCCTCTGTATATACAGCGGAACCCAGATATATCGAACATCAAGGGGAACGAGAAAACTTTGAATTATTGAGGATTTCGATATACCGAGGTTCGATTTAATAATAGCATGGGAGTGTTAGGCAGGTTCAAGGGGAATGGGATAACTTCGATTTATCAAGGAGTTTGATATATGGAGGTTCCACTGTATATATATATATATATATATATATATATATATTAATTATGCTACAAATATTATAAACCAAATACATGCCAAATATTAAAGAATGCGTTTGATATAGTTCAAAAGAACCAAATGATTTAATTATTACCAAACTTTCTGAGAAAATCAAAAATGTTATAATAAGATCTAAATATAGTAGATCTTTGTTTTACAGCAAACCTAATGTTTCAGGGGAAAATATTCGTAAATGAACGTTGCCTGAGAAAAGAACTAATATTCTTTTTTGAAAACTCTTTGTCATAAATGGCATATATTAGGATTATAGATATGATCTATTTTCTACTAAATAACTGAGTATGTTTCTAATACAAGACATAAAAAACGATGTACAAAGGATACTTATTTGCAAAGGAGTACCTGAAAAAGGTATGTCTGAAAGCAAAAAATGGGCAAGACAAGTTTCTTAAAAATGAGTTGAATTATTGTAACACTATTTAAATCTTGATTTACGATTATCTACTTTCATTTAGATTTGCACTAATTTTCGTGCATGGCGAATGTTAAGATGCCGTCTATTAATCCTTAAAATATAATGAATTTCAAAGTTTCTGGATTAGACGAGAAATCGACCTAAAAATGGATAAAAATATGAATTGTAGATAATCGAAGAGACAGCCATTTGTGTATTGCATAATTTCTTCAATGAATTAAATGAAGGTTTTGTTTTTTCACTTCCTGGCATATACAGGCTGGATGAGGAATCTTTTATTTACGGCAACGTTGTTTTATTTTCAAAAAATGTTACTGACTTAGTTATGGGGTTATGAACCGGGGCAAGTGTTCGATTGTTTTTGAGAGATTGAAAATAAGAATGTCATCATAAACATACTGCTCATACGAGTCATTCTACAAAGTAATGGGGCATAATTTATTCCAATTCTTGAATTATGAATAAAACGGACAGATAAAATTATTTAACTAAATTAGCTAAAAGTAAACTTTACTGTCTTTCTATGTTAAAATTAACTTGAATTCTCCAAATCTTTGAATAGAGTAGTGGTGCACAAACATTTTTCCTACCACGACCACTATCTATATATATAAAACAGTTCCATAACTGACTCACTGACATACAACGCACAGACCAAACCGCTGGACCTAAAGGGCTGAAATTTTGCATGGCGATTCTTCTAATGGTGTAAGGGTGCACTAAGAAAGATTTTTGAAAAATTCTTCTTAGATTTTTTAAAATTAAATTTTTAATCTGTTTCGTAACTTTTTTTAAGTTTGCGTTTAAAATAATAATTTGAGGGTTATTAAATTTATATCACGATGACGATCATAAAAATTCCTTTAAAATGAAATCTTTTTCGAACCTTTACCTCGATTTTCTGAGTTTTGGTGAATTTTTAAAGATTAACTTTTAGAATTTAATCTATTAAATGCCGATCACGTGATTTCTTTTTCTGGTACTTTAAATAAATTTATCGTCACGTGCATAACAACTAAATAGACAAAAAAACTATTTTTTTTCTTTCTAATGCAGCAGACGATTGGATATTATCAAAAAAATAAATATCCCTTACGATTTTTTTATAAATATATATATATACATTAATTGTATACATTGATCGTCACATTTATTATAAATATATATATTTATTTTATTTGGCATTAACCGTTGACCGTTGTATACATTGACCGTTGTATTTAATTTGAATGTGCTCCGTAGCGGAGCGCGGGTTTTCAGCTAGTCTTTCAATAAGATATCACTCGACCTTCACCCCCGATGACGATTTTTAGGTAGTAGCAACTTTCTTTTCTTTTTTTTTAAATTAGGTACTCCCAATTTTCTGGGCTAATTAATGGACGGGAGGAGTACCACGAATCATCGAAAAACACCACGGATAATCCTTTTGGTACCAAATTTTATTGTGTTTTCAAAATGTAATACTACACTTGCTTTTTCATTTTATTGATTTAATTTATGCATGTAATTCATTCTTTTAGAATTTTTTTTTTTTTATAAATGTGTATTGGAAGAAATTTGCAAGCAGTTTTTATAAATTATATAAGTATCATTTTGGATAAAGATTTCAGATTTTTTTTACCATGTTTTTATTAACTCGCTTTCTTGTTTGTGTGTGTGTTTGTCCAGTACAAATATTGCAATCGATTTTTAACTAACTTCCCGACTAGCTAGACATTTGAAACTTTTAGAATAGCTCAGAACACGATGACATTATTTTAATACTTTTAGCCATCTTTAAGCAGATCTGAATTCATTTTCAGTTAATTTTGTTTTGTAGATTGGTACAGCGATCTATCGGCCGGGACGGGAGCGAAAAGTTAAACGCAAGTTAACTTCCAATTAACTTCATTTTCTTTCAAGTTGATGGGATAATTCATCAAAAAAATTTTTTTAAGTATTTATTAATACATAGAATTGTCACGTTTATATGATTCAATGGAAAATTTTAAAACATGGTATGCAAAAAGTTCTTCTTATCTTGTAATCATTTTTTTCTGCATGGATAATCAACAGTACAGTGTATTTTAAAAATCAATGCATTTTAGGTTTCTATTTACTTTACATAACAACAATGAAAAAATGTCTCACTAACCTTCTGCACTTGATTTTCACAAATATCACGTGACTAAAACTACATATTTAAATATTAATATGTATTTGTATTTCATTTCGATAGAAATGAATGAAAATTAAAATTATATAACAGCATGATTTTAAAATTATTATCATATTTATAGCAATTTTTTCAACTAAATTTTTCAATGGGGTATAAATTCAAACTATCCGCGACCCCTCCCATTATTTTCTGTCTGTGGGTCGTGACCCACGGTTTCTGCCCCACTGGAATAGAGGATGACCAAACGGATCACGAAAGACATTAGAAATCATGTAAATATCATACTGTTTCATGATATTCATGCGATTACTATGATAGCATTTATTTATTATGATTATTGATTATATCATATGCCAACATGCGATCTTTAATATGCATTTTGTTAATCTTACCTAACAAATTTTACCGATTTTTGAAAATTAACAACATTTACATTTCGAATATTCTCAGGGCAAATGCCTGAGAGAAAAAAAATGAGTAAGTATGCAAAAAAATTTCTGAAACGTGCAGCAAATAGAGGATGTCTGACAATTCTTATAATCTTAATTTAGACAAGAAACTGATCATGGACCTGATAGTCATTATTACTGCGTAATTTACAAACGGAAAAATACTGTAACCAAACTTCTATAAGAATCATTCAATGCTATTTGTCTTCGGATATGAAATGGTAAAATGTTCAGAGTAGATGTACTTACCCGATTTTTCTCATGTTCGGCGATACTGAAAGTGATAACCTCTTCAGCAGACAATGTTACAATATCGTGTCTCTTCCTCTTTGAACGGAAGTTAATGATTGTCACTATGTATGTAATTTCCTTGAATTTTCTCTATCGCGATGATGCGTATATTACGTATTAAGCTGGCCAAAAAGTTTCTTTCGTTTTTAAGTGAAAATAAAAGACACATTTTTGATTTTCACCAACAACTTTATTGAACAACAAGTTCCCCGTTTTGTTCCACTACTTTTTGCTGTCTTTCAGGTAACTTCGTAATTCCATCCTCCCAGAACTTCCACTGAAGAACTTTTTTTTCTTTCATTTTTACCTTTCTTGAAATAATAAAGTGTCATATGTCGAAAAAGTTGCAGATTTTCTTCCATCTTCAATATTAAAATGGCAACACATAAATTCCCCAATTTGGATAAATTTTTGTTTTAAATTCGCGCTGATATGACGGCTGTCACAACATAGTCTAAAATAATTGTTTCGAATGACGTTAAAGACAACAACGTGCCATACTAGAGCCATGTTACTAAAAACCTAACTATATTTTTTTCCCCAAACCCAATACACTCACAGAGAAACACAGTGAACACATTTAGAGATATGCATTCCAGATTTACAGAGGCTGTTCACACATTTTTTAGACGATGTATATTGTATTCACAAAACTAAATTACATAAAATTCTTGTGTTCTTTTAGGAAATTTACAGTGGATTTTGATGTGTGACTGTTAGCTTTGTCCTGATGTAGTCTCACAGATTGATGGCACTGTGGGTAAAGCGATGGTATTTCATTCAGAAAAATTGGCGATAAAATATGTTCCTGATAGTATCTGGAGTTAATCTTGACATTTTTTTCCACTCTCTTTATTTGTAACTTGCCATTATAAGAAAAACCAGCAACAATCATGAATCCCTTAGAAAAACTTTCTTTCGATTTTTTGAACCATGTACTTAAATTTTTTTCTCCCCTTTTATGATAATAAATGGCTCTTTTTCTGTTGCAATCATTTAAATACACCCATGATTCATTTATTGTGACAATTGTTTTCCATTTTTCTTTGGATAAGTGTTTCTCATATAGAATTCTGCAGCGTGTCCTGCGTTCAGCGATATGATTTGGAAGAAGACGATGCACATTGCGTTTTTTCGCTTTCTTAAGATTTAAATCAACGTTTATCATTTTGTTTACAGTGGACACCGAGCATTTTAATGATTTTGCAACTGTCCTTTGACTAGGGGGATTTTCTTTTAACATTAAACAACGTACCTTTGCAATAGTCGAAGATGTCCGTTTTTTCCTTGGATACTTGTTTGGAATTTTTGTCCCACTTGAGGCTCCAATTTGACGTTTTTTTCCTTTCTTGTTGACGATATTACCTATCGACGCTTTAGATATAACAAAACCATGACTCTCACATCGTTTTTGGATAACGGAGTATGCATATTTCTCTTCGGAAAGAGCATAAATGTAGCCTTCGAACCACTGCTTTGTTAAAAACGCCATTTTGAATAAAACAAAACTTTCAAGCCGCAGACGATAATTTTGACTTTTAAAAACATAGTACAATTGCAATTATTTCTTTTGCAGCAAACAATTTTTTATTACCGCTTACCAAAATCGTCTAAAAAATGTGCGAACAGCCTCTGTAGGACGATTTTATTGATCAACATCGAGGATCAGGCATGAGATCTTTGTGCCTGTTGGGTGCGTTTCCTCTGTAATTTAGACGACCAATATCTAAAAACAAGTTAATTTGTTGGGACGTCGAACTAACGTGATATAACAACATAGAGTGCAATACTAGCAAAAAATTCGAGAAACAAAATTTTTATGAACAGTAAAAATGTTTAAAACCTTCCAATAAAAATATTTTTCTAACAGTTTATAGCTGTAGAATTTATTGTGCAGTCACTGGTGTGATTTATTGAGAATGCGGTGGAAGCAGAGTCTAAAAAACTTTTTTGTAACCAAAAATTAAATAATGACAATGCCTCCGCATTAGAAAAAAACTATTTAATGATGATACGTTATTAAGTTTCATGTCTTAACTAAATTGAAATTAACTTTTTCAATACTTAAGGAAATTGAAAGGCAGGATTCAACTTTATGGCACATGTTGGAAGAAACATAACCTAGTACTGTAAATAATGTTCAAACTTCCCGCAAATGAGGTGATATCTGATTTTACATAGAAATATAAACCAACAGTAAATAGCGTATGAAGGCTTCATAAATAAAAACTATCTGCATTTTAAGGTTTTAAGATTTATATTTAGTGTACTATAACTTATAAAACATATGACGATAACTGAAGGAATTACGTTTCACATTGTCATTGCTATACTATAGAAAATAAAATCAATTTGATAATATGTTTAATGTTATGATAATATAACATTAAACATGTAGCATTAAACATAACCGAAGAGGTTCGCAACACAACTGCTTGCGTGTAATATCTAGAAAGATGTTACTTATCACGAAGATCCTGTTAAGGTTCTAATCTGAGTTGCAGGATATGTAAGATTTTAGTTTTAGTGTTATGTCAAAGAATGCATATCTTAATTAATAACTAGAAGCTTTTGTTAATGTTATACCGTTGGAGGTCGTATATGGTCTCGTATACGCTTTGGCCAAATGAATGAGGGAAATTTAAATTTAGTTTTGTCATTGCACAATGATTCTTATGTAGTACATAAGTGGTAGATCGCTTAAAAAATCATTTCAGAAGAACAGTTTAAATGTCTGCCATAAAATCAAACTATTTTTATTTAGTATATCCTTAAGAGTTAAAAGATATTTGCTGAAGTTTCCGAATACAAAAGGCTCAAACTTCTGCCTTCTTCCAAATCAAAATCCTGGCTTCTAGACTGAATCATTTTTACCGCCTGAGAATAAATATTCTGGTTAGTGTGAATATTGGCAATTTTGATGCAAGCTTTTACTCTTTTAGTTTAAATTAGTTTTTAAAAAATTGGTCCTTATGTGCGGTCTCAATTTTCGTGGCGATTCAATAGATAAATTTTATGATTTCAGGCTTAATGTCTTTAGAATGGTTGCAGATGCAGAATCTGTAAATACTGGGTGTGATACATTCTGTGAAGAAGATAAGTATTGAAAACATTCTGTAAATTACTTTTTAATGGTTAAAGTGGAAAAAATCAAAAATCTCTTCACGCGATAATTTTTCAGCTGGCTGAATACCATTAAAAATTTAGTGTGTAGGACAGCCATGTAGGATATCCTTGAGCTTCTAAGTCTTCTTCTGAGATAGTTTATAAGAAAGCTTAATATTCAGTTTTGCAAAGCCTTTAAAAAAAATACTTTTAAAATATATTTTACACAAATATTAAAGTTTTATTTAAAAAGTTTTATCTAGTTTACTTTCTACTTTGCACTATTGAATAGTCTAGATTGTTTTTTTCTTAAACTTAAAAATTAGAAGGGTATAAGAAATGTAAATCTGTCAACGAGATGAACAGTTTTGAAGTGGGGAAAACATTACAGGACAGTTCACTGTAAATTATCTGAAATGTTTAGTTTACACGAGTAAATTAAGATGGCAGCACTGAAGGAAGTTTCGAATGCTTGCAAAAGAGAATCTAAGAATAGGAGCGGTTTCCTCCATTCTCCCTGATTACGAACTTCCTTGAAATTAAGAATAAAAAGGCTCACAATGCTAAACGGCAAGTATAGTTTCAAATACATTTGATTGGACAGTGTAAGTTTTATATTCTACTTTACAATGCTCAAATGAACTAAACTCTTACCAACGTATCATACGTACAGACGTATGTTCAACTAAACGCGACAAACTAATTGACAAAATAGTATGAGAGCTGTTAATGAATGTTAGGTTCCTCCCATATATGTAACAGTAAATATGCATTTTAATAAGGTTTGTATTCTGAAGCGAACCAAATGGAAGCCTTTTTTCTCCTAAACATTTGAAAGTTGCTTCCTTCTCTTACTAAGAAAAATATTTAAACCCAAATGTTTTGATATTAATTAGAGTTCCTAGGCTCGATTGACGTGGGGAGAAAAATCTTTATTTCGAGATCATCATTGTTGATGTCGACTTCACGATTATTTAAGTATAATGATAGCAACCCCTGATATCCCTTTTGTTACTAGCTTATTTCTTGCGATTCTGTTTCGTTCTAAAGTATAAACGACTGATTTACGTAAATGTATAGACAAGTGGGAAGTACATGAATCTAACGAAAATAGACTGCAGTTAAAATCTGAGAGAGTATAGCCATATAGGGAAAAAACAATGCATACGTGAGGACGTGAAATTTTATTAGATATCCAGGTATTAGTTACATCTTTTGGGTCCCGAGGCACCCTAGTGATAGAGCATACCTCGGACAGTGGGAGCTACTTTCGAATACCGAAAACCGCCATTGAATGCCTTCAGGTCTATGTCGAATATGGGCATGTTAAATCCCTAATCCGGAAATTTCTTCCATGTGGTACATGGGTGGGAAGAGGGTACGAGCCCACTACATGTCGTCCCTGGGGATACTCGTGGAAAACTTTGGTGGCACTTGGCTAAGTTAGACTCCGACCATTGTGGTGTCATTAACAACTGGAGCCGGATTCCTCAGCCCGCAGCCATCTATGGGCCAGGTCTGGAATGTTCCGGCCAGGGGGCATAAGTCACAACAACAGTTATATCTCTTTTGTTTGCACTTAATGTCGATTATCAATACCCCTATATCTTCAAAAAACATGCAAAGTGATCTTCATCTTTTACCATAGTGAGTAAAATTTTCAGACAATGCGCCAAAAAAAGAGTTTATTAATTCTGTCTTCCTTCGTCCACTTTGGGACAATGGCACAATTAAAGTTTCAAAAAGAGTATCTGTTAGTCGTTTTATTTCTTTTCGGTTTTGAGACTGAAGATTCGGATTACATCCAGGGCTCCCAGGCGTTTCCGTGTAGTTTAGGGTCAGATTTCGGATCTGCAGGTTTCCCTCCGGCGGGTATTTCAAACACCTTGTACTTTTTAATAGCGTTTTCCAGTTCGGCCGTTACCTGTAACAAAAAAAAAAAAAAAATGAATACTCAAAATCACAATGAACTAATCTAAACATATATAACTCCGTGGAAAAAACTTCAAATCACCATACCTCAAATTTGCATTAGAAGACGTAAACTTAATAAAAAGAAAGTTTAATTTTTACTGAGGGATGAGTAGCAGTAGTTATTAACGGAGTATCACAACAAGAGTCCTCCATCGAAAGAAGTTAGTTCGGGAAAATGTTCAGTCTTTTTTTCCTGCCTGTCTACTGTAAGTGAAGTTATTTTGAATTGCAAACGACTAGAAACATAACAAATGAAGTAGAACTTGTAATTTGACCAAAATCACAAAAAGTACACAAAACTGCTGAAACGTGAAGTTGATTGGAAACCGAATTTCTTCGAAGACAATATTCCCTAGGGTGTTCCACTGACGGTCAAGACAACATACTACAAATCATCTAGGACTCATGAGTTTTAATAACTCTAGTGATGCATAAACTATCATATAGACACCATAGATGGAGTGGTATAAAATTTATTGCATCTAACTAAAGCTTTTTAATGTAATGTCGAATTATGTATGTGTCAATCTTAATGGCTAGTCTAGGTTTGGCAGGATAGCATTACCTGGCCGAATGTTTTGCGCTAACAGTGAAGTTCAATAGAGGAGGCATATCATGGTAGGAGGTTTACCATGGTGAAGTTCAATTGCTTAAAGCTACATGTGTGTTATCATTACTTTAGAATATTACGATTCATTTATGAGTAAACCCTAACCCATATATAATACCTAAATCTGTTTTATTCCATACTGACCTCCGGTAACTGTTCAGCGATGTTATAGAACTCGCAAGGGTCGCTGGCGATATCGAAGAGGCAGGGTTCCTTTTCAGCAACACAGGTCTGGGCCACTGGAGGTGGCACTCCGCATTTCAATTCCAACTGTTCTTTACAGGCTGGAGTAATGCAGGAATAAGTCAGCCGAGGATCTTTGCCATATTTCTTCCACAGAATGCGAGCTGCTTTCGATCGCTTTAGGAATCTGATGTAGTTCTAAAAAAGAAGAATCGGCTCAGGTAAGAATCCATAAAATTCCATATAACTTCCCCAGAACCAATGTCGTGCCTTAAATCTCCCTGTAAACGATTCACGAGATTCAACGAGAGGAAGATACTGAAAATAATATTACATCCTGGTACATATTAACCAGTTTGGGGTATTAGTTCCTTGGGGGTTTTCTTAAAGAGAGTCATAGTTATAGCACTTAACGAAAGCTTGGCGCACTTTAGTATAACACCAGTAACCACCAAGGTTCAAACTCATTCATTAAAAGGGCGTAACACCTACGTGATTATTACTACCGTACCCAGTGAAAGAAATTCTAGTTTATGTACCGTCCATCTAAAGTAAGGAACAGAACATCCTTACTTTAGATGGACGTAAATGATGACGTATTCTTAGATGGACGTAATCCTTACTTTAGATGTTCGTTTAATATAAAAATAACAATAGCGCAAGTTTTAAAACTTGCACTATTGTTAATTTTACATTAAACGAACTTTGAATTTATATACGTGTTATAGGAGACTCTTCCCAAAACAGTTATTTTACTCCAACAGCATAACTGTAGTCCTTACCTTCCATTTCTTTTAAAAATAAGCACCTAAACTCGTTCATTTTCTATAAACGTTAGTTAATATTAAAAGTATATCACTGCATCGAATTTTTTAAAATTTTAATTTATATCTGAGACGTCTAAAAACGTATCTGTTTGGTTATACAAATAAAGAAATTATGCGCAATTTTGCATTTATCTTACGCTTTGCAATAATGAGAAAATAAAACCCATCTAAAGGAGAAAATTTTTAATTTTCTAAATGCTTTTCCAAAATAACTAAGTCTAGATTTTTTTTAAAAATCCATTCTTTTGAGATAAAGCTTTTAAGTAAGTCAAGAACATAAGAAGAAAGGCATTTGCTTTTTGCTTAAAAACATTACACTCTTTTTCAATTATGGAACTCTTTAGTTATAAACACCACGTGTTTCGTAATATTAGCTAACTGTCATAGAGAATAAATGCAGGGAGATAAAATCAACCTTGAAAAAAAACTACTTCATCTGAAAGCCATTCGGGAAATAGGCCAGTCCCAATCCCTCTATCAAGACGTTTGAAATTATACTAAGTCGATGAAGCAGAAAAACCTTCGACAGATTGGGAATCTCGCTTTGTGGACCTATGTTTTTTTTGCAACCTTTAGAAGGTCGGAAGCATTAGAACATAGATTCATGAAGCATTAGAACAGCTCAAGACTAAGTCACGCATCATTTAACCTGAAAGGAAATTTTCCTTTCCGGGCAACAACAAAAAAAACAGTGGACTGTGTCATAATTTGCGGTAAGCTTTGATATTTCTCAAAACAATCATACGCGTGCTCAAGAATAATGGGTTCTAACAACTTTTTAAAAATTAATGAATTTTACAAAAGAGTTGCTTGATGGATAAGTTTTAAGTAAATGATTGGATCGATTTATATGAATAGATTTGTTTTTGTTTTGCTTGAAAGGTAATTTAGTAATGAAGTGTATATGTATATATATATATATATATATATATATATATATATATATATATATATATATTATATAAATAGTACACATTTAGTTACAATATTGTGTAAATTACCTCATCTTTAGATACTGTCTTGAATAGTACCAAGTAAAAAATATAAATTGCAATATAAGCTTTGCAAAAGGCATTTCGGTATTTAAAAAGAAATCTACATTAAAAAACATTAAAAAAAATTGCTAAGTAAATTCCACCCTAAAAGACAGTGCACGGTTGTTCACGTTTGTATTAAACTCCAATGCTCAGGGCTGCAGTAGATCTTTTCTTCGGAATAAGACTATATTTTTCTACTATCTCTTTGAGAAATTCTTTGACGTATGTAGATGCCACACAAATTATGTAATAAAATTTATGGATAAACTAAACCCCGCAAGAGTAATTCTTTAAAGTTAAACATTACTATCTTACTATTAACAGCTGAAGGTAAACAAACGTATGTTTGTTAGTGAGCAGATACGGGAACGGGCTAATCTCGTGAACCGAGCATAGAAAGATATCGCGACTGATACAGATGGACGCGGACGGACGAGACGCGTGCATTGATGCCATTCTCAATTTTCAAAACTTATTAAATTATTAAATTACCCCCAAACTCAAAAGAAGCGGACAACAGAAACAGCTGGCGTTCCTGGTGAGCCTGCTCCTTTCCGTTTCGCAAATTTCCACTATTTTCATGCATGCAAAATTCAACTTTTCCGTCCTCCAATCGACAATTTTTTTTATTTCCATGTGTTCTACAACTCTTCATATTTAAGGATATACACATTTTTATAAAGTTAAAAATGTTTTTCATTGCAAACGAAGCTTTTTCCCCCAAAGAGTTTTCCGAATTTCACGAAATCGACATTTTGATGGACAAATATTTCGGTTTTTTGCACCTATTAATGTCAATTTTACGATTTATCGGCATTTGCTAGATGTTCAACTTCCAAAATATACCAAATACATTTAATAAAAAAACATGCTATCCTTCTAAAAAAGCGTACTGACAAAACTCACTTTTGAAATTTGAAACGGAAATTTGAAAGAATTATTTCAAAATCCAAAAACCGAAATTTGAAAAAGAGAACTTTAAATAATTATTTCGTTTTTTAAAAGTTCTAATATATTTTTAAAAGTGATTAAACAGTTTTTAATCTTTAAGAAATGAAACCATTTCATTTTAAATCGAAAAAGCAACACATCGGGTTGTCACTCAGCTAGTTATAATTATTTTTGTAAGTACAACAACGGAATTCACATAATTTATAATTTCTTCGGTAAATATAGTTATTTTTTAATAATGCAGAAATAAAGATTTAATATTTAAAAAAATTGTTTTTTGCGTTTTTTTAAAAATATAAATTAGAGTTAGCCTGATAAAATGCCGTAGTTTAGAGCAACACGCTAGCTGCTGCTCTCCATCTCAGTTTCATCTGCAAAATTCTCTGGCCGTCTGCAAAGGGAAAACTTACATTAGTATTTTGGAATTCAGATGCCGGACTATTGCAGCACATTATCCCACATTAAATAATCCCACATTAAATAATATGCAGTCTTATAAAAACTACATTTATTAAAACTTAACAAAACGACGTATTAAGCAACTCGTTAACACAACGCAACAAGAATAAAGCCTCCTGGCTTACACATTCGTGCATACGCACCGCACGGCGATCATGATTGAGTACCGGTGCACAGTAGGTTACAATCAGGCGTAATCCTCTGGCCTGCACGCACGCTCTCGCTTTTATGGGGAAGGTCGGCAGAAGGTGAACAGGCGAGTTTGCAGATTTGCATATTCTCCTTCCGCTTCTTCACGGCGAGGTGTTCTTCTTCGGCAGCGTTTTCTACGTCAGCGTTTCTGCTTCGTGGTAGCGTTTTCTACACCACAGTATAAAGGAACAACTAGACATCAGTGATGAATTAATTTTAAAAATTTATTTTAGATGGATTAAACGCAAAATCCTTTTCATCGGATTTACTTCTATATTATGGATAGTGGTTCTATCAGAGTCATTCTTCTGTGCCATGGTGTATATGTAAGAGGGTCTTGACTACCCTGTGATATCACATTTACGCAGTGAAATTTTGAATATGATTTTCATGCATCACATCTTCCCCCTGAAGGTCATTTATTTATGCCAAATTTGTTACGTTTGAACAAAGGAAATTGCAGCTGTCTCCAAAAGAAAGTTCCAAAGACACAATTTCTATTTGTAGCGGAGTGCAGTGTTCATGTGCATGGTTTTCCTAAAATGTCACTGAAGTACGACGCAAGTCTCTCATTAAGAACGCTAAAGAAGGAATTTCTCTCTTAATACCTACGATATTTATGTTGTCCTAATTGTAAAATACGATAAATATACTTCTTTCCCCAAGCACTTCATTGCTCATAGCGCCAAAATTAAATTTGACTGCTATGTTTGAAAACAGAAAATCTCACCTTTTTGTAAATAATCTTTTGCTTTGGTGTTTGAATAGAGTAACTGACGTCGAAGATTCTTCCCTCAGGGTCGTACCACTTATCGTAACTACCATCATAGTAGCTGCCCTTCACCAGCTTGTACTTTCCTCTCCGAATGCCCTCTACTCCACCCTCCTCGTCAATATTTAGAAGAATTTCTGGACGGGGAGAAGGAAGGACATGCGCCAGGCTAGGCCATTGGTTCACTCCATCGATACTCTTGGGCAACATCTTTAGAGCCTCAGGACCTCCTATTAAAAAATTGTAGATAATGCTCAGAATTTGAAATTTACCTAATGATCTCATGTATAAATATTTTTAGTTTTCATTTTCTGAGGGATAAATAGACTTTGGAGCATGTGCTTCTGACGCCCAGTACGTGTTCTTTTATATATATATATATATATATATATATATATATATATATATATATATATATATATATATATATATATATATATATATATATTGTCCAACGTGGTCATTCTCTCTTTATCTGTTTAGTTACTTCGTACATTTCTATTTGCTCATGTGTACCAGGTTCGAAATTGAATGTAAGAGGCGCGAAGGTAGAAAGAAAGAGTTTGTGTTCAATCAGGAACACATAGCATTTATTCAAGGCGTCTGTCAAGAAACGTTTAGTTGTTAAGCTAGGTATCAAGCTGGTACTATTGTTTTATATCGACTAACTGTACAAAAGTTGATTCGACTATTTTGTTCAAGGTGACAAAAAACCAGTTTTTAGCCATTCTTTGTGTCTTGTTTGTTTATTATGGAAGCGCACAAAGCGGGGCTATCATCTTACACGCGTGGCTTCGCGAAGCCTAAGAAAGAAACTCCGGACTTTACAATTTCCCCCAACCAGCCTACCACACTCTTTACCCACCAAACAACTGCACAGCCTGCCGCCTAGCTTAACTACTCACGTTGGTTAGACCCTAGCTCGACCGGGCTGAGTTCCTTACAGAGCCAAGCTCTCTCAATATACCTTCTCTCACTGCTTATATTCAATTTCGAAACGTGAGGACATCAGCGCGCTTTTAGAATGAGTTAATTGAAATACGGGAAAGAAACTAAAACAGATAGAAAATCAGAAATCACCCAAAGGAGAAAATAAAAAAACTTGTATTGGGCGACTCTCAGTTAAAACATTCTAAGACAGTAATATTTAGAATCTTTTGAAAATTCATATACTATAAAAATATTTTTTTTCAAAATTGAGAGATAGACTGTCTGAATTTCTGATGTAAGTTATGCATAAGTTGTCGGTAAATTTCACTATTCAGGGCCAGCCAGCATCAGAAAATGCACATGAAGAATTTCAGTGCATTACTTGCGTCACTTGGGAGTTCTAGAAGGACGTCTAATAAAACACATACCACCTAATGGCTGTATTACGGATACAACTTTTGGGTTTAAAGTTATAGTTTAAATTAAATTAGTAAAAAATGTAGGCAAACTATGGCTGTAAATTAAATTTATAATTATAGTGCCAAAGATTAAAATTTAATGTGGGAGCTTTACAAGATAAAAATAAAAAAATAACGTTTTAAAGCGGAGTCCGTCGCATTGTTGCATATATAGAAAAGAAATAGCTGATTGACTAGAAAAAGAAAAAAAAACTGAAATACTTTAATTCTCGCAGAATTCAATACGTTAAGGCAGGTACTGTAAGAACTTTGCCTTAAATAAAAGACTGCCGGCCTTTTTGTATTTTATGCTTTAATTGCATTTCTCGACTAAATACAGGCTATTTACATGAAAATTATATATATATAATTAAATTCGTGGGTTCACGGAATCGACGAGAAAGCTCAGGCTTCAGTTGTCGCTGCGCTCATTTAAGTCTTTCTAGGCCCGGCAGTATGTCCTTGTCTCCGGCTCCAGCGTCACTCTGACTATCTTAAACTCTGAATTCACGTTCGCTGACTTTATATACCTCCTCTGAACATTCTCGAAAGGTCTGGAAAACGCCGCCTTTCATAATTCAGTTACATTTCCAGACGACTAGGCGCCCCCGGTAGGTAATTCCCCTTTTGTAGCTGACAAACTGTTCCGCGAACTCTCGGTAGCACTTCCGGCCTTTAAGTCACCAGGCGGCTGTCTGACTGCAACAGTTTAAATCAATTTTGTGCACAAACCGCGCGTTGGTTGGTCTTTCCGGAATTTCCACCCACAAAATATTCGCTATTGTACGGGAGACGTTACAGTACCTTTATACATCTAGCGTACAAACTGTAGAGAATATCATGGACAATTTTTCCCATCGTAGAAAAGCGGAGGAAATTAAACATAAGAGATGGAAGGATACACTTCATGAGATACCATTTGCTCCTAGACGACATGCTGTTGCAGCTTTCCGTCTGGAGACGGGACATAACTGCCTTACCAAATACTTGTACCGATTTAAAAAAATTTCAAATCCAAACTTCGTCTTGTTTGGGAGCGAGTCTGAAATGGACGACGCACCTTTCAAGAACTTCCCGGTACTGCCAGGAAACAACTATGAGAATTATTAGCAATCGAGGGAGAAACTTCAAGTTTTGCAATGAACGTGACCGTTGGGGTTTTTTAAAATTATTTTTCCATTTAAACATGTTTATTATTCTATTCTCTCTATATCTATCTATTAATTCTGGTTTGCAATTTTAAAACTGTGTAATATGTTCACTAAATAACGAACATAAAATTGAATTTAAAAATATTGTACATATATCATTACCAAAGGTCAGATTATTCGGCATTTTCTGTAACATTAGCCTTGCTCGTTTTAAACTTTTTTTTTTGGTCCTGATATAGATTCACTCCAAGAAAAATATTACAATTTTTTCAGCCAAATTTTATTTCGTTACTTAAGGCTGCTTCGTATAATATGCCTATTGGATTCTCTCAACTCATTGTTAACCTATAGAGAAAAATGTTTTCAAGGATTGTTGACTTGGATTGAAAGATTCTTTTTTTTAAATTGTACCCTACAATAGAGAAGGAAATTTTTTACTTGGATATCTTTTTCATTTTAGAAATTTCGTGCACCAAAGGAAATTACGTGCGTTTAAAACACAGTATAGCATATTTCTTTCCCCGGATAATTCAACTTTAAAAATATTAATTGCATTTCTTTTAAAGAACGTTAAAGATACCCAAGTAAAAGTAAAATTCCTTTCTGTTTCGCCGATTGCAATTTTTTTAAAAACTTTAAATCCAAGTCGACATTCCCTGGAAAAATTTTCTCCAAAGATTAACATTGAGCTGAACGAATCGAGTATGGCTGCTACTCAGAGAAGCCTTAACAATATTCAAGAAACTAATTAATTTAATTAAAATTCTAGCGAATATCTACCCGAAATGTTTGTTTCTTGAATTCACAGGACATCGCAATGTGACGGTATGTTTAAAGTTCAAGCCTTGACATCAGTGGCGCACCCACGATTTTTTATTGGGGGGGGGGCGGCGAGATGAATGGATAAAAATATTTATAATGCAAAATTAATATTCATAATGCAATTTCTATTTCTTTGGGGGTCAGGGCCCCTTGCCCCCTCCCTGGGTGCACCACTGCTTGACATTGGATAACACAGTACTGGTTATCGATTTGGAACTAAGCAGTGGGAGTGAAGCTAATGCTTTCTTCGGATGTATCGCGAACTTCCCAAGTTTTACGAGGTCAGTTGATCGGTTGAACGCTCTTACCTGCAAGTGAGAGGATGGTAGGCAGCCAGTCACTGATATGCATAAGCTCGCTGTAGATTCGGCTGCGGTGTCTTAGGAAGGGACTCCACATAAAAGAAACGCCCCTGATCCCGCCTTCCCAGAGGTTGTATTTGCTTCCTTTGAGGGGCCAGTTGGAGCCACTGACGCCGTCCGTTTCTTGCGGGGCTCCCCCGTTATCGGTGGTAAAGATGAAAATAGTATCATCTAGCATGCCAGATTTTTCGAGGGCATCGAATATTTCTCCCACCGAGTGGTCCATAGCTGAAACCATACCTGCGGGAATACAAACAGTAGAGTCAATAAATAGAAAGCTATTCAATATAAAATAAGAAGCCAGAAAAACTGCAATGTTGGGGAAAGGGATTTGCATGCAGCAGACAAATAGAACTCTTTTTTCATCTTTTCCTAAGAAAGTTTTTGTTTTTGCCAGCATTTCAATCGCTTGCAATTTAAAATTATGTCCTGTCCTCTCTGCTCTATCAACTTTTAATCAAACGACGCTGTTGATGAAATTCAGATTTTGAAAGGAATGAAAATAAATAGTATATTGCTGCCACAATACGTTAGTTTATATATATATAAGCATTATAAACCTTACATTAATTTATAAACCAAACCCTCAAAAACTTTTTTTGAACTAAAAAAAAATATATGAAAATATTAATATTAGAAAATTAGAATTATAATTTTAGAATATATAATTATCTAGAAATACCAACTTTTATAAAAATCTAACTTATTTATTATATTGACTTTTAATTTAATTAGCAGCAAACATCTATCACACTTCAAAGCTTTTTATTCTTCTGAAAAATATTGGCTTAAATAGAAAAATACTCTTTGAAACACAAATGCATGAATAGCATTATTTGTGATTCATGCAAGCATGAAATACATGAATTGTGTACTACGCGTGAATAAAATTTGGGAGAATGGGTAGAGTTATAATATTCCACCAATGATCGAAAGGGAATACATCCCATGCCAAAATTTGCTTTCGGAAGCGAAATTTTGCCAAAATCTGGCTAAAACGGTCCGGATTTGGTACTACAGCCTTATTTTCATCTGCAATTATAAATTTGCTTCTCACAGGCGTTTTAATAAAATAGTTCTCTTCAGCAACTCATTGTTGAAGCTTAAGCTGTTCTAAATTGAACGAAAGTCGGCGATTTTGGGGGATAATATGCATGGGAATAGAAACATTACTAGAGTTTATTGCGTCATGTTGTTTTGCAAAATATCTAAATTTTAAATTATCAAAAAAGGTTACATACAATTCATTGAAAACCCTTCAATAAATAAGATACAATATGCATGTCGAGGATTTCTGATGTTTTGTATTTTCTTTCTACTTGCAGATCTTTATTTAATGTTTGAAAAGGGGCAATTTGAAATAAAACAAATCTGTAAATAATTTGAAGAAAATCCGAAAGGAGGTTCATTGTTATCATCGCTTCTCGTTGAGGACTACTCTCATAATCGCTTATGTTAAAAGATTAAGGCCTGCTTGCATTTTAGTTTAAAAATGAGTTTACGCAAACTTACCTGCAAATACATGCCTTTTTTCGTCTTCAATGCCAACCATATACTTGACGTACTTTTCGGGTGCCTGAAGGGGCTTGATGAAATTCCCACTGTGAGGAGCTTGTTGAGCAAAATACAGGAACAGCGGCTAAGGATTACGAATAAAATTTTAAAAAATCATATTTTCCTGATTATTTACGATGTTTATTTCAGAAGCTGCGTCTAATCGGTAAGAATAGAGTCATTTTGGGGATTTTAATTTAAACATATATTGACTTAAAGGAAGAAATATATATTGGAAAGGAAAAGCTGCTTTTCAGCTTTTTGGATCGATGGTATATCGCTCACGATAAAGATGGATTGATGATTAAAATTCAGACCACTGATTTAGATTATAACAACGAAAGTAGGCATATATTGACTGTCCGGAGAAAACTGAAATGAAAATGTATTAACTGAAATATCTTCATGAGCAATATTAAAATAAAATTGCAGTTTCTATTTTTTTTTTTTGAACTTGTGATGCTGACAATTGTGATAAATAACGTTTAACAGTCTGTAGATAAAGTGGAAAAAATTTGAGGGGAGGAAACGGCTAAAACTTTTTTCCCCCACTCGATACAATTTTTTTCAGGTAAAGAAATGGATCATCAGACCTTCCAAAAAACAGACATTAAATTTGAAATAAAAACCGGATGTAGTTTTTTGTCCCCACACATTTCGAAAACATCATAATGCATACCTTCATTGAAAAACTTTACTACAAATTTGATCTTTTTTATTGTACATTGTTAGAAACTTACCTCAGTTGGATTGTGTTCTAAGATGACCTTCTTCGCTTTGGAGGTGAAGAGATCCGTTCCGTAAGTGCCATTATACTGCCATGCGTTTTTGTAGTTTTCATGCAGATCCAGTCCAGAACTTTTATCCTGGATTATATAAAATATCGTACAAATACAAGGTTCAAATACTGTGGGGATATTGAAACATGGACTTAAGAATATATGTATAATTCTTATTTCCATATTATAGTTCTTTAGACACTGCTTAGCCCTGCACTATCCCAAAATTGTCAATTTTTATGTCCCAGAAATGGTAAATTTGAAATCACGAAACTCTTTGAAAATAATTTTCGGGGGGAGAAGTTATGATTATGATGTTAAATACATTGCTGAAGAAAGTTAGAAATGAAAACGTTTGGCTTCATCTATTAAAACACTTTGATCCCACTGCTTAGGGAAATCAGTAGTGACGTTTTAGGTACTTTTGCGTTAATTTTCCCCAAATGACGCGTTGACAACTATCAGTAGAACTTTATAGAAAGTTTGCCAAATCAGTTTGTTTACAGACTTCTGTTTTTGCATTTTCAAAAAATATTGTTATTCTTTTAATTCAGAAAATAATCCAATATATTTTGTTCAGCGGAAAATTTAATTGTAGGTTTTCTGATTCCGAAATACTATATGAATATAAGGAAAAATAAATCAATGTAATAGTTACAGAAAAAAAACGCATCAATATGAAACTGAAATTAAGTCAATTCTCTGTTGTTAAGAAGTCAAACTTCTACTGTTCTTTTCGAGCAGTATATCATTTATTATATATAACCTATTTTTAGGAAATAAAGCTACTAGCCCAGTCAAAATAGGTTTTATGGCTAAAAAAATATGAAAGTTTTGAAATTTGGTGGAGATGTTTGTTTAGGCATGCTAATGAACATACTAAAAGTCCCCACCGATCAGACTTGAGCTTTCGCCGCCATCTTGGAAAATGTGTACACTTTTTTGGTTTTTTGGAAATAACTTTAAAAATATTGATTTTATAAAAAATAATTAAATGCAAAAACTAAAGAGCATTAAATTATGAACGTAAATCATTCATAACATTTCTTTATATGTCTAACAGGAACAAAGATAATTGACTTTGAAAAGGGCGCACTATCACACCTGAGACGCGCATGCGCGGTTCCCCATCGCGGTGGGGGGAAATACCCGCGCATGTGCATACCATAATTAGCCAAATTAGTTTTACACTAAATGGGAAGGTTTTTTGTATTTTTTCAAATAACTTGGGAAATATTAACTTAACGTAAAAAAAGTTTTCAAAAATTAAAAAAACATTAAATTATGTACAAAAACGATTTTATACATTTTTGTCGTAAACCTAACAGAAACGAAGATATTGACTATAAAATGCACGTTGATAATGGAGGTAGCTTTAAAGTCTCGTTGCAGGCGCTCTTCTAACCTGAATTTCTAATTTCTCCCACATTTCGGCATTCTTTAAACACAAGAAAATAGACTTTAATGTTTTTGGCTATGTAGATAATTAATATTTATTAATTTTATACATGAATGTAGTAAACTTGGGGGGTATTCACTATCAGATTTCCATTGCGAATAATTGTTAAAACTTACCTACTCAGGATTTACGTGCTTTTTTCGGAACGGGATTCTCCCCTTCGTCAGGCATGTATAGATCGTCTATGGATCCGCTAGCATCGGCCCATTCATCAACTTCTTTCATTCTATCGTCATCATCAACAGGGCTGATGCTATTCTGACATACCCCATTGCAATTATTGCAGGCCGTTGTGCAGTTGATGCCTGCTTTCCGACATCCGCATCTTACTCCACAGTCAGTCTTACAGTTGCAAAATACCATGTTTAAAAGTGAATCGGGAGCTACTGCATCCATAGTTGTGATGGCACAACAATTTTCTCTTGACGCTTCCAGCCCCACAGGCAGTTGGGCCTTTCTTTTTCAGGTGCTCCAAAGTCTTCCTCATTTTAATTTCGATGGCTCGTATTTGAGTGTGTGTGTTTAAGGTTTCTTGCGATGGTGGTTCAGTAACAAAATCTCGAAACAACTCACGGAGATTTTTACATTCCAAATCCGATATGTCCATGCCGTCAAAAATTATTTTTTCTAAAGCTGTTTGGGTCAATAAATGAGCTCGGACGGCCCTAGCGTATGCATGGCCAGGCAACATTTTTTTCTACTGACGTAGGTGCATAAATCAAAGTGAGTATTTCTTTTAATCCACTTCCAGCCATTATGTACCCAATGCAGCCTAAGAATGACATTAAAAGATGGAATCCACCAAGCCTCCACAACTTGATAATAATGGATTGGATGTTGCTGCGACTATCTCTCGAGCTTTAATATACAGTGGTTGGTCAAACGTGAGTATGCAAGACTTTTGGTGCATTTTAACACACTGCTGGGCAGCATATTTCAGCACAGTGAAAATGGTGCCATACTTGCTTGGTGATGAATTAACAAAAGGAAGGGGTATTACTTTGGTCTTTTCACAAGGCTGGTTTCTGGTTATACAATGGAAAAATCCTTTCAGTTCAGGTATCTGTGGAAGACCTAACCACTTAGCACACATCCAGGAGATATCAGATGGCTTGGGCAGTGGTAAATCTTCCGCTAAAGGATTTAAGACATTCAAATCTTCGATAGTAATTGTTTTTAACCCAGGCCCTCGAAAGTTTTCAAACGTTTCCAGAGGAATGATTCCCATTTTGCCTACGGTCGATGCGGATGTAAGTTCAGCTAATTTTTTTATCTTCGTCCCGGATTTCACTGCTGACTCTGGAGTAAAACAAGCAATGCCCCCCCCCCCCCCCATGCTTTGAAACGTATTCAGGCCATCGATTGTCGACACATTGAAATCTGCATTGTCAAATACGAATTGGCAGAATGATCCCTCGCGCATATGGGGTTGCGGATGATTTATGGCTGACATCTCAAGTGTTTGGGCTTCACAGTAAGAAGAACAAAATCCCAAATTCGAGAGCATTGTTATTAAATTCTTGGAACAGAACTTTTTGTACAAAAATAAAGCAAGACCATTGAGCAGAGGAGACATAAATGATCGTGACCTTAGCGCTGATATAATGACGTGAGCTATTAAAGTGACTTTTTTTCCGCCTTAGTAGTCTTTTTTTTAATAATCAAGTGCTCCAAAAAAGATTTTAGGCTTTCTGGAATACCCTTGTTCACATCTCTGAAAAAGTTATCACTTGGATGGTAGCAATGAGTGTCATAAACTGGTGTCTGGATATCTTCTTTTATTATGGCTGCAGCAGTTTGTACTATTCGTAGACGCTCCTCACGATCATTTCGTATCCTTTTGTCGTACCAAGAGTCTGATAAGACTTTCATTCCAGTATTACGTAAACATATGACAATAACGTTTTTGGAGTTTGAAGCAAAAATAATGCCATCCCCGTATTTTTGTTTCAACTTATTTCTCAAAGTGATGTCGTCTGGAACTAGCCCTGCAATTTGAGATTTGAGTTCGGGTAGTGAGAATTGACAGTCGTCATTATTATCAAGGAAGAAGGATATTTCATCTACAGCTGCTGAGACGTAATCCGACTCAGGCCGCCCTCTCTTTCTGATTGGTGCAGTGTGCAGAAAAAATGTCATGAAGTAATCTTGGTGATAAATCGCATCAGCTGAAACTAAATCAGCAACGTTTATTATACGACACTGAACTTCCTCTCCCCACTGGTCATGTCTATTCTCTGCAGCTTCAAGAACTTTGTTTTTCATTTCGAGACTCCTAACTTCGTATATAGTTCTTCGCCTGTCTGTTGGTTTTTCTTTTGTCTTGCTTTGAATTCTTCGTATATCACTGCCGTACAAAAGAAACATTTTGTTCAAAAATCGAACTGAGGTAAAAAAGATCGTAAACTTACCGCGCGCTCTTCACTTTGGGATGTTGACGCGATTTCTGCATTTCTTTTTAAATCAACTTTTATACTTCCTGATCTGGAGTAATTTCTCCGACACAACGAATGAACCGAAATAGATTTTAAATGTTCCAACTGTTCATGCTTATTGTCTTTTCTTTGGACACTAGCTCTCTTAAAGCGTCGATCCCCTTTTCTCCTACATTCACGAAATTATCATTTGACATTAATTTTTTACATATAAAACATAGTTCCGTATCAGCCATTGTTCACAGACGCACACGGAACTGTGACTAACTATTAACTGGCTAGGAAAATACTAGGGTAAGACTGATTTGGCGCCTTACGGTATGCACATGCGCGTGTCTTCCAGCCATCGCGATGGGCACCCACGCATGCGCGTCCCTGGTGTGATAGTGCGCTCTTTCCAATCAATCGTTCCGCTCTTTCAAGTCAATTATCTTTGTTCGTGTTAGACTTATAAAAAAATATAATATATGTTTTGTAGAAGCTACCTCTATTATCAACGCGCATTTTATAGTCAATATCTTCGTTCCTGTTAGGTTTACGACAAAAATGTATAAAATCGTTTTTGTACATAATTTAATGTTTTTTAATTTTTTAAATAAACTTTTTTTACGTCAAGTTAATATTTCCCAAGTTATTTGAAAAAATACAAAAAACCTTCCCATTTAGTGTAAAACTAATTTGGCTAATTATGGTATGCACATGCGCGGATATTTCCCCCCACCGCGATGGGGAACCGCGCTTGCGCGTCCCAGGTGTGATAGTGCGCTCTTTTCAAAGTCAATTATCTTTGTTCCTGTTAGACATATAAAAAAATGTTATGAATGATTTTTGTTCATAATTTAATGCTCTTTAATTTTTGTATTTAATTATTTTTTATAAAATCAATATTTTTAAAGATATTTCCAAAGAACCAAAAAAGTGTACACATTTTCCAAGATGGCGGCGAAAGCTCAGGTCTGATCGGTGGGGACTTTTAGTATGTTCATTAGCATGCCTAAACAAACATCTCCACCAAATTTCAAAACTTTCATATTTTTTTTAGCCATTCGTCAAAATCGGGTCTATTTTGACTGGGGTATACCTTCAATCTGAAACTGGAAAAAAAATAGAACTCCTGATGAAGATATTTCTCTTACTGTCAAGAGGTGTAAGAAAAAATTATTTAACATTCATAAAAATTTACGCGTGTATTATGCAATTTGCTTTGCTGCTTACTCATAGCTGACACATTTCCTCTATTTTCATATCTCTGGTCACTTCAGATTTTTTCGATCTTATTCCTAGTTTCTTAAAGGATGCCTGCTTCCATTAAATTAAAAATTAAGTTAAAAGCTATAATACTTTACCCTTATATCAAAACAGAAGAGGAAAGAGGCTGCCGAATACATTTTATTTCGGTCTTCTGAGTAGAAGGTATGATTTGCCTTTAAGGTTATGGTAAACTGGTGATAAAGTGGTGAAAATTGCTTGCATACATGTTCTTGGCTAAAATATTTCAACTGTGCTGAATACTTAAAAAGAAATAATTGTCTTTTTTGTTTGTTTGTTCAGTCAGATTTTTTTTTCGCAGCTAAAAAAACTGACTGTAAACTATAACTTGTATTATAACTGCAATATAAAATAAAAATGTAGAACCCCATTTATACATACCGTATTTGCAATATGCGTGAAATAATCTTCTACACCTGTATAATACCCGAAGAATGAGTCAAAACCCCGTTTAAGAGGTAAATAGTCTTCTTTGAAAAAACCAAGATGCCACTGAAAACATGAGATAAAAATAATTAGAGAGAATTTTTCATTAATTTGATTTAATAAATATTTTATAAATATATTTATCACATATAACCCTGTAATGAAAATACAAACGCATAACTAAATTGTTTGAGCGAGGAAAGCTTTTTACTAGAATTTAATTTTAAAAATTTTGCTTTCATCTATAACTGTTTTCAGTATTGTTATATTATGCAAATGTACTAAGCGCACAAAAGAAAATTTAATTCTCTAAAGTCTAGAGCTAATAATGATAATTTGAAACTTCTTGCTTTTTACAGTACTGAAAAAGACTCTATACATAAAAGTCTGCATGAAGCAGCAATATATCAAATTTTAAGCATAATCAGAAAATGTATATTTATGAAAAAAGTAAAGGATTTTTTTTAAAAAAAATCCTTCGAAAATAAATACTTGAAAATATTATAATGAAAATATTAATATGATTAAAAATAAATAGCTAAATCAGCCTAAGAACCGTTATTTCCTCTTGACTTCTGTGATTAGGTCGAGCTAATCACAGAATGTTTAATTGGTTCCTTTTAACAGTTGTATTTCTTTTTTTTTTTTTTTCGCTCCGCTGAAATTCTATTTATTGTTACTCGACCAACACCCAGTTACTCAAAGTTCTACCAAGAGCTCCTAGACTGTTGAGAAAAGACTTTCTCTTCGCGGACATTGTGACGTCATCAGCAATGTCCATAAATATCTCTTCACTCATATCCCTTTCTTAGAATCCTCACGCGCAGGTAAGGGGTTTACAGCTACGGAGTGAAAGCTCTGTAAACTGCTTGTCGCCATGTGCATTGGTTGCTTTTACTTTCAGTTATATTCCTGGCAGTTACTAATTCATTTTCTAATATGTCTGTCAATTGTTACACAAAGTGCTGTTAAACCTAGTTTCGTTGGCTGATTTCATAAGTGATGAAAGCTGATTTTAAACTGAACGAATTCCTATTTTTGGATTGGCCGGGTGAAGGATTCCTATCGGGGACCAGGGGTCGACAGCTTCTAAAACAAACATAAAATGGTTAAAAAAATCTGACAGAAAAAAAAACAAGAGGCCGGACGATGGTCGAATGGCTAGGGCGCTGGCATCCGGTACCAGAGTCTGTGGGTTCGAGCCCCACTATTGTATTGGCATGGATGTTTGTAACTGTTCAGAATCAGCTTTAGGGCTTGTTCACATAGAATCCGCCAGCATCAGCGTTAAAGATTCCGTTGACGCTGATTGATTAAATGGGTCAATGATTGGTATATGATTGGTTAAAAAATTTTACACTGTCGCTGACAGATTCTATGTGAACAGGTCCTTAAGCAGTAGGTCTCGGTATAATTTCCCCTCGTGTAGCAAAACCTCCCAATGCCAATGTGTGCATTCGATTTAATTAATTTTTTCGTTAACATTACACCGTGTATATACGTTAAACTGATGTACGTTGATCAGGAATTACGATTAAAATATCTCCCTATCATTGAAATGAGATTGATTTTTAACGGCATTTACATCTTATGTATATTCCATCGAACCTGAAAACATTAATTCTGCCATCTTTCTGAGCTCTAGCTGCGACGTTGCTTTGCACACACATAATATGCATTCATATTCCCTATCTTCCAATTAAGGGGAAGTATTTTCGTGGTTTTATTAGAGCTTTTACCACAAATATGAAACAATCGTTTTCTCTTCATCATTTTATTATTTTTTTAAGATAACAAAAAAAATTATGCTTCTATAGTTTGTTTGTTTCATCCTCCAACCTAATTATTAATACATAACTTGTAAAAAGTTATAAACATGTAACCGTTTTCATGAGATTCTTATTGTTTTGGATAACATTTTTGGTTTATATCTTACATCAAATCAAAAATTATTTAAATGCGACCACCAAAGAAAAAAAAAAGTTCACAATGGAAACTTGGGGGTACGTAGGCCGGGCAGTAACAATTATGGTGCTAAAATAAAAATAAAATTATTTTAAATAATGATAATGCAAATGTATTTCCAATTCAAAATTTACAAAATAAGAATTATTTTGTTTGATTATTTAAGTTTTCCAGAAAAAAGCTCTTTAAGGAATCTCAAGAATTCTCATAGACTATTAACGAAAAAAATATTGATACATGAGTGAGATATTAAGAAAATGATGACAGAGAATAATACTTTACCTTCCCAACAGCATGTGTAGTATATCCTAGGGACTTTAAATACTGCGGCAATATCTTTTCCTTCAAAGGTAAACCCCATGGAGCATCACCTTTGATAACTTCGTGTTGGAAACCTAACACAGAGACCGTTACTGTCGTGAAACATTTTTATATGTAGGAAATTAATAATTCTTTCTATCTTGAAAGAATAAAGAAATCATACATTCAAATTAATCATGCCTAAAAATCAAAATACTCGTCGAAATTAGTGCAGTATGAATTTTAATCCGGAAAACAGCTATTTTAGCATCACTGGAACGTGATCAAAAGATTGCGACGTAATGCTACTTCCGCTTTTTTAACTTACGATTACGATCCTCCATAACGGTCCTCCGGAAAGGAAAATTTCAGACGTTAAAACCGTCCGACGTCGCGAGTTATAATTTTGGCAGCGTGCCAAACCCAGTCTCTATCGCTTGGGCAAGCAGTAAACAGTTAAACAGAAAAGTACCAAAATGCGTCAAAATTTTGACATACATATATATAGATACATATATGTATAGATACGTACATATATATAGATACATATACGAGATATAGATACGTACATATATATATAGATACATATATATATAGATACATATATATATATAGATACGTACATATATATAGATACATATATACATAACACATATATAGATATATACATACAAAAGAGGTAAGAAACGATAAGTAATCCTAAGTTAATAACCCGCGGTAGTTTCGTTAGAAGAGACTACCTGAAATTTTTTTAACCTAATGAATTGTAATTTCTCTATATGCAAAATGATCTATAACAAGCTCAAATGGCTGTTGCTGGAATTGCCTTAAAATCTAGAATACATAATTTACAAATGTTTGCAAATGGTATTGACAATGTTCATTTTTGTATTTTTGTTTGCCGTTTCTCAAGTTTTGGGGAAGATTCCAAACTATAAACAATTTTAGGAGATTTCTCAAAATGTTAGTATTACCAGTGCCACAACTTCTTACGATCAGAGCTATCATTAAAATATCTATGTCCGAAAGCCCTTATTCTCAAAACCGGGATCTTCTAACAGCCAGAGATACGAGTCAGGCGTGAAAAATAAAATAAATACAAATGATTAAGAGAGGAAAAGGATTATTTGCAGTAACAAAATACAAATGGAAAGAGTTCTGACATTAAAATTAAAATTATTACGAAGGACCAGTAGGATTTTCTTATTTAACTTCGAGAATTTAACGTGCCAGATATCTATCAAAGGAAAAGAAAATAGAACAACTGATAGTATTTTGGGAATTGAATTCGTTAGAAAATATCCCTTCAACTCTTGGATAGGTATCAGGAGAAAAAATGAACAGCTCTCTGACAAAAAGCATTAGTATATGTCGACTTATACAAATACGCAGTTGGTGAAGAGGAGGTTCTCGTTTTATACAATTATGAAAGTTGAAACTGTAATAAGATGAATTAATTTCTAAAGTTGTATCTTACATCAAATGAACGTGACTTTGAAAAAAATTACCTGAAAACAAGCTGAAGAGTTGCACTTATAATATGTTATGTAGCAAATATTTTTGTGCGTTTCATATAACGTTATTAATATTAGAAACTCTAATTAATTACTTCGAAATAGAATGTAAAAAAAAATTAAATGAATTGATCAATGAAGCCGAATTTTTCTTTGTAGTCTGCAAAATATCAATAAGTTCATCTATAAGTTCATAGCATCATTAGTTCCATAGCATGTGAATGTAATTATTGATCACCTTATTTAGAGTGTAAATATTAAAAATCTGAAATAACAGCAACTGAATTAATTACAAAAATTTTAGCAACAATTTATGGAAATGGATTCCTCAGTGATACGTTTGAGATTGGGAACAAGTGTTATAGACAAAGTACTAATCATCGTGATTTGATTTATAAAATATCAATATATGCTGTTGTTGTTGTTTTCCTATTGCCCCTGGCCGGAAGTTCCAGACCAGGTCCATATAGGCTTCGAGCTGAATAATGCGGCTCCGCTTTTATAAAAGCACCACAAGTCCGACTTGGCTAGGTGCCACCACAATTTTGACCGAGCACCCCCAGGGGCGACATTTGGGGGGGATCGGATCTTCCCCACCCACTGACCTCATAGAAGGACTTTCCGGTCTGCGGATTTAACGTGCCTTTATCTGGCTTAGACGCGAAGGTATTTAACGGCGCTTGTCGGGATTCGATCCGAGCATCCTCTGAACAGAAAGCTGACGCGGTATCGATAGGCTACCTTGGGCCAAAAGTATCAATATATTTGTTCATTTTTGAAGTGTTGTGTTTTGCAAAAATGTCAGTTCTCTTTAGATTTTTCTCTTAAAAATTCTTTTAATGTAAATGCTAAATTTAAAGTAAATGCTAAATTTAATGTAATGCTTTCTTCGAAGTTTCTATGTGAAATATCCTAAAAAGGGTTGATTAGGAGGCACACGTTTAACAACTTTTAAAAAATATCTAATAAGTGTACGGACAGCAATATACTAAATCTAGTAAAATCTGAAGAGATTGTTGAGATGGGATATGTAAACACGCCATTTGGATAATCTATAACAGAGGTGAGCAAACATTTTGTGGCGGATAGTACTTTTAAAGCGTCAATTTGTAAAGTAGATAATTCGTTCACAACTGATTTACATATCGTCACCTGAATGCAAGAACTAGGTAATTCAATTCTTCAAGTTCTTTAAGATCTCAAGATGTCTACTTCTGGCAGTGAGAAAATACTTGTCGTTCTGTTTGTCTAATTATTACACTAGCCAATAGATGGCATTAGGTTAGCAGCAAAGTGAGTTGTCTCGTTATTACATTCAGTTGTTATGTAATTTAGCCATAAATTGCCAGATATCTCAAAAATAATTTTTTTGGAGTTACCTAGTTCTTACACTCAGGTGACGATATTTCAGCCCCGGTAGGACGCTCAGGTAGTGTTACAAGGGCAACCATCTCTTCACTTTCCTCATCATGCCTACAAAATCGAGAAAATATGGCTAGCCTATCTGATGATGTACTGTCCGTACTTTCATCAACACAAATACAAAATAACTTACATGAAAACAAATCTTTTGTTAATTTTTCAGCTGTATTCTTTTCCAACTTAAGTATCCTATCCTTCACTGTTTTTCTACTTACATACAAATATTTAATCAAGCTGAATAATCTTTCCCTTTTCTGAAATATTGTCGAAAAGGAAAGGTGCACATTCTAGCCAAGCTTCTTTAATATACTCCTCATCACTCACTGAGTGGCTTTCTGTGTTGGGCAATAAGTTTTGAAACCTTAAAACTATAATCAACTAAGCTGGAACTGAGCCTTACCTCAAATAAAGTTCACAAAAGTATCAGCCTGTTTTCTTGTCTTGCTTATTTCACGAGAAATTAATTCTCTTTGTTCCTCCTGAGTTTTATTACTTAACAAAATATCTCTTTACAGAAGAAGCCCTACAAGCAACAACTGTTTCGTATCAGAACATTTAAGCTTCGCAAGGTAAGAAAATGAAGCAAAACTTACAATGAACAATTTGTAACAATAAAGTCATTGGGATTTGACTGTACAATCTGAAAAATCTCAACCCCCCGTTTTCACAGCCGAAGACAAACCGCTTATTTGTCAAATATCGCAAGCTTCTGTAGTGACGTATGATGAGGTATATAAGCAATATAACCATAAACGGAAAGATTCTGTTGATAGATATTGGTACAGAAATGCACTTGCCAATTCGAATGGGGTATTTGCCCGTCATGAGACTTCCCCTGGAAGGCGAACAGGAAGGTTGTACGTAGTACTGGTTGAGGATGATCCCGTCCCTAGCGATGGAGTCAACGTTTGGCGTCGGAATCTGTTTTGAGCCATGGAAGCTGACGTCGTTCCAGCCCTGAATGAGATTAAAAAAATGTAAAAATATATACATGTATGGGTCCAACACACAGACAAAAGTAAAGTAATACTTAATTCAAATTACTTTAACAATACCCAGCTCCCCCTTACAGTTAGTGATGATGCTAACATGTACGGAAAATAATCACGTAAAAGGTACGCGATCACTGATATTTAAAAATAAGTTTTTATAACAGAGGTATTTTTTAAATAATTATGTTTGTCTACAAATATGATCATTTAAAAAATACTACACTACGGAGAGTCGACAGAAAGTGTAGCAACGTTATACATTAAGATACTGTGACGAATTAAAATAATTCGCACAGTTAAAATCTCCGCAGCTGACACCGCAGCACCCATTGTACCTGTCGCATCTGACCAGTACCCATTGTACCTGTCGCAGGTGACGGTAAACTGGGAAGAAAAGAGATCGCACAAATAAATTCCCCGTAGCTGCTGACACCGCTGAGCAGCTAACCCGCCCCCATTGTACGTGTAGCAGGTGAGGGTGAACTCGGAAAGGCGAGCAAGATTGTTTGTAAAACGTGACATCTAGGCTGAATAGGAATTCGCCACGGCTCGCCAGATTGATGACACGAGACAGCCCCAAGACCGTGAAATTGCAAGAATCACAGCTTGCGGTTCAGCAAATAAAAAGGCTCAAAAATGACATCACCGTTAGAAGAGCCAATGAGAGACGAGTTCTGTGGATGAAGTGCCAAATTCCAAAATTAGACGACAGATCTTAAAAACAGTTACACTGGTGAAAAAAAATAAGAAAATTTGCATATTTTATCGAATTTCATGAAAAGAACTGAAGAAAATGTAAAACCGCTGCTTCTAGACAAAAATGCAAATCTTGTACGTCAAATACGTAAGCGTACACGTGTGTGTAGGCGGAGCCAGTAGAGAAACAGGCTTTATAAGCGCGCGTAAGTTAAGACGCATTTCGTTCTCTAGCACACCTCGGCGAATTTCTTGGTGTTATTTTGCAGCAATCCGTTAATTTTAAATTGTAACAGTAAAAATGAGTAACCACCAAAGTGTAGATGAGGGAATGAGGTGGCGAATTGTGGGGAGGCTAGAAGCAGGCCAATCTCAAGTCCAAATTTGTAGAGAGTTCAATTTAACGCCCAGCGTCGTGTGCAACTTATGGAAGCAGTTCCAGGATACCAGATCCATCGAGAGAAAGCCTGGGTAAAGCCGTCCAAGAGCCACGACGGCCAGAGAAGATCGCCATTTGTCGATTATAGCGAGGCGTAACAGGAGTGCTACAGCTTCTCAGCTCTCTCGTGACTTTTATGCAGCCACAAGAACCCGTGTATCAAGGGTGACTGCTTCCAAAAGACTTCATGAGACAGGGTTGTTTGCAAGAAGACCTGCTGTTTGCATCTCGCTCACTTCTACGAACAGAAGAATCCGTTTATCATGGTGCAGAGAGCATAGAGATTGGAGTATGGATTAATGGGCGACCGTTCTCTTCACTGATGAGTCTCGATTCAGCCTAAACACCGATTCTCGCCGTACGTTCATATGGAGAGAACCAGGGACCCGCTACCTACCCTCCAATGTCCGCGAAATCTACCATTATGGCGGAGGAGGTTTAATGGTCTGGGCAGGCATCATGTTGGATGGCCGCACACCTCTCCATGTCTTTGAAAGAGGCACTGTGACTGGTGTGAAGTATAGGGATGAGGTCTTGGAGCCCTATGTTCGCCTTTTCAGGGGTGCAGTTGGCTCTGAGTTCATTTTAATGGACGATAACGCGAGGCCACATAGAGCTCTTCTGGTCGACGAATTTCTAGAGAGTGAGGATATTCGCCGGATGGATTGGCCAGACAGATCTCCAGACCTTAACCCTATAGAGCATGTCTGGGACGCTCTGGGGAGGGCAATTGCAACTCGCAACCCCCCTCCGAGAACCATCCAGAAAATGAAAACAGCGTTGCTGAACGAGTGGGACCATTTGCCACAGGAAATGATAAACTGCCTTATTTCAAGTATGAAATCACGCTGCGAGACCTGTATATCTGTAAGAGAGGACCATACCCCCTATTAACCCATCTATTAACCTAGTTTTTTGTTTATTCTGCAACCGCTGTTTCATACCTTCCGACTCCAACGAGTGTTACGCACGATCATGGGTGTGTATTATAATTATTGAATGGATATTTGTTTTGTATTGTATCAATGCATGTACATATCAAATTTCATTAAAGTCGGTACAGTAGTTCTATAGATAATCGACCAAGTCTGCAAATTCTCTTAATTTCTTACACCAGTGTAGATCTCCCGAGCTGGGAGAACTACTCCGACCATCCAGGGTCGAGATAGCTATAACGCGGACTGGTGAAGCCAGCGGTCTTAATCTCAAGACGAGATTTTTCGGCTTCAGTTAGGAAGCTGGGAATTCTATTTTTTGGAAGGTATCTCAAGACGAGATATCTGTCCCGATCGTTCTGGTTATAGAGACTTACCTCACAGTCATTCTCTCTGCCGATAAAGTAATCGAGGGCCCTGCCGGACTTGATATTGATTAAATAAGTGAGTTAACTCCTCTGACAGCTCATCCTAAAGGACTCAGAGACTACTCTTCATTGTTCCTGTTACCTATTTACGTAGCATCACTCAACAATTTTTCTTCAACTATTTTTTAAATAAAGTAACTCTTTTAATTTACTTGGCTGTAACATTAGTTGAGTCGATCGCTACCTCTAGCAATACGCCACAATACATATATCTTTAGTTTTTGTGACAGAGCGATGTAACATGCAACTGACTACTAAGCAGCTCATTTTGGATCATGAGTCTTAAGACATTGTAAGCTGCATGATCCAAACTTCTGGAAAGACAAACTGCATCTGTACTTCATTGGTAAAGCCTTTAGGTAAGGAAGTCAATGTTTTCCCAACAGATCCCATCCGAAAGGGTGCCGAATTGGAGTCAACCGCAGTGGACTGGCGTAATATTTACTGTCAGGTCGAGATACAGTATAAAAACCGATACTTGGCGTATTTATCGAAATCTTTCCACTAACATCAGTTATGTTACGATCATGACGATCGTGAGGTCTTCATGTTAAATTAACACAAACGTCCTTGGACATGGCGCTTTGTCACCCCATTCCTTTATTTTTATGTATTATGATGTTCGTACAGCCAGGGTTGTTGTGGTTCTCGAGTTACTCGGAAATGACGACTCGGAAAGAATGCAGTGACCAACCAAATCACCCTAGTTAAACCCAATAGAAAATTTCTAAGATGCACTAGAAATGTCTGTACTAAACCGCCAACCTCCTCCAACAATTGTGAGGAGTGAAACTCACTGTCTCAAGTCCAAGTTTTGATTAATAGCAAGAAATAGTGTCACCAGTGTTAGGAGTTATCGCGTATTTTATAAAATTCGTTCCTTTGTGATTTACATTTAGTAATTTATTAAAATCTCTTTCACGAATTCTCCCAATATTTTCCTATTTTTTAAGTTTCATAAGAATGTATAACTAGTTGCTTATTATAAAATTACATTCTGGCGTATTTTTTACCAAACCAAATTTCATTTAATTTCCACAATAGTCCCCCCCACCTCTTTCTTTTTTCCCCCTTTTTTTTGTATAGCCAATTTTTGACACCTGAGTAAGTTCTTTTTGGAAATGCAATAAAACTAGGTGGTAATACTTAAATTACGTGGTGAATTTAAATCAATTTTGAATGCGTTTTTGAAGTTTTAAACCAGTATGAATTAAGAAAGTGAGGTCTGGCATACTGACCTAACGTTACACATTTTTAAAAAATTCTGCCATTAGTAGTAATTTTAGGTTGAAGTTTAAGGAACTAGTTCATACAATCCCAGCCTAAACATGAGGCTTAACAGAGAAGGCAGCCAGATTCAGCGAATGAAGAAATTGATCCTTAAAAACAATGACAGCACTTTTCAAGAAAAAGAGCATGCATAGCGAATGGACAACAGGGAAAGGTTAGTCGTTTCCATGACCTTAATTATTACACTCTCAGAAACTCAACCAAACAGACAATAATGCAAACCCTAAAACTTGTGGTAAAAAAAAGAAAACTGATCGGGAATATCTCAATTTTAAACTATTTAAGAATAATAAAATATATAAGTCATAACTAAACCCTACGATACAGCACCACGCGGTCGCAAAATGCTAATCATTCATACAGGCGCCACCCCAAGGACAAAGATTGACAGGTTGTGGGTCACGACCATGTAGAAAACAGGGCATGGTTGGTGATATGAGGAAAAAGAATAAGTTTTAAGCAATATAGAATTACACTATAAATAAGGAGTAAGATACCAAAAAAAAGTTTACATACATAAAGATGTTGCTTTATAAAGAAAATATTTCGTAACACGGATCTGATTGAGAAGTATTGTCGAAAACACAGTAGAGGTGAGGCAAGGAATCAGGAGACATGACATAGACTCGGCAAAACATAACAATTGTGAGAAGAAACAGCTAAGTCAGAGAAAGGCCACGTTCGAATACAAATATCTAACGAAAGATAAATGCGTAAGATTTGGACTAAATCTCTTGCGAAGTAGGCTTAGGTCACTGCAGACACAAAACCAATGCATTAATCTGTGTGGATGTTAAGATAATTGAAATTAATCATCATTCTGATGTTGAAACGCTAAAAATAGGGTGAAAAGTGATCGTGCCTAATCACCATCTCGCTGATCACGCCGTCAATCCAACTCCCACTTAGTGATACCATCATGATAATCTAGATCACTGATCTACCCTAATGACAGCTTGTCCACCTCTTCTGCCATACCTGCAAGTCTCTTTTTTCTTTCCAATATCTAATTTTCCATCTTCTTCAAATTCCCATCATTGCAGTGAATGGAATCGTTTTTGTTCCTGGCCTTCGCCAGAGAACCTACTTCAAACGTATATATACCTCCACCTATTCCACTACCTTATTCGAACTGCATCTTAGGTAGAAGATCTGTTTTTGACTCACAGACAACCGTAGATAGCTCAAACAGCCGCTTCATTATCACTGAAAATTCCAGCCTGGAAACGGAGAAACAATGCATTTTGAGTCTTGTTCAGTTACTGAGTTCTCCGACTGCAGTACATTTGATTTATCATTCAGGTGAAACATGCTTTCCCCGAACTCTCAGTTATTTTTTCTGATATACGACAAAACCTGCACCAACCATGTTATTTAGTTTTGACACATCAGTAAAGATCTCTGTCTCGGCCTGCAGGTTGTGAGACTCTCAATAAAATGATAGTTCCCTGCTTGGTGGGATTGTCGCTTTCGTAAAGCTCGTCACGAGGAATAATAGCCAATTTGTAGAAATTGATGTCTCTGTTCTGCCAATAGAACGGCTAGATCTCTGCTCGAACACACCAAAACGTGAGATCCCCATTTCACATACCTATTTCATGGGAGGCAATGCTGTGCTGAAAAGATAGCTTACTGTTTGTCTCCGTTGAAAGGTATTTTAAAACAGAATAAATTCATACAGCTTCAGAATTCCTGCACTAGACAGAAAAATCCCGAGTTAAAGAAAATTTGTTGATTCGGTTTTATGAATAACGAGTAAAAGATATATTGTCAAAGAAGAAAACAAAGGTGCTACCCTTTATCAGATTAAATATTTAATTTATTAATATGACTGTAAATCTTGAAACGGTCAGTGAAATGTACATCTTACCATAAAGTATAAAATAGACAACATTAAATTCCCATTAAAATATTTTGTCTGGTGTATTTTAATGTTTAGTACTGAAGGTGTTCAACACAAGCTTCTACTGAAATGCACATCTTCAGTTAGATGCATTAAATGTTTTCATCTATATGCATATCTAGCGCAATATTTCACTTCCAGTGTAACATTGTTTGTTTCCTTCATAATGTATAAGGATGGCCCAAATGAAAGTGGTTTGGTTTGGTTTGGTTTAGAGCGCTACGGTCATTTTTTTGCTACACGAGGGCTAATTAGACCGGGACCTACTGCTTAAAGCCAATTCCGAACGGCTACAAACGTTCATGCCAAGAGTGGGATTCGAACCCACAGACTCTGGTACCGAAAGCCAGCGCCCTAGCCATTCGGCCATCGTCTGGCCCAAATGAAAGTGAGACATTTGTTTTATCGTAGTGGTTAAAAACCCAGAGCTTTGAGCTTGCGCCAGTAGATGACGTTGTACCTTACGAAACAAAGTTTCTATCGTCGAAAAGTGTCAGTATGCTGTTTAAACGTGTTTGAGCAAGATGACTATATACGGTCGTGATATGGATTCGTACAAACTGGCCCAGTGAGCGGTTATTCAATATTTGATGGCGGAAGGTATAAGTGAAGCTGAAATGTTTCGTTGTTTGAGGAATCTGTATAGGCATGAATATATGTCACGGTGCAAAGTATTAGAATGATTCATGGCATTGATTCCAAAACTTTTTACACTTGAGTACCATCTGAGCACTTTGTAGGGTCGTGGCGTACCACTGGTTATGTAATAAGTTTTTGAGAGAGGTCAAATAAATTCTATACACTTATGTATAACTTTACAAAATGTATTTAAATACAAATAAAACAAAACACATAAACTAAATCCATAAAACTAGAAGAAGCTGTAATTATTATTAACAAATGACAAATGTAATTTCCCAACACTGTCGTTATCAGGAAGCTAAATGAGAAACTTGATTTTGCTTATGCTTATTAGAGCTTCTATGTCAAGTACATTAGTGCTTATCTTTAACCAGTCCATTATACTTATTATTATTGAACCCTTCTACGTACCACCTCAAATGCTCTATCGTACCACCTTTGGTACGCGTACCAGTATTTGGGAACCACAAGCTTAGGGATTTACGTAAAGGTGTGTGTGTAAGCATGGGACATACCAAGACTTTCTCAAGCGCACTTGACCATGTGCACCATGGAATTGACCAAGAATTGACTGTCGACTCGCCATGGAATTGACAAGATTTGCTGTGGTCGACCATCCACCTATAGCCCCAACCTGACGTCCTCCGACTTCCACATCTTCGGCCAGATGAAAAAGACGTTGAAGGGTCACCGGTTTGCTAACAATGCAGAGATCCGGGACTTGTTCAAGACTTGTTCCACAGACAACCACGGACATTCTTCGCCCAAGGTATCCAAAATCTAGTCAGCGCTGGGACACTTGCTTGAACCGACTAGGCGACTGTGTATAGTCGATATGTCGCTCCTGTATTACTATTACTTCCTGTATGTTCACATATACCAACGAATTAACCATTACAGAAAAAACCCGAAAGTCTCGCTTTCATTTGGACCTCCCTAATACATATGAATTTAAAAAATGTTAGTTAAAAGAAGATAAAAACTCACCAAGTCATCAACAATCATGAACACGATATGAGGTCTTTTAGGCAACTTCACTGCATGTAACCCGGTACATCCCAGCAGAAGGAGGAGACCCTTCAAAATACCCATGGCACTGGGCCTGTAGAAAAGAAAAAGAGACAGCTCTAAGATCCAAGGAAAAGAAAATGAGGTTAGAACCAGCATCATATGTTTAAAACTTTTTCAATTTCCTAGCCGTAAAGTTTTAATGTTATGGCAGAATTGATGTCAATTCTATGACAGTAACATGCTATGACTACGCATAATAAAGTGTACGAAATAGCGTTTCTTACCGAGCATTCAGAATACAGAATTACGGTGACTGTGTATGAACCAAATGATGTGAAAGGTCCGAATCCGACATTATAAATTATATATATATATATATATATATATATATATATATATATATAATTCGTAACGGATATTTTTATAGACAAAATAATGGAGAAGAAAATATTCATATTAAATACAACGGTCAATGTATGCAATTAATTTGTATGTATAATATCCATAAAACATGCTAATTTGAATTAAATTCTTAAAAAACTTCCATCTCAATTAATCTAGTGGTTAAATTTTATCTTTTACCGTATTTCTTTTGTCAATTTATTTCGTTGTTATGCACGTGACGATAAATTAATTTAAAGTATCACAAAAAGAAAAGAAACCACGTGAACAACATTTAATAAATTGAATTCTAAAAATTAATCTTTTAAAATTCCCCAAAAGTCAAAAAAGGGAGGTAAAGATTCGAAAAAGATTTCATTTTAAAGGAATTTTTATGATCTTTCTCATGATATAAATTTGATAACCCTCAAATTATTATTTTAAATGCAAATTTTAAAGAATGTTACAAAAACAGCTTAAAATTTAATTAAAAAAATCTAAGAAGAATTTTTCAAAAATCTTTCTTAGTGCACCCTTACACTATAAGAAGAATCGCCATGCAAAATTTCAGCCTTTTAGGTCCAGCTGTTTGGTCTGTCTGTTATCTGTTGGCGCCAAGAAGTCTGCAAGCAGAGAAAAGCGTCGCATCTATCTGCCGCCTCTGGGGTGGACGTGGACTAATGGTTTGTTGGACATGAACTAATGATTTTCTGATCAGCTGATTATAAGAACCGGCAGCGTGGCGCCGTCATCAGGCGAATAAGAACCAACGAACCTGATGTCACAAATTTGGCCGTCCAATCTAGAAAATTCCAGTCACGTGACTGGGAGCGCGAGTTTCCGGAGCCGGGAAAAATATCCAGTTTTTTAGCAAACTTGGTCGAGACTCTCATCCAGAGAGCACCTTTCGTCTCAGAGGTCTTTTGAGCGACCGACTCAATCCCGGAGTTATATCTCTTTCAGAGCTGCACTCTCTAGAGGCTTCTCGCCGAACACGATACTCCCTCCCGGAGTTACCCTACTTTCAGAGCAGCCACTCTAGAGGCCTCGCACCGAATCTTATACTCAGAGTTATCTACTTTCAGAGCTGCGTGCGCTAGAGGCTGTGTGCTGATCTTTATAGCCTTCAGTTTCGTGACTGTAATAGCTGACATCTTGTTACTGAATTTATTGGGCTACTGAAAAGGCCAGTTCCCTCTATGTCGAGAGGTAGATCAAATCATCTGTGAATATTTGTAAAAATTCATCGAATTAATTTTTAATAAACGTGTATTGTATGTAGTAGACTGACTCTGAATGTCCATTTCGCTACCCAGAGTCTGAAAATATCCCACTATATATATATATATATATATATATATATATATATATATATATATATATATATATATATATATACCGGGTGTCCCAAAAATGACCGATGATTTGAAAAATCAATTAAAGAAAACCGGAAGGCAATAGAAATGTACGGTTTGCTGCATTCTGCTTAGGTAACCAGGGAATTTATTCTCACCAATTTTAAAAATTAGTTATAATGTTCGTCAACAGATGGCGCTGCTGACTGGGAAAACTATACAACAATGTTTTCAAAATAACCACTGTTTGCAGCAACAACGGGGCACAGTCTAAGGTCAAAATTCGCAGACGCCCGTGCAAATATTTCAGTTTGAATGTTCTGACAAGCAACAGAGATGTATTATTCTAGTTCATCTACAGTTTGTGGATTGTGACGATACACCTGGTCTTTCAAGTACCCCAAAAGAAAAAAATCGCATGGCCTCAAATCTGGCGAATAGGGAGGCCAATCCATGCCACTTTGTGTATGCTTCTTGCTTTGAAAACATTGTTTTATAGTTTTCCCAGTCAGCAGCGCCATCTTTTGACGAACTTTGTAACTAATTTTGGAAATTGGTGAGAATAAATTCCCTGGTTACCTAAGCAGAATGCAGCAAACCGTGCATTTCTATCACCATCCGTTTTTCCTTAATTGATTTTTCAAATCGTCGGTCATTTTTGGGACACCCGGTATATATATATACGCTATGAAACATGGCAAAAATTCTTTTAAGAATACATCAATCTTTCATTCTTTACTATGAAGCTAAAAATTGGATAGAGATTACTATATCCTTACACAATATGATTTCAGACCTGAGAGGCAAAAGATCTATTTCGTTCAGTGGTTCATTCTTATATTTACTCTTATAGTGGTACTAAATAATATTTGACAATCGCTAGAAAATTCAAAATTATGAGGTTCGTTTTTTCCAGAAGTTATTTTATTCATGGCAACGTAGGCTTATGGCCCTTTTACTACACATATTGAATTTGTTTTATCTCCAATTATCCATTATACCCCGATTTTTTTTAATTAATCGTTTTTTTATGCATCAACTTTGTCGAGCCATTCGCAAGCCAAATACGTTAATTCCACTCTTTGAAATTTTTGGAAATTTTGCTGTCAAAGCCCTTGATTGACTCTTAACTTTTCACATTCATCATAAACGTCCCAAATAAAAAGGATTAACACCACTAAATGACCAAAAAAATTTTGGCTCCTGAATAATAAGTCACTTTTTACAGAAGCCAATCCAGTTAAGTTCATTCTCTAATGCAGGGGTCGGCAACCTTTTTCACTAGAAGGCCATATTTCAGAAATGCGGGAGTTCAGTGAGCACCGCTGGATGAAGACGAGAGGGGGGTTAATATTTAAACATGAAAATATGCGACATAAAATTTTAATACATGAATTCAAATTTTAATTTAACCTTTAGCCTACGGGACCTATTTTTTCCGATTCCCTCTTTAGAACGGGAAATTTCATACTCCCTTAGTAAGAACGGCCATTTAGGGGGTTATATATATATATATATATATATATATATATATATATATATATATATATATATATATATATATATATATATATATATATATATATATATATATATTATATATATATATATATATATATATATATATATATATATATATATATACATATACATATATATACATATATATATATATATATATATATATATATATATATATATATATATATACATATACATATATATATATATATATATATACATATACATATATATATATATATATATACATATACATATATATATATATATATATACATATACATATATATATATATACATATACATATATATATATATATATACATATATATACATATATATATATATATATATATATATATATATATACATATATATACATATATATATATATATATATATATATACATATATATATATATATATATATATATATATACATATATATACATATATATATATATATATATATACATATATATATATATATATATATATATACATATATATATATATATATATATATATATACATATATATATATATATATATATATATACAGTGGACGCTCGTTAATTCGAACTCGGTTAATTCGAACTTTCGGTTAATTCGAACTAATCCAAAGGCCCCCAAAAACTTGTATTGGAGTTAATGTTAAAAATATCTCGTTAATTCGAACTAAATTTTTATCACTTCGGTTAATTCGAACTAAAAATTTGACAAAAAAAAATTATTTTTCCTCGTTTAATGGAGAAAATACACGCTGTATTTATTATTTTGTGTGTCAAAATTTCTTTTCTGTGTAAAGAGGCACATGCCTGCATTCCTAGACTAATGCATGTCCGCTAAACGTTAGTAGCTATTGTCCTTCTTATTAGTGCTAAACGAAAAAAGCAATTTTCCTTTATTTGGATCGATTTTCTTAGAATTTCAGAAAAACTAGTCTTTACTACAGATTCTAGGGAGCTGCGTCAATTATAACTGCAGTGCAGACAAGTTAATGTGGTCTAGTTTTTCTTCCTCACTGTGTGGTGTGAACGTAAAAATTCAGAATGTCTACACGTGGAAAGTACAAAACCCTAACTTTGGAGACAAAGGTAGAAATTTTAAAGAAAGTAGAGAATGGCGAATGTAAAACAAAGTTAGCAGCTGACTATGGAATTAAAAATAAATGCCTTGTCAACTAATTTGAAAAACAAGGAGTCAATTTTAGATTCATGGGAAAAATCAAAATTTGCTAGAGGAAGGAAATGCATGGGAAATGCGTCCCAAGAAGTTCTAGAAAGAGCTCTACTGTTATGGCTCCAGGATGTTAGATCTCGAAATTTTCCGATAAATGGACCCCTAGTGCTGACGAAGGCTGATGAATTGGCAAGTCGAATGGGTATTGAAGATTTTAAATGCAGTGATGGATGGCTTTCTCGATTTAAGTCAAGGCAAAATATTTCTTATCAAACTGTATGTGGCCAAAGCTCTGATGTAAACGAAGACGTATGCACTAATTTCGGTAGGAAACTGCCAGGGCTTTTTTCTACTTACCTGCCGAAAGATATTTTTAATGCGGCCATAATGAACTCTATTAAAACTCTGAAAGCATTTATTCAGATGGAACCTTCCTCTGAAAATGAATTGAAATGTTTACTTCACATCGAGAAGCTGGCTGAACAATATAGGCATCATAAACAGAACCAAACATCCATTTTACAGTTTTTCCCCAAAGTGTAATTCATATTTTTAATAAAATTTTACTTTATACTGCATATCTTCTGCTTCATTTTATGATTAAGGTAAGTCTGTATTGCTTTTTAATATGTTTAACTTTAGATAACATAGTATAATATATTTTCTGGGGTTACACATACTAGGAGAGTTTCTTCTTCAGTGATACACATTTAAAGTTATATATTTTCTCTTAACATCGGATAATTCGAACTTCGGATAATTCGAACTTTTTTCTGAGAACCTTCGAGTTCGAATTAACGAGCGTCCACTGTATATATATATATACATATATATATATATATATATATATATATATATATATATATATATATATATATATATATATATGGCCCGTATTCTTGGGATACATGATATCTCACCCCGTAAGGAAAAGGTTAAACTAAACAATCTTAAAATTGATAATTAATGCGATATTTGACATTGCAAATCTGCGGCCAACTCATTGTAATGTGGTACATAAGAGGAATTCCCAGTTCTCGGGCATTGGCCCAAATGAGTGTCAGTGAGGTTTGATCGGCACTTTGATTTTAAGTATTTCATATTGGAAAACAAAGATTCACAAGCACATGTCGACACGCAAAGAGAGAGCAATTTCTGAGCAGGAAAGAGAAGCTGACTCACAGGGAGAGGAGAGCGATACCGTCGACAGAACAGGCTGTTCAGTTTTTTTTATTTTTGCGGTTTTATGATTTTAAATTCTTTTTACTGTAATTATTCATTACAACTATGAGCATTTGTTGTTCAAATATCTAAAACTTAGATAGTTGAACGGCGGGCACTTTAAAATTGTTTCGCGGGCACCAGTGGCATAGCGAGAATAACTGGAGCCCGGGGCACAATACATTTTGGCGCCTCCCCCCCCCCCATGGTCTTGGGGACGAAATGGTTCACTGGTCTTGGGGAGCATTTGGCGCCCCTACGCGAGTGGCGCCCGGGGCATGATAGACCCCCTTGCCCACCCCTCGCTACGCCACTGGCAGGCACCGCGTTGCCGACCCCTGCTCTAATGTATACCGTTCCAATAATGCCATTCAAACGCAGAAGCAAGCACTTGATGATAATGGTCAATCGTTTAGTGTTGTTTCATCACACAAAAAAAAGTAAAATAAATGAGTCAGTGACAGTCTAACTGCTGCAGAAGTAAGTACTTGTGAATTATTAAACAATTATTTCAACTTTATCTGTAGTTTTAAAAAAATGTAGACTAAATTGCATGTTATTAATTTGTTTTTATAAACTTGCCTAATAGGTTAAGTCTCTTAGTCAAGCAAAAATTTAGGTAATGATAACGGTTTCTCCGAGGATATTCTATCTTACAGATTTCATATGTCGTCAGATAAAAGTTACATCTGCCATAATACATTCTTTAATATTTATTTGAATTTATGTTTTCAGAGGAATTTTAAAAATCAGTGTATACTATTTAATCACTTTTCTCCACTTTGTGTTTTATGAACTTAATTAACAATTTGGCAAGTAAGGGGCTCAATTATTTCAAAGGTCTTTCTTTTGCTTTTCAAGGGAGGGTGAAGGGTTCTAAAATAATTGCAAATTATCCGAGAATGTGAAGTAAAAAATAGGCATTTACCATTGAAAAACCATTTTCTATGTAAGTGATATAAAATCTGGAAGCTCGAACTTTAACCCTTACGTTGGCTCATCCTGTCTTTATACTGTTCCCCGGCTCATCGGTCTCACAGACCGCCACGCTATAAATTAGGATATTTTCCTATTTTTATAAGTTTTTCGCAGTTATAAGTCAATAATGCATAACTACTGCCACCTCTCATTCTTGAAATGGGTAAATAAAAAATAGATTATTCAACAAAAATTTCAGAATCCGATTCCTCAATCTGTGATGGTGCGAGAGAGACAAAATGTCTGGTTCGTTGTGAAACAGGAGGAATTTTTCCAGCCATGCTAGCTACAACAATAAAACAAAGATCTTAGAAATAGAATGCATGCAGACTGACAGATAATTAATACTGTTCAAGGTTTATCGGCCATACAAACCGGCAAAATTTAAATCAGTTCAAGGCTCATCGGTCCAAACGACCGACTATGTTTTACAACGATTAAATTTACCGACAAAATACGAGCGGGCGAAAATCTCCGATGTGTTTTACTTAAAAGGTCAGGACCCAACTGAAGAATTCACAAACCCCCAACAGTCTGATCACCTCCACCACGACCCCACCCTTCAGAACAGGTGCAATAGCGGTCTCCTAGACCGATGAGCCGACGTAAGGATTAAATATAATATTAATAACGAACAGAACAAACTTGTAAAGGGCTGCAGGAAAAAGATACTTGCACCAAACTCAAAGTAATATTAAAGGCTGTTCTTCCTTACACGAAATACGCAGATAGCAATGTTCAATAGGGCTCGCTTCTCAATATCTAACGAACACCCGCCACAGAGAGAGACAGTATGTCACAGAAAAATCGACCTCAACCTTTCCAGCCCAGTTTTTAAATAGAAATTGATGTAATCTCTTATCGGTGTCTTGCTTTCAACCAATCAGAGAATAAGTAATAGAATTATAGGTCAAAACTTAAATGAAACAAGGTTAGGATATAATTACTACCCTTTACAAAGTTTTTACTTGCACCCTGCTTTCCCGGCTATAAAAATATTTTTGTCGAACAAAAGTTCATTTTTCGACTCGGGCATTTACATTTTTCTAAGCTATAACTCATAGCACTAACATCAAGTTATTCTCTTTAACTGGATAGTATAACTGGATATTGGATGAAAGTGTTCGGTATCAATTTTACTCTCGCTTGAAGGCATTATAAATATTATGTTTTATATCGCTAGAGACTGGATACAATTGTGTCGTTATCGGAGGAAACCAGAAACTTTTATTTTTTGGAAAATTTATTTCCTAATCCCAATTACCTATTTTTGTAGCTTTTAATATGCCTCTTTCATCTACGAAATATTGTAAAGATGTCTGTACTTTTACTTCCAAATAGCTAATGTATAAAAAAATTATAAGTCTTTAATCAAAATTAGACATTTTGTGTTCTAAAAACTTTTTAAAAAGCTGCTTGTCTCTTTCTATTAATTCTTTATCTCTAAGCGCACTAAACAAATTGCTATTAAGACACAAATTTAATGTAACCATGTAAATTATTTAAACCTTACATATTTTTGACTTGTCAAACAATACATAATTTCAAATAAAATAACTATTAAAAAAAAGGAAGAAGAGGCTTGTATTTTTCGGGGGGAAAGTTCATTTAAATCTAGTGTTCCAATATCAATATATTTATAGAGTTTATGTTGACTCATCTTACTTTCGTGACGGCCTGTACTTCATTCTCATATGGGTCATTTTATGCCCCAGGTAACCTAGTGATAGCGCGTCGGCTTTCGGCACCGAGGGTTCTCGGATCGAATCCTGACAAGCTCCATTATATACCGTCGTCTCTAGTCCAGATATGGGCACGTAAAATCCGTAGACCGGAAAGTCTTTCTATGAGGTCAGTGTGTGGGAGAAGGTACGATCCCCCAGAGTCACTCCTGGGGGTGCTCGGTCAAAATTGTGCTGACACCTAGCCAAGTAGGACTTCGAACCTTGTGGTACTATTATAAATCGAAGCCGCACTACTCCGTCTGCAAAGCCTAAATGAAGACGGAGTAGTGCAGCTATATAACTCTTCTAGAAGTAACAGAAAGGGATAGATCTACACAAATCTGCTTTGAGCTGCGGCCGGTTTTTGATGCAAGTATTCCCTTTTTCTCCATCTTTGTTAAAAGTGGATTACCTTTTTTGTTAAAATTTTTACCATAATTTGCTGGATCTTATCTACAGTTATATATCACACCAATTATATATCACGCCAAATGATCGTTTAATTAATCTACTAATTTCCGGAACAGATTTTCCATATTTTAGATATGCATCGATGTTGGCTCTTTCGCCCACAGACACCACCTTTCGTTTTCCCATCGTGAAAAGTATGACTGAAACGTATTGCTTCCAATACAGTCGAGCCCCGTTATAGCGAACCCGGCATATAACGAAATCACGGATATAACGAACGAAAATTTTGGTCCCGCCGTTTTCCTATTGTTGGTAATTTAATTATGTCAGTTTAATGTAACCAATTTTAGTCGATTTAATTCATTAATGATCATTTTTAATATATTTTATAATTTTTTAATACATCAATATTGAATACAGATTGCAACTAATGAGTTATACATTTTGTGAACTCTAGTATTTTTCTTAACCGTTCGGATATAGCGAACCACCGGATAAAGCGAACAAAACCTTTGGTTCCTTGAAGTTCGTTATAACGGGGTTTGACTGTATATAACGCTTTTTATGTCTCCTGCGCATGTCATGTTTCTTTTGTATTATGCAAATTTTTGTCACATTACTTCAGAATAGCCAATGAAATGTGATATTTCATAAATCAGTTTCCATGTTTGTATGTTACGAAAATCTAATTTTTGACCTTATGTTTTTGTTTATTATTGAGTATGAAATTTTATTTTTGTAAATCATTTGTTATAAGTAGCATGTATAATGTATGAAATTTCATCCATTTTTAATGAATATTAAAGAAGTTTTTGTTAAAAAACCGTATTTTCATATATCAATTTCCACAACTGTATGTCTCGAGGTTACAAAATATAAACCCGATATAACATATCTATCATCAGTGCTGCAGCAGCAGAAGTCCCACATATATTATATAAAAAGAGTCAGCAAATTTTCTGTCTCTAGTTTTATCTGATGTTTTCTTTTGTAAATGGCAAAGGTTCAGGGTTGTTTAAATGTAGTTTTGAAGGTGAACAAAAAATATTTTCTTTTTTACAGATCATTTATAAGAGATTTAAAATCAGCAAAAGATTATTTGTAATAACTTTTTACTGTGTTTTATTCATACAAATATATGACTGGTAAAAAAACAACGTTTGCTTAATTGAAAAAAATAACAGTTAGTGTTAACTTTTTGTGTTGAGGTTAATAATAGTGTCTTTAAACTGTGTGAATATTTACGGCAGTTAAAGTTAGATTTACAGGTTAATAAAAAATATCCACAAAGAAATTTTTTCGTAAAAACCTGTCTTTTTTTTCACTCAGTTTTCCATGATTTACTTAATCACTTACAAATCAAATATCAAGATATCAAATAATGTGTTCTCGAGAAATTTTGGTTGGCACGTGAAAAAATTTTGTGTCAGAGATTTCGCCGATTTTGGCACGCATTCTCAAAAAGGTTACTCATTCCTGCTCTATAGAGTCTTGAATCAGTTCTGAACAAAATATGGTCATTTAGAGGGGTGGCCAGCTAGGGAAGTTTCACTTTATATATAAAAATGACTTCTAAAATAGCATATGGAATATTTAAGAAAGTTTTTCAAAACTTTCGAACAGGTCGAAGTTTAACAAAAACTAACCAATCAACAGTTAGATCATACTTTGCATTTTTATAATCACTTGTTAAAATATTTATCTTGGGTCTCTCTTAGTTAATTATTACCTCAGGTTGTTATGCAAAAAGAACTCTGATTGGTAAATTCATTTTGAAAATAAAAATCTAAAAATAGCTTTAAAACAAACTTTTTTCATCATTGTCAGTTGAAAGGATAAAAAAAAAAAATCCTTAATTCAACTTCTCGATAAGATAGAAACAAAATTGGAGCAAAAAATGACGAGATAAATGGTTTTAATTCTGCTTCTGATGTAACGCATAAATATTTTGACCGAAGATAGCCTTCTAAAGGTGTAGATGTGCCTTCTATCCCATTGCATGTTTCCACGATTTTAAAAATACTGTCCTAATTAGGTTCTGTGCATTGTTCCTGTATTGTTGCGTTCAGTGCAAGAACAGCCATGTTTTATAACAGGATTGTAATTTTTAACTCAACATGTTAAAGCAGAAAATTTTCTTTTCGGAATACTTTTAAATGAGCAACACATAAGTGCTTTTCTTTTTAGTCTTTTAATACACAGTTCCGTGACATACACGGGCGACGTTTACTTGAAGAATTGTGCAGCTGCGGGAACGTCACAGGCACCGCGCTTTTCAGTTCATTCAAATATTACAGCTCCGTTTGCGTCCCGTTTAAAATTAAATTGTTTTTATCCAAATATCTTAAGTCTCTTTATGTCATGTTCGAAGTTAGATTGCTTTTATTCTTGGAATTTAGGTCTGTATACGTCACGGGAATATTGATCGTTTTGTTTGCTTATAACTCAATAATAAAAGGGTACTATGGCTCGCTGTAATAACACGGCGGTGATGCACTGATTGTTTATTTACGCTGCGATAATTCAAATTTAAAAAAATTAAATTAAAATTTTAAGACGATTTTTTTACATAAACGAGTCTAAATAAACATAAGTTATAATTATACGCAAGAATTTTTTTTACCCAAATTAATACAAAAATTGTGTATGAAGGGGTTGTAAGTATGTATTGATAATATAAGTATGAATTGATATAACTTGAAGTGTCTCTCTCTAGCTGTAGATCATATAATTATAGTAATAATTTAAAACATTTCATCACGTCATGATCTATTTATAAGATTATTATTGCTACGTTGATTTACATAGACAAGCACTCATTATTTCAAATGTAGTTAAATGTTGCACTGAATTACTTAAACCGATTAAAAAGCGATGACTTTCTAGATATAATCCAAATAAAAATTTATAAAGCGTACTTAACGGAAATAAAGGAGAAAATCGTGTATCTGCAACATGCAATATCCTTTTATAGCAGTTATTAAGGGAGAATAAACTCTCTGATCCCAGATTTAGAACCAAATACTATTTCCTGAAGTTTAAGAAAAAGGGAGTCAGTCACACGGAAAGCGACTGTTATTGTTAAAAGATGTACCTTGGGAAAACAAGATGTATAGTTATATTTCCTTTTTCTTAAAATAATTATTTATGTTTGCATGGAGTCTTTATTTTTCACTTTTAGTTGCAAGAAGACTTTACATTACAAGCCGTTATGTTGTTTGACTACCATTCTGAGGCGCCTGAAGTCGTCTCAAAAAGCAGCTGGTGAACAAAATAAGAGCACCACCTGGAGCAAAAGAGTGTTTATAATTCGGAAGAGCAATGTTACCAACACACAAGCGGTTGTTGAGAGAGAAGTTATGACAAAAGCATAAGGTAAGTACTAGGAAGAAAGCCGTTATTTCGTGCATTGAAATATTGAACATCAGAGGGACGAAAATCGTGGTTAAGAAAGAAATTGGATATTTGGATGTCTCTAAAGCTAAGAGCAACGGATTAAAGAAACAGATGACCGATAGCAATGACTAACAAACAATCATACAATTTGTATACAGAAGTCGAAAATCCACCCCAGAAATAAGAGGCCGTAAAAAAAACTATCCAGTACCATTCTGAAAAAGTAAACGAGAATTGGAAGAAGTCGGCCTTCAAAAATCTACAACACGTAAGTGTTCATCACCGACATTAATGCCAGAAGAGCATAGAATTATGCAGAAGATCTTACCCTGGAAGCACACATTCGCAAAACAGAGAGCGAAGTGTAGGGGAAAGCAGTGATTTATTGGTCCCGTCGCCGAGAGGAGGTTTTACGGCGTCCCTCGTGCCTTTGAAGTTCGTACTCAGATCGCCCCGGATGGCGGTTTTAAGACGGATCTTCAAAGCCGCGAATTACTTCCCCCACGTTGAGGGGGGGGACTAATCGACTCCAAAATGTGTCAAGAGGCGACGGGGGGGGGGGGGCTGATTCGCTTGTGTGTAGATGCGCCTTTAGAGTTAGACTCAACAACTGGTAGTCAGTCATTTGATCCTAGGATGCGTTTTTTCCTTATCAGAACATATATGCATGTAATTACATGTAACACAAACGCAACATCAATTTTAAAAATATCATTAAGTATTACTTTCTTAATGATGACATATTAAGTATAAAATTCTTATACATAAAATATTGAACAAACCTAGTAATTTAGAGATACAAAGAAATTGCCAGTACAATATAAAATCTAAATTTGTCCTTTTTATTAAGCTTTTCTTTATGAGTTACGAAATATTCTAACAACTATTGTACAGAGATGAAAGTTAATCATGCGGAAATTTAACAAATCATAAAAATCTTCTCGCGTTATTCACAAACCACGGATCAAAAAGAAATACTATTTGAGTCAGAGAAGTACTTTCTCTGTATTTGTCAGAAATCCTGTAAATAAGAACAATTATTCTTTATTTGTCATCTTTCAAAATACTCTTAGAATTTTCCCCTTTTTTTTCAGCCGTCTCATAACCGTTTTCAACTGGAAATAAAATAGCTTTCGTATAAATGAAAGATTCCCTCTTAAGCCATTAGATGATAGCCATTCATTTTGAAATTAACCGATAATTTTTCACCTAAACTTTATGATGATTACCAAAAAACAATGAAAATACCTATAACTGCATACCCGTGGCCTGATTTCCATGAAACTCGTTTCATCCTGTTTCTACCTATTCCAAGAGAACTGCATTTCTACAAACATGGAGCTACTGTGCACCGTGTTGGCTTTGGTAGACTTTTATTATTATACAGATAAAAACCATGGGGCTTATGACCTTATATATAAAACAGTTTCTAACACAATAAATTTAGGGAAATTGAAAAGATTATTTCAACTTTTCAAAAATATTTTTTTTATTTCGTTCGTATATAAACTAGGGCACATAAATACAAATAAAAATGTACTTACACTTGACTCTGCAGTCTTGACAATAGCAAAATCCTAGTCACAGTTTAGAACTATCGCCTAGAAAATAAGTTCGCAAACTGAAAGTTGCAAACATCAAATTTTCTGCTTATCGCCTATCTCCGTCAGTGAAGCGAGAAAAATCCCTCTACACCACACACGCCTTTCTCCTGATCCGAAAATTGAGACAAGCGGCTAACAGAAGCATTTTCACCCACTTCGAGCAACCAAGTCAATGTCATCTAGTTTATTCGCAGGCGAATCGAAAACAAAAATCTAAATATGAAAACAACAAGTCCCTAACTTTGAATACCGATAAACTTTTCCAGCTGTTATGTGATAATACAGAAATAAAATAAAGATCCTTGATATCCAAGCTTGCTTTTTTTTATCTGGCTAGATTGTTAAGAGACCGATAAAAAGTGATAGAGGCATTTTCATACAGTATAGAAGATTCAGAAGCGATTAGAAATGGCTGCCGTAAGGGGTCGAAATTAATCAGAGACGTTGCTTCAACGTACATGCTAGGAAAACCTTGAGGTGTTAAAAATTGATTATGTGGTGACGACCAATAGGTGGTATACGAGAAGATTTATCATACAAATTGTCGAAAAATGTTTAATCCTTTATTTTACCAATAATGTAACTATTGAACACAAATCACTTTTTTGCATTTTAGTAATGGGAAGAAACTGTTTCTAAAATCTGTCCGGTAGCTAGAATGTTTATTTATCCTGGTGTAGTTACCGCTACACGCAAAACTGCCTATTATGCACGAGTGAATCATCCGTTTTGTAGATTATGTTGTCGGTACGTCCCAACAGAAGTTCTGAAAGAGTTTAAAGATCTAGTACTGTTAATTCTGTTTGAACTTTTAGCCCATTCAGTGTATTTGTCGTAAGCGAATAGACAAACCGAGCTTATTAAAAGCGCGACGTAATTTTGCAATGCGCCAGGCTAACTGGAAAATGATCGACAACTTACTAATTAGCCTGTTATTTTTAGGCTTATTGTAATGAGTTCATACTCATTTAGGCTAGTTAAAAAATTCGCAATAATTTGCTCAAACAGCCTGGTTTTATCCAGGCTTATCTCAATCAGCCCGAAGTGGTAAAAGCTTATTAAAAATGACAGATAAGAAGATTGCTACTTAAGAGAACGTATGAATTACACTCTTAGAGAAAGAAAAAAAAACACGACGCACCAAGGGGTTATCCGAATGGGACAAAAATCGGTAGATTTGATATACATGTACAGAAAAACAAATGATTACAATTTGAGAAAAATTGGATGAATTATTCAAGAGAAAGAGCTTCACAAAGTGGAAAAGTCAAAAACGCCTTCATCCACCTCTGGCCCTTATGCAAGCAGTTATTCGGCTTGGCTCTCTCGGCCACCTCTATCAATCAATTGATAGAGGTGGCGGATATCCTCCTGCGGGATATCGTGCCAAATTCTTTCCAATTGGCGGTTTAGATCATCAAAATCCCGAGCTGGTTGGAGGGTTATGCTCCAAACGTGCTCTGTGGAGGAGAGATCCGGCGACCTTGCTGGCCAATGTAGCATTGGGCAAGCACGAAGACAAGCAGTAGAAACTCTCTCCATGTGCGGGCGGGCGTTATCTTGCTGAAATGTAAGCCCAGGATTGTGTGATATGAAGGACAACACAACGGGCAGTAGAATATCGTCATCGTACAGTTGTGCTGTAAGGGTGCAGCGGAGGACAACCAAAGAGGACCTGCTATGAAATGAAATGGCACTCCAGACCATCACTCCTGGTTGTCGGCCCGTATAGCGGAAGACAGTCATGTTGGAATCCCACCGCTCTAGACACGTATAGACACACTAGGGGCGTCTGTAGGCACGTATTCGCTGGTCATCGGGGCTCAATTCGAAGTGGGACTCATCACTGAAGACAATTCTACTCCAGTCAGGGACATTCCAGGTCGAATGGGCCCAACACCACTGCAAACGGGCTTGTCGGTGTACAAAGGTCAATGGTAGTCGGCGCAAGGGGCGCCGTGACCTCAGCCCCATTTATCTGAGCCGCCTATGAATGGTCCTTGCGGTCACTGAAGCACCAGTTGCACGTGCGATCGATGATAACGATGAATCTAGGACTGTGAGTGCCGCTCTGGCGATTGCTCGGTTCTCACGTTCTGTCTCTAGGTCATTTTTCTAGGCTCCTTCTTGACGGTGCGTTCGGCCATGGTTCACCCATTCCTGCCTGCATCGTCTAATAGTGGCATCGCTCTTATCCAAGTGTCGAGCGATTTGCCGATTAGGCCAACCGGCTTCTTTGAGCCCAACTAAACATCCTGTGTAAAATGCTAACATCTGCGCATATTGTTCTCTCACCTGTATGCGAGGCATAGTTACTGTCTACTTGAGTACATGGAATGAAATTCGCAAAGAATTTATGACCTGGAATCGAAATTTCTCCTCTTTAATATCCTGCAAATTGCGCAGTTAAGATGCGCTGCAGCGTCACATGTTCCTTCATTGGCCACCAAACTTTGAAATTTTGCATTTTCCGTCGAAACCTGTATGCATATCAATTTGTGTCCAATTGGCATTACCCTTTCTTGGTGCGTCGGTTTTTTTTTTTCCCTAAGAGTGTAGTTAGAAGTTACTTATGTTAAAAAGAGGTAACCTAAAAACTTCACACTGTTTGAAATATTTTAATTAATACTATTAAACAATTGTATTATTATTATTATTAAATAATTGTACACTGGTGTAAGAAATTAAGAGAATTGCAGACTTGGTCGATTATCTCTAGAACTACTGTACCGATTTTAATGAAATTTGATATGTACATTCATTGATACAATACAAAAAAACTAACCATTCAATAATTGGAATACACACGCATGATCGTGCGTAACACTCGTTGGAATCGGAAGGTATGACACAGCGGTTGCAGAATAAACAAAAAAAATGGGTTAATAGATGGGTTAATTTTGCAGCAATCGGTAAATTTCAAATTGTAACAGTAAAAATGAGTAACCACCAATGTTTAGATGATGGAATGAGGTGGCAAATTGTGGGGAGGCTAGAGGCAGGCCAATCTCAAGTCCAAATTTGTAGAGAGTTCAATTTAACGCCCAGTGTCGTGTGTAACTTATAGAAACAGTTTCAGGATACCAGATCCATCGAGAGAAAGCCTGGGCAAGGTCGTCCAAGAGCCACGACGGCCAGAGAAGATCGCCATTTGTCGATTATAGTGAGGCGTAACAGGAGTGCTACAGCTTCTCAGCTCTCTCATAACTTGTATGCAGCCATAGGAACCCGTGTATCAAGGGTGACTGTTTCCAAAAGACTTCATGAGAGAGGGTTGTTTGCAAGAGGACCTGCTATTTGCGTCCCGCTCACTTCTACGAACAGCAGAATCCGTTTATCATGGTGCAGAGAGCATAGAGATTGGAGTATGGATCAATGGGCGACCGTTCTCTTCACTGATGAGTCTCGGTTCAGCCTAAATACCGATTCTCGCCGTACGTTCATATGGAGAGAACCAGGGACCCGCTACCTACCCTCCAATGTCCGCGATATCGACCATTATGGCGGAGAAGGTTTAATGGTCTGGGAAGGCATCATGTTGAATGGCCGCACACCTCTCCATGTCTTTGAAAGAGGCACTGTGACTGGTGTGAGGTATAGGGATGAGGTCTTGGAGCCCTATGTTAGCCTTTTCAGGTGTGCAGTTGGCCCTGAGTTCATTTTAATGGACGATAACGCGAGGCCAAATAGAGCTCTTCTGGTCGACGAATTTCTAGAGAGAGAGGATATTCGCCGGATGGATTGGCCAGACAGATCTCCAGACCTTAACCCTATAGAGCATGTCTGGGACGCTCTGGGGAGGGCAATTGCAACTGGCAACCCCCCTCCGAGAACCATCCAGGGAATGAAAACAGCGTTGCTGAACGAGTGGGACCAATTGCCACAGGAAATGATAAACTGCCTTATTTCAAGTATGAAATCACGCTGCGAGACCTGTATATCTCTAAGAGGGGGCCATACCCCCTATTAACCCATCTATTAGCCTATTTTTTTTGTTTATTCTGCAACCGCTGTTTCATACCTTTCTACTCCAACGAGTGTTACGCACGATCATACGTGTGTATTACAATTATTGAATGGTTATTTGCTTTGTATTATATCAATGTATGTACATATCAAATTTCATGAAAATCGGTACAGTAGTTCTAGAGATAAAAGACCAAGTCTGCAAATTCTCTTAATTTCTGACACGAGTGTAATAAACAAATTATTAAAAAGACAAAGTTTTAGACTTTAAATCAGACTTTCTCCCACATCACACATTTCAACTTTATTTCCTCATGGGGAACGTTTATGACGCTTCGATGGACACAGTTGATTTGCCTTCTTATATACTCACTTTTTTGTCTGAACTGAGCATCTGCATCTGTTATACCCCTGGCCTTTCGAATTTCGATTCATTCGCTACAACTTCACGAGCAGATATATATTATTCTGGGACGTCCTCAAAGATTTGTGCACCGGAAATCTGGAAGTCATATCTAGCAAACCAAGTTTTAATAATGCCACTTTTTGTTCCTATCTGTTAAACATTATGTTCCCCCTTAAGAATTTCCCAAATTAAATGTCGACAGTCTAAAGGCCCACGATCTACTTTCGGGATATTTAACAGAATTGCGTGTGCTTTTTAACGTCCCGTCACTATCTTTTACTTTTCTGTTGTAAATGCCACAGTGATAAACAAAATTACTCTCTGTCACGGTGTTTTTGCGACATTAAAAGAAGCAAAGGAGGAAACGAAAAAGGTATAAGTTAATATACGACATTAACAATTTAATATTTAAAATACGATAATTGAAAAGTAACAAGAACGAAGGTACATGGAGACATGAAATTGGGGTAGTTAAAGGAGACCGGAAACCGGAAAAGATAATATAAGATGGAATGTAAGAAGATGGCAGTTAAAAATAATTTATGGTTACAAAGATAGGAAGGAAGACATATGAACGATGACCAAGCAAGATTAGACGACTCTATGAATACTAATAGCGCGCGTCACGTGAGAAAATTGCAGAGGATCGTAAGCACCGATTTTCAAGGAAATATAGTAGGAGGCGGTAACTATAGATGCAGATATGAAATAAAGAAACATACAAACCAATAACAAGCAGAAGAAAAATGCTACCGAATAAAGTAACGAAATGGAGGAGCCCAAAAAACTGAAGCGGAGAAAAGGTATAAAATAAGAAGACAGTATTAATATGATTGAATATATATATATATATATATGAATTTTAGATTTGAGATAAAGAGCCGTATATAGAGAGAGCCGTAGATATAGCACCACTTGTGTTGAATAGGTTGAAACGTAGAAGGAGCTCGGAGGCAACAATTTGATGGCTGCAGGACCATTCCGAGAAGCTGTGATCTAATAAACAATTTCCAGCCCCTCCATAGAAATAAGACAGCTGTATGAGACGTAGTCCGGTCGAGGAGATAACTGATGCAATGGACTATTGAAGCGATCCCGATCATGAAGTCCAGGTGAACTAGCGGAAAGATTCCCCTTCGTAGATGAGCAAGAAGCGACCGTCATCATGTGCCTGTGTAATAGTGACCTCTTTAATGTGATGAAAGATTTTCCGAGGAAACGTGGATCCCCAATCGTCGATCCTGAGTCATCCCAACAAGGTATTTGTGTCGTTCTCTCACATTTAATGTAAATTTATATCGTTGCTTCATGAATGTTAACGAATTAAGAATTACTGAATAGTGGAAAATAATATGATTAATTATTCGAAATGAACCTGATCCTTAAGTCTAATTTATCATGATGTCATTAATTTGAATCTCTTAATGTTGGTATTAATCTAATGTAATGATCAAAGAAATGAATAATCACTTAAATGTATTCTTTTAAATATAATGGTAATAGATGAGTAAGTTAAGTAGTTGATAAGACAATAATTAAAGAAAATGTACTATTGTATGATATATATCTTTTCAATAAATCTATCTGTGATTATCAATCAGACTCATTCTTAATGTATTGATAACGACTAAACATTAATAATAATTATTATATATTAGCAATGTACTAAAACCCCACCACTTACAAATCACTCTGCTACGCTCTCCTCTGAGGTTGAGGCAGCGATTTGGCAAAAAGTTATGTGAATCTTCATAGAGCATGAAGAGCACGATACAAATGTTTCATTCAAATTGCGTGAACAAATAGAAAACATACCTTGTTCCAAATTAACGACTTCGTTTCCTCCTCCCTCTTTTACCAATTCTCTTTCCTTGTAACCCTCTTCAAACCGTTCCAAATCTTCTTCACTGTCGATATTTTCTAATATTGTGGGGAGAATATTCGTTGAGCCTAATCCTAACTTTGGTTCTGTTCCAAAAAGTGCGGTTCAGCCAGGTGATGGTTGAATGACTAGGGCACTGGCTTTCGGTTCAGACCCTGTGGGTTCGAGTCCCACTGTTAGCATGGATGTTTGTAGCCGTTCGGAATCGGCTTTATATATGTAATATACCCATTACATCTCGTCCTTGAATTATTAACAGAAAGGGAACTGTAGGCCCCTGTCTACTTAGCCCTCGTGTAGCAAAAAGTTTACCGTAGCACTCCAAACCAAACCAAAAAGTGCGGTGTGCAAACTTCTGTGAATTTCAATACGCGGCAAGAGGTAAGGCTTATTGCAATAAGCCTGGGTGAAACAGGCTGTTTGATCAAACTATTGCGATTTTTCTAACTAGCCTAAAAGTGTATGAAATCATTACAATAAGCCTAAAAAATACCAGGCTAATAATAAAAGTTTTCGATCATTTTCCAGTTAGCCTGGCGCATTGCAAATTGACGGCTCTCTTTGCGATAAACCGGATTTGTCAATTCGCCTACGACGAATAAGTTGCAATTTGTTCGCCTTTAAGGCTAACGGATTTTTTTTCTGAACTATCCTCTTAGTATATTCAGCTGTCCGATAAAATTATGCCTAAAATATGTGTGTCAGTTGATCATACGGAATGACTGCGTGCATTTGGAAGCGTGTTTCCGACAAAGGTGTTTATTTCTTGTTACGAATAGACGGACTGCGCTATGGCTGGGTGATGTGATGACATTCAGTAGAAGAAAAATGATTTCTGTTAAAGCCTTTTTCAAAGCTCTTCGAACTGTAATGACTATGTTATGTAAAAACGTTTGAAATCCCTGATAAACAAGTTTCGAGAGCCCAGTATTCCCAATCAATAAAAATTAAGAGATTAATTTAAATAACAAAAAGAAGCTAACATTCATGACTATAGAGTTTGTTTTCCTTATTGTAATAGCTATAGGAGTATTGGGCCTAAATATAGAAATATTTAAGGAATATAAGTCAAGAAAGGAAAAATATTGATTGAACAAAAAAGTATAAGAAAAAACTCAGTTCGAGTTTTTAGATATGCATCAAGGTATTATTATTAAATTCATTATTCTTTTCTATACCAGTTAAATGTCTCCAAGGAATTGCTGTATTACCTGTTTTATCGGAAATTTTGGTGATATTGATAATTCCGTAAAGTCAAATCTGTCAAATCGATAACCCTAGCACTTTAGAGCTAATAGCTCACTAATATATCAATGAACATTGAAATCAGCTTTAAATTGTCTGTTAAGCCCTCGAATAGCAAAAGATTACCGTAGCGTTCCCTTAAACCAAACAACGAAACTTACACCTTTGAAAAGAAGCTCAGTAATCCAACTCGATACCTTCATCTTGCCGGACACAGACTTGCTTTACCATTATGTCCCCATTCCATAACATGATTTCAGATAGCTAATTCTTGCCCGCCTGAGAGAGACCGAGGACCAATTTAATGTTAACTTCATAACTGGAAAACTTAGATTGCTACTTAGCTTCGATTTGATACTTAATTACAGAAATAATATACATTTTCACAAAAAAATACAAATCATTTAACCGTATTCTGCTATTTAAAAATCCCATCATTCCTCCTGTTACGGTGACATTACTCTTCTCATTGCACTCGATATTGTGTTGTGTTTAGCGGGAAAGAAATTCTGCTCTGCAAAGGCCTCCGGAGCAACAAAACACTCGTGGATGTAGTTTGGAAGGAAAGTTTATTGGTCCTATGAATACATCTCACAAACTTCCTTAGCCAGTGAAAAAAAGGGGCAAAATTCGGCTGTAGTCAGCCGTTATAAAGCAAGGATTGCCATAAAAAAAAGTGTGTCTCCAGGAAAAAAGTAACAAAATCGCCATTTTAAGATTCCTACAAGTTAAATTCCATAGAAATTTCAATCCGCAACAATATTTTATGTATTATTTACATCAAGTAATCCTTAAATTTTGTACACTAGTACACATAAAAAAATAGATTTTTGTGCTCTCTCACTAACTACCCTTTGTGTGAGTGTATATATGTAAACTATATAATCAAAAGTTTCCAGATATCTACGCAAATGAATTAATTCGAACATACACATTACACCCTGTGTTCTTCAAAGTATGAAAGGGCACTGGTGAGTTCTGAAAATTCATATCAAATCAACATAGGAAGAATGACAGATGGATAAGAGGTTAGTGAGATCGAACGTGTACAATTCATTGAGTACAGCTTTTGTCATAAATCTGTTACTGAGATTTCATACGCGGATCAATTAGACAAATATAAAGCAAATGATATAATTATTGTGAAGTGAAAACGTGTAGGGGACTTACTCCGCGTAAAAAGACGTGAGCAGATTTGTAAACAAACAACTTTTGCTGATTGTCTGTTTATACCTGAAGATGGCAAATGGGATGGGTGGTTAGAATTTGGCTTTGGAATAAAACACTGACCCTGTAAATTGCTTTTCAGAATGACAGAAAAGGAGATAAGCAAAATGACCATTTTCCTTCGATAGCTTTTTTAGTGCAAAGAATCAAATTAAATCGTTGTTAATTCAAGAAACTAAGCACAAATTTAACGTTTTCTTCCTGATAAATATTCAGCATAAGATATCTAGAAAAGACAAGAATGTCATCTTAAATGGAACTACCCATTGTCTATTTAGATTGAAAGGAATTATTGATGAACGGCAGAATCTAGTAGCTTGTACATTTTCCACTTTGTGACGTCAGTTGCCCATGCTTTGCTCGTACAGCAAACTGGTAGACCCTCTACAAAAGAAGGGAAGCAACCGAATGCAAAGACAGAGGCTCGAAAATGTCTTATGTGCTTCGTGGAAACAACCCGAACAGGCCTTTTGAAACTTAAAAATAGACGGATCTCCGGGCAATTGGCTTCCATGACTGTGCAGTTGCCCCTCAACAAATATCAGCCAGAACAATGCCAAGCAGTTATCTCGAATAGCCAATTTCCTCTTTCTATCCCTTGGTCATTGTGTTATACTTCAAATAAGATTGATTGGTTGATTGAGAGCGCTACAGTCATTTTTTACTACACGGGGTGCTAATTAGACCGGGACCCACTGCTTAGAGCCGATTCCGAAAGGCTACAAACATCCTTGCCAGCAGTGGGACTCGAACCCCCAGATTCTGGTACCGAAATCCAGCGCCTTATATATTCGGCCATCGTCCGGCTCTTTTAATAAGATGCCTATATTAATGTCGTAAAACATTTCCAGCGTGTTATACTTTGACAAAATGCATAGAGATCGCCTTTGTAGACGGTCCTTAAGAGAAAATATACATTTCCAGAGCACAGATAGCCTTGGACCTAGGGCCTTTTCCTCCAACTTACTCATAGTTTACGACTTGCTGAGGAGTACATACCAAGTGTGAAACCTAGGTCCAAGGCTTCCTGTTATGCTGGTTAAGGACCGCACATCAAAACGGGATCAAATCATTATGTCATCTTGCGCTCTCAATTTTGTACCAACATTCGTGGTGCATGACGGTTCTTCCCGAATTGAGCTGGATGACGGCACTTTGTAAGTCATCAGTCGAAATTTAGAGAAATTCAACATTTGGGATTATTTTCCCTCCCAGTTATGCCATGCTGAGGAGCAAGTGCGAAACCTATGTCCAAGACTACCTGTACGCTGGAGATGTGTTTTTTTTAATTACACTTTACCTTTTTTTTTAACAATTTAATCAAGAAATTTTAAATAAGATCTTAATAAATATGGCTAAATCTCATATGAAGTTTTTGGACCGTCGAGACTTTTGGCGGTCTTACATTTTTTTTAACAATTTAATCAAGAAATTTTAAGTACTATCTTAATGAATATGGCCTAAATCTCATATGAAGTTTTTGGACAGTCGAGACTTTCGAACGCATCAAAAATAATTCTACAACTAAGATGCAATTTTGAAAAAAAAAAAAAAGAAATCTAGTTCATATGTGCAGTGATGCGATTCTGCTAAGGCATGTATTACTGAGGTTATACAACTATTTGATCTTTTGTAAACTCTAAACAAAAAAGAATGTAAACATACTCACACGAAATGTGACGAGTGAGCCCACTGTTGGTAATGTTGGCGATGATTGCGTCACCTCCCCTCATGTAAATATTTTTTTCTTCACAAAATGCCTCACTTTAAATTCAAAAACCAGGCCTTGTGGCGGCCCAGTGAGTGGTACAGCGCGCTGGTTTTTGGTGCTGAGGGTGCTCGGATCGAATCCTGGCGTCGCGACACGAAAATTGCCTCCGTTCGTGTCGTTCCTTCATAGGGTGTAATGCTGTCCGCCTATATGGTACCCCCATAATAAAATAGGCAGTAAAACTGCGGCGTAGTACAGGCGAATGTTTGACGATAAGTGCCTCCGCATTGGAAGAGAAAATTTACTCAAAAACCGATAGAATGTAGTCTTTATCGTATGTTCAATGTTACATTAGCTGTTCTATAACTCATTTGAATATTGCTTTTAGCAAAATGTCACGAGTTAAATTTGTGTCACAATCTCATCTTGGAAATCTGTTCAAACCTATGAATATGAATAGAATTTCAAAACGATAATAAAATTCGTACCTTGCGTATGTAACGAATAACTTGTTCCAACAATTCACTCGTTGTGTCTTTTTTATGTTTAAAGGAAAGATATCTGCACAGATAGCATTGAGAAACCTTCACTTCTTGATTTCGAAGCCAGCATGGAATATTTTTGAGTCCTTATTCAAGTGGAAAAGATCATTTTGAACACGGTGGTTATCAGAAGTAACAGAATATGGAAACATTTTGCCATTGCTATAAATCCTTATTGGTTATAAAACTGTGTGACTATTAAAAAGAAGTGTGCAACATTTTCCAAATCATTGTCTGTATGTCATATTTTTTCACTTACAAGTCAGTTAATACTGATTACTGATGAATTCACACTTGATCTCATTACTATTGTTTTTTATAAATAATCTATTACGTTATAATGGTGTCACCTGATCCAACCTTAAATTAACTTTTGAAGTTTCCTTATTTGTTACCTAAATGACCTACTAAAACTGTCAGCTACTAAAATTTGTCCCCTAGCTGATGTCTTATGTTAAGTTTTACTTTGTTAGCATTTTTCTACTGTTTAGTATGTATTTTTTCTTTTTTATTAGGATTAATCATTCTGATAAGGAAAGTTTAATGAGCACATGATATTCCACTTCATGTGGCCAGTTCGCTGTTAAAATACACACTCCTCTTAATTTGAAAATTACGAATATTTAACGTAGAGTTAATTTCACAAATTCCGAACTAAAATAAATCGTTATAAGGGTAATTTGTATTTTAAGCCCGAAAATTTTATTTGAAAATTTGCTTCTTTCTGTAGTTGCTAATTAAATCAACATTGTTACTGACTATTAAACAATGCAGGCTGTACAACCTTTTGGCATGCGTGATTGAGAAAAGACAGAACTTTGATAGTGGGTGTGTTTGAAAGGTATTCAAATTTGGCAGACTGCTCTAGAGGATGCTACTATGTATATACGATGCTCATCTCCAGCCCAAGACAAGTAGTGGTTGCAGTAAAAAAAAAGAGTTATTTTTAGCGTATGCGTCCATTTTGCCTATCCCTTCCATGCTGTGCAATTACATACAAAGTTGTTCTTCGCTCCTTATTGATTGATGAATTCGCCGGCAACTTATCCACGTTTTTCGATATGAGGTCGAAAAAATTTGTAGTACAACTTTATCACTCTGGGTACTTAGTACTAAAGAACCGTTTGAAACAAATGTGTGTGCAGGAAAGTCATTTAAATGATAACTTCGTTAAGTCAACTAGTCACTCTCTTACCGGTTTCCAAGATATTCAGTTTTAACAAACATCGGGTGAATTAGTTGTATCTGAAATCAAGGAATTATATATGAACATACTTATTGAAATATCTGAGACTGGTTACACGCAGATTAGGGGAAAAACTGCAAAGACATGCTAGTATAACTGCAATAAATGCATACTATAAGATTTCAACAATATGGCTATTAAAGCATGGCTCTACAGGATGTTATTAAGATACTTGCACTAGGGATAAGTACGCAAAAATGGAGGTTCAGTAATTTTAGTACTATATATCTCTACTGTTGGACATCCAACAACTATATACCACCGATATTGTATGGTGACAAGAAAAGCAAGCTACTTTCTCATGGGTCCGGGCTCGATTCCCGGCTAATTCAAGGATTTTCCTGAGCCCTCCCTTTATTGGGAACAACGTTCGTTCACCTACATTGAGTATAACCATAATAAAGTAACCAAAAATGTTCACAGTATGTATAGGAAAAATGTCCAAAAGAAAAGGGATTTTATCAAATTAACAGAGGAAGAAAATCTCAATGTAGAATTATTACGCTTTTTATACTATGGAAAATGCAAGTTAGAGGCATTGTAATACTGCTTATCATTTTATTTCGAGGCATAACATTCTCTTCAATGCTACAGTTTAAAATTTAAAAAAATTTAAAAATTTAATTTTAAAAAAATCGGATCCAATGCATTTGCCACTGTCCGTGCTTTTTCACCACAACTGACGATTATTTTTTAATTAACATTTAAACATTAGGTAAAAAAGAAATACTTAAGTGTACTTAAAAGTTCTCACGGAAAACTCTCATTTCAATGGAGTGTAACATCGTGGGTCTTTTCTAGGAAAAGGACCATCGAAGTCTAAAGCTTTCTTTTTCGAGGGAGGCCTGGTTCCGAGAAAACCAAGAGGCCTTTTTATAACCAACGGTCGCCTAGCTTCTTTTTTTCTTCGAGACACCTCTGACAAAACGAAAATGTAGTGACGCTGGCCCCCGTGGACACTGAAAAGGGATGCACATCTGCTGACCGTTCACCCCCCGTGGAAGCGGAAATTGAACAGCGCCGGTGGGCAGCAGAGCAGAAAAGCGCGGGAAATTTCTCCCTACGGACGGAGAGATAAGCAGGAGCACCGAAGACTGCCCCTGAGAGTTGGTGTTGAGCCTCGCAGAGTCCCGTCTACAGCAGTGCCGATAGTGTGCTGTGCGCAGTGGCGTAGCGAGCATAACTGGCGCCCGGGGCACGATACCTTTGTGGCGCCCCCCCCCCTGAAAAACATTTAGTAATATAATATATAGACCCTATATTGGCGCCCTCGATAAACATATAATAACATAATATATAGACCTTATATTGGCACTCCCCCCCGAAAAGCATATAGTAACATCATATATAGACCTTATGTTGGTGCCCTCCCCTAAAAACATGTAGTAATATAATATATAGACCCTATATTGGCGCCCCCCACAAAATAATATAGTAATATAATATATAGACCTTATATTGGGGCCCTCCCCTGAAAAACATATAGTAATATAATATATAGACCTTATATTGGCATCCACCTCGAAAACATATAGTAAAATAATATATGGATCTTACATTGGCGCCCCTCTGCGAGTGGCGCCCGAGGCATGGTAGACCCCCTTGCCCCCCCCCCTTTGCTACGCCACTGACTGTTCGGAGACGTGGTGAAAGCCAGAAGGGCCCGCGAATCCCAGAGAGTGTTGATCTCTGAGAGACCCGCAGTTTCGCGGTGAAAAGAAAAACTGTAAACTACATCAGCGAAGGCGGTCATTTTCCCTTGAGACTGTTAGAGAGATACCTCTCTCTTGAAGAACTGGGAAACTCTTCGTGAAAGTTTCTTTCTGTTCCTGTGATATCTCTCATATGCAGAAGAGGATAGTCTCTCTGCCTTTGTGCATACTGTACAGAATTAGTTTTAAATACAAGCTGTGTTGTAAGTCTGTCTCTCGTGTGTTTATTGCAATCACGAGGACGTAACAGTAGTTAGAAAATTACTAATATAAAAATTTCCCATAGATTGTAGCTTGGGATTGGAAATTTGCAGTTGTCATCTCATGCGCCGCCTTAGGCCATCTGCACACGGAGCGACTCAAAGGCAACTGAACTGGTTAGCGATTGAAATTGCGTATCGGTTGCAAACTCGTTAGTGATGCGGCTCCGAACACGGGCCGACTCAAAAGTGATTCAAATCAATAGTTTGCGACCTGTCATGGAAGGAAGAACATCATTATTCCGGGCATTATTTTTAGTTAAATTATTATCGGAAATTAATTTATTTTAAAAAATCGTCACAATAGATTGCCTTTGATCAATCGTTTAAAAATGGACTGTATATATGGGCGCACATATTCCATACAACAAAAAAGTTAGAATTTCATTTCATCGCTAGGCAGAAGTCACGTGACTCGTGTACGTCATTTGGCAACTTGCCAAAAGAGCGGCTGTAACATAGATTGTGTAATAACACGCACAACGCAACAGAAACTGGCGACTGAAGTTGCTAGCGACTCGACACGTTGAGTTGCCTGCTACTGATTACAAACGCGTTGCTGACGGGTTTGTAACCAGTTGCTCCGTGTGCATGGCTCCATTCAATTACATAGGTTACGACTCATCACGGACTGGTTTGTGATTGGAGTCGGTTATCAGTTTCTTTTAAGTTGCTCCATGTGCGGACGGCCTTAACCTTCTAGACCAGAGGTCGGCAACCTTTTTAACTAAGAGGGCATATTTCAGAAATGTGGGCACCACTGGGTGAAAGGGAGGGGTTAATATTTAAACACGAAAATATTAATGCGACATAAATATTTAATACATAAATTCAATTTTTAGTTTAAACAAAATAATCTTAAAATTTATAACGCAATATTTAACATTGCAAATCTGAAGCCAACTCGTTGTGATGTGGCACATAAGTTGAATTCCCAGTTCTCAGGCATTAATCCAAATGAGCGTCAGTGGGGCTTGATCGGTACTTTGATTTTAAGTATTTCAAATTAGAAAACAAAGATTCACAAGCATCAATTTTTGGTATTAAATTCTTCCAATAAGGAAACAAAATGTTTGACAAACTAATAGGTGGTAGCATTTCCATCGCAATAATTTTCTAATTTTGAATTTGGAAAATGTGATAAATTATCTTTCTCAATATGAGATTTCCAGAGTGACAATTTATCTTTTACATTTATCGGACTTATCATAGCAAGGGAAGAACGACGCTGTCGAGAGATCACGCTGCTCAGTTTTTGATTTTTGCGGTTTTAAGATTTTTTTTTTTTTTTACAATTATTCATTACAAGTACGAGCGTTTCTTGTTCAAATTTATAAAAATTTTCAAAATTTGAACGGCGGGTACCCTAAAATTGTTTCGTGGGCACCGCGTTGCCGACCACTGTTCTAGACGGATCCTTCCAGACGGGTCCTGGATCTGGCATGCATGATGCCTGAATAAAATTAGAGTGGACTGGAATGGAAAATAATAACAAAGTTTATTGAAACAAAAGTTTGCGCTATGACGCGCTGCAAATTCCTTGGCGGCTGAACAACAACAATATGATTGCGCTAAGACGCGTTGCAAGTGCCTTGATGGCTAAACAACAACGTGATTGCGCTAAGACGCACTGCAAGTGCCTTGGCGGCTGATGAACGACTGACTAGTACAAGGAGTAGAGCGACAGAGGGCGCCCTTATTGCGGGGGTGCTCAAGACACGCCATGAAAAAAGACAGGTGGCGTCAACATCCCGCCCCACGTTGAAATAACATTTCAAAAACATAATACAAATATAATTTGAAGAAAAAATTATAAAGAATAATTCTTACACTTAAATACACAAAAATTGAACAGCAGAAATTTACAACCATAACTTTCCAATTGACTGATATGCAAAATTGGCAATATACACTATAAAATTATAACAAACTAGCATTATTGCCCGGCGTTGCCCGGGTAGATATATAGATATAAAATTTTTCATGCATTCCATCAAAAAAATACTGGGCTGCCCCCCCCCTCTTCATGTTCATCTGGCCAGACAGAATGCGCTTAGCGCGTTTCTACTGAAATGATATACAAACAATAAGAAAGAAAGAAACGTTGAGACTGCGGACCTTCTTCTGATTATACGTCTGATTTTATTGAGAATTAATAACACAGTGTTGCGTGATTCGCACGTTTGGATTGAATAAGATTACTGTTTAATTACTATATTTGTTAGATACTGTTTAATTAGATTTAATTAGATTTGTTTGATCCACTGTTTAATTAGAAATAAGTTTTATAATTTACATTTGCCTTTATTTTTTATTTTACCCTTAAAAACGCAGTTTTTTCCATATCCCCCAAAAGACGCACTTTTTTCCACATCACCCAAGAGGTAAAGTGCAAGATGCATTATTCCCTTTATTTAATCAAATTAAGGCGGGATTCCGCATGAAGCCTAGGCTCAAAGTTTCTTTCTTTCTTATTGTTTGTATATCATTTCAGTAGAAACGCGCTAAGCGCATTCTGTCTGGCCAGATGAACATAAAGAGCGGAGGGTGCAGCCCAGTATTTTTTTTTTTTGATGGAATGCATAAAAAATTTTATATCTATATATCTACCCGGGCAATCATTCTTTAAAAATAATTTCATTAATTTTCTTATGCCTTAATAAAACTAATGGACTAATAGTTCGGAATGAAAGTTATGTGTCGTTATGTTTCTCTGTTTAAAGAGCTTTTCCTCCCACTGCTTAAAAAATACCAAAACTCTAAAAGATTTATCTTATATGATTTCACGGAATAAGTAATTCAAATACATATCGTATGTTAACTCTGTTTCGCGAACTTAGGGGAAAAAACCTGTAGAACTCTTAAACTTCTTCCCTTTTATGATCCTCAAACAATTAATATATTTAGATCAACAGAAGGCTTCCAAAAACTGGCCATGGGAGAAACTTTATTTTTCTTCCTTTTTTTCCAAATTTTATTAAGTTCTATTAGTTTGAACGCCATTGTCTAAAATTGTCTAAATCAGCGGTTCTCAACTTTTTTAAAGACCCACGACTCCACTAAACGTAAGAAAAATAAAATAAACACTTCGCCCTCCCCCCCCGGTCACCCCCAGACCAAATCTCAAACCACCCCCAGATCACCCCTCAGAACAAATCTCTTTTCCCCCGCGTATCGAATTTGACTAGTTGTGGTGAAGGGGCTGTATCCACATTTAAGAAGTGCGCTTAGGGGCACAAAAATCATTAAAAAATTAATTTAAAAAAATTAATTGAGCCCCAAATTTTGTTTTTGCTGCGTTAAGTTTCTCGGGTCCTAAACATTAAGTGTGCCGAATTTGGTCCCGGTGGGTGAAACTGTCTATGATTCTATAGCGGACAAACAAACAGACGAGCTCTTTTATATATATAGATATATGTTAACAATTGGTTAAAAATATGCACAATATTTTAAGATCTTTACAGAGGCTTTAGAGAGATGATGATGTGCCCTAAAACATAAGTATATTGCAACAAAATCAAACTTCTTAATATTTCATTAGATAACATTTATTCTAATGAATATGCTTTCACACAGAGGCATAAATACCTCAACCACATGAAGGTCTGTTATAATGAATTTTACCTGCATAACAGTAACCTGCCAAGTACTCCTAAGTAGGGCTATATTAATTATTTCAGACTCAAAATTTTGGTTGACATAAATGAATATTGGCTTTCCTCTTTACACCAACCATAAGATATGAACTGTAGTGATAACCTGGCAATAAAATGTACCTACTGAACTATAAAAGAAATTTCCACCAGAAAATAAAGAGAATTTAAAAAACACACAAACAATGGGAATTATGCAGAAATTATTTTTGACAAAATATAAAATTCGATAAGTAAAACATATCATTTCATAATCTAATTCCCTTCCATTTCCATACAATACATTTCATACATAAAATTAAAAGAAATAAGAAAATTTTTTGACAAAAAACAAATAAGTGATTTTAAAAATAAATATTTTTGATGCATACAAATACAATATCAAGAATTACATATAATTGTTCTTTCAAAAAAAATAAATAAATAAATAAAATACAGAAGCACATTATGGCTTCAGTTTATAAAGCACAGCAGGTTAAACCTTTTTAAAAATAAAGGTGACTTCGATGCATAAATAAAAATTTCTTCAACAGAATAATAAACATTTCAAATGAATATTCAATCTCTTGGACAGACTTTATCAGAAACTGCTGGACAACATCCCTTTAGGCAACAGAGAGGGGACCAGAACGTCTCTCTCCACGGTGTTGGGCATTGAAGCAAAATCTGGAAACAAAACTTAAAATATGCAGAATAGTATTAGAATTATTGATTAGGTTTACAATAGAATACACGAAGTTGTTATCAGATGCAAGCAATAAAGTCTGGTTTGAAATTGACTTTAGTTCTCAAGTAAATTCCTCTGATGATGAGACTTTAACATAGTCACTGTTCTGTTCATCAGGGGGAAAGTTCTCATCATGTAGAAAAGCGAGTCCAATCCACCATTTGTCATTTCAATAAGAGTTAGGGTTGATGCCTCTCGAAATCAGGTCAGCTGGGTTGTCCGTAGAGCAAACGTGACACCACTGATATCCTTCTGTAGCTTGTTGGATCTGCGACATGCGACTGCTGATGAAGATCTTCAGGAGATGAGGAGATGTTCTAATCCAGACTAAAGCAACTGTCGAGTCTGACCACAGAACTACTCTTTGAAATGTCATCTGTATGGAGTGAATCAATTTGCAAACTAATTTCGACAGATTCAATGCTGCACATAATTAGAGTCTGGGAATGCTGATTGATTTCAATGGAGCTACTCTTAAGTTACTTCATAATATCTTGACATTCACTTGATTTGAAAGTGAAACTGATCTTACACAACAGCTCCATAAGCCATATTTGAAGCATCAGCAAAGCCATGCAACTCCAGTACCTTTACTTCATCACAGGAAAGATATCTGTCAACTATGATTTTAAATGTGTTCAACTCAGATAACAAACATTTCCATTTTTATGCTTTCCTTTCAGGTAGGGGATCATCTTAATTCAGTTTCAATAGCCAAAGTTGCTGCATGAATATTTTTGCCTTAGTAACAAAAGTGGCCTAAGAATCCCAGTGGATCGAGCAATTTGGTTATATGAGATAGAACAGTGCGTTTAGTGCAAGTGGTAGACGGGCTAATTGTAGGAGATACAGAAAATGTAAACATGTCACATTTGGGATCCCAGGAAAGTCCTAAAGTTTTCACCTTTACTTCTGAAGAGTCATAAAATGCATATTCCTTGGTTTCGTGTGCTACAGAGTTGATCAGAGACTGTTCATTAGAAGCCCATTTATGAAGCTTCAGACCACCTGAGAGTAACAATTCAATTAACTCTCCATGTAAAGCTGGGGCAGACGCTATATCACTTGCGCCGGAGAGGATGTTATCAACATAAAAATCGATGTGTACAACTGCTGCAGCAATGGGAAATCTTTCAGATTCATCAAGCGCTAATTGCTTGAGTATTTTAGTTGCGAGATGCGGAACACTTGTTGTACCATAGGAAACAGTACAAAATTTATAAATTTTTACGGGTCCATTAGGGCTGTAAATATAAAAATAATTAGGGCCTATTATGGCAGTCCTTACAAACGATGCGTTGGAGGTCTCTCTGGGATGGGTCAATAAAAATCATCCTGTGCATTTTCTCTGCATCTGCAACAAATGCGATGCTGTGTTTCCGAAACCGCAATAGAATAGAGTAGAGATCGTCTTGATAAACCTTAGGCTTCACAGACGTGTTTTTCTTAATGTTTTCTAACATTTGAGACCGCTTTTCTAAGAACAAAAGTAAATCCTTTAGCTTAGGCACCTCGTTTGAACTTATACTTTATTCATATTGTTTGCGAGTCTCTTTATCGAGTTTTTTTCAAAACAAAATTTAAAATTTAAGCATCGGAGAGATTATTTCTGTCAAATTCCAATACTTTTAATGCGCGAATGTTCTTCTTTACAATGTCTATCAGGCTTCGCAAATCTTTAGCAGAATCATGCGTAATGTTTACTGCTTCCAAAATTGTATTGATGTGAATTTCTACGATAATTCTGACGTTCTCATATCTTTCTTCTAAAGCTTGAAATAACGATGAAAACGTATCATCTGTCGTTTGTAAGTCCTTTGCTTCCTGTTAATGCAGCATTTAAATAATACCATTTCTGTGCCAGTGAAAGCTGTTCATTTAATGCAATAATATTGTTAAATTGTGTTTTGAATGAACTCCATTCTTCATACTTTCCGGAGAAATTCGGAAGTGGGATCTCCGGGAGTTTTATGTTTGTTATTCTACTTTGAACAGTAGAGTTTGAATGAGAAATTGCTGAAACAACACCCAATTTTTTTATCTGAGATTGTAAATTGAACAATTTTAACTAGTATGTTTTCGTTGTAATCTTCACTTGCATTAATTTCGGATTCGTAATCATTCGGAACCGATATAAAAATCTTCTATACTCGCATTGAGTGATTTTAAAGATCCTTCCTTATTATTTAATTGGTCTAAAATTTCTTTAAATTCATCAACTTCTTTATTTTCAGAAACAATTAAATTTTCAATTTTAGTAATTATTTTGGTTACACTTGTTCTTATAGAAGATAGTTTTTCTTCAGTTTTTCAAGTTGATCTATTTTTTTGTGCAATGAATACACTAAACACAAAATGCAAAGAATGTCCTACCTTGTTCTTGGCCGTAATTGGCACTGATAGGTGTTGTTCAATATGAAGATTTCGCACGAACTAAGATGCAAAGTTAATCCAAACTTGTTGCGGGATTTTGAACATAAAAGTAATAATAGAGCTGATATTCCAAACTCATAAATTTTCACTGAATAGACTCCATGAGATCGGACCAGGATGGATCTGGCATGAATGATGCCTGAATAAAATTAGATAATGTGATGGAAAACAATAACAAAGTTTATTGAAACAAAAGATTGCGCTATGACGCGCTGCCAATGCCTTGGAAGCTGGTAAATAATTATATGAATGCACTATGACGTTTGCAAGTGCCTTGACGGCTGAGCAACAACATGATTGCGCTAAGACGAGGTGCAAGTGCCTTGGCTGCTGATGAACGACTAACTAGTACATGGAGTATAGCGACAGAGGGCGCCCTTATTGCGGGGTTGCTCAGGATACGTCATGAAAGAAGACAGGTAGCGCCAACAGGTCCATTGGACCCGACAGCAATATTTAATGCAGGCATGAAGCTAAAGAAGCTTCATGAATGCAGGTTTCTCATAAAAATTAGGGCTGAAATTTTTTGCAGTTATGTGACTTTTCCTCCTATGGTCTGCTCTACGCAGTTGCGATTAAAATTTTGTTTAACATTTTTCACTGATTCATAATTTGTTTCATTACTTACAGCGCGGGTCCATTGGACCGGATATTGATACAGACATAATATCTGTTAATTTTTCTAAGGCTGTCATACAAATATGATTGGTGACAATAAAACTTGGCAATAACTTTTTGCGCCAATGTCATCAAATTTGGTGATTTTATGCCGAAGTTTTGAGAACATTCTGGATTGATCCAGTGCAAGATATATATAGAAGGGAGTGCATCCTATTCAGCAAGTCATTTATCAGCAGCCACAGTTAGTGTATGAATCATGTTGGTCTATCAGTGTTTTTTGTGTTTTAATTGAAAATAATACTTGATATCTGTATACTTTAGTAATAAGTTAAGTTTTTACTTGCTTTGCTATTTTAGAAATGTTTATATATATTTTTTTTACTTTGCCTTATTTATTTGTCATTAGATTTATTACCCGGTTTCGCTCGGGATTCAGTTTCTGTTATTATTATTTTTCAATGATTAGCATCATGTTATAATGTTCTAAAGTTATAACAACTCTTAAACAAATTAATTTAATTTTTTCAGTAATAAAAAATTCATTTATTAACTAATTTGTTATTTTAATACTTGCCAGTACACAACATTTTTTTGTTTCTTTTTTATCATTTGCGACAATGTATAATTCTGATTGATTCCTTGCTCAAGACATTCTCACATACAGCTGACTACGCGAAAAGCATTCTTCTGTCAGATCCAGTCCAGTGCTCTCTTCTTTTTGGGCATTTTAAAGCATTAATTTACAGCTAGTCAATAATGTTTGAATGGATTTATTATTATAGCAAAAGAATCAATGTTTGAATGGATTGAGAACACATTCAATATTAAAACACACAAAATCTGATAATTATTATAGAAAAAGTATATACACATATTTCATGCTCGGAATTCTTTCTCAAAACTAAATCGTCTGTTACTTTTCAATGCCACTTTCAGACTTTCTGAATTAGAATATAGACGTATTTCATGATTGTAATTATTTCTCAAAACTAAATCGTCTGCTATGTTTCAATGTCACTTCATTACATCACGTCAAGGCTAAACGCACGTGTTTCTAGCTAAGTGGACGTGTCCTTCAGTATATTTGTGTTTGAACAGGTAGTTTGGGATAGTTTTAATGCATTGAGATCACATTCATCGAAAATGAATGACTTTCCATCTTTATATTTTCATTTTTAAAAAGAAATATTCCGGCGTTGCAACGTGCATGAAAATAATATATCAAATTCATTCTTGCATGCGCCAATATATGAATTTATCACGTTTTAGAATTCCTGTCTATTTATTTTTACGCAAATGTTATAATTTAATTGGCAACAATGAAATATTACAATGGCTTTGAACAAAAATATCCGTTGATACCGCGCAAACTTTTTCTAACATAATTCGGGAATGGAACGTCGTAGCGGGATGAAAATAGTCACATTCATCCTGATTTTCCAAGAACATTAAACCGTGTAAATTTCATCAAGGTAGGGCTCACGGTTCTCGAGTTTTTGTGACTCACACATAGACACGACCCATTTCTCATTTCTGCTTTATATATAAGATTTTAAAATCTGAATTGAGCATTAACAGGAAAATAAGTATTGGTACAGATGTGTTATACGCACCTCTCTGCCGAGTTTGGAGTGGTAACCATGCGATTTTGGCGAGATTTTATTTTGTGGCAACCCAGTTTGAATGGCTAGCCGTGTGCGTTTGTTTACGCGATATAATATGGTGGCCATGTTGTTGCGAAATATTACTGACATATTTTGGATAGTATTAGTTATTTTTGTTCTTTTATTCATTATGCCTGCAGTATTTAGTGTAATTGAGAAATATCAGGGGATTTTTGTGTCTAACATAGAGGCGATATAACGTAAATAGATCCTTTTTTAAATTCTATTGTCAGCACATATTTTTTCAATTGAATTTGTGCTGTAATTTATGTTTAATGAATAAATATATATTTAACCAAGGTGTATTTTATGTTTATTTAAATGAGTAGTTATTATTGCATTAGACTGACTTTTTTTAGCGGGGAGGTTGGGGGGCAGCAGTCCCCCCCCCCAACCTAACAAATTTCTAGTTATTTTTAACCTTTTATTTTTTGTATTTGTGTGTTTTTAAGACCCCTTGTGCACCTACGTCTTTATTAAAGTCAGCAGTAAGTCTGTTTTCCAATTTATTACGTTTACTACATCTGTTCCATATTTTGTCTACATTTTGCACTTTAAGCCTATCATGTCTGCAGAAACCCTGATGGCGACAAAACTTTTTGGCGCCAAGTGGGATGCGTATAACGCATCTGCGTATAATCATCAACAATATTGACTCAGGAAGAAATTAAAAAATGATGTAAAATCCGTACGATATAGATTACGACACAGATGATGACCAAAGTATGTCGTCCAATGAAGGTTGAGTAGATTATTTTGAAACACGTTATAATTTTCTGCAGTAAAGTTCCTATACAGAATCCGATAATAAAGACAGTGAAGTGAATGTAGCTCTCTCGTGTACTTCGCATAGTGCATTTGTTTCCAAAAATAATAAACAGCTATGGTATAAGTACGAAGTTGCCATACCACAAGGAAGACGTCCTGTAATCAATATTGTTACGAGTTTGGGGCCAACTTGGCGTGTTATCGCCAGCATGCAATGTTTTGGAGTCCACGATAAATAAAAACAATAGTTTAGCACGTTCACGCGTCTACCATGGAGTAAGTAATAAATCCTGCTCTTGGGTCTATTGTTGGAAAATGGTTTGGTTGAGCGGTGTGGCATAACGGGTTTTGTTTCCTAGGTGAATATGAGTCTGGAATAAAAAGTTCAGTTCTAAAAGTTGGTTTTGATGCGATCGGTCGACTGTTTTCAACAGGTGATTCTCCTTGTGGAAAGTTTTAGTCTCGGCTGGTTTAAGACAAGGTCCTTAGAAGGAGGGACATTTAAGGTCGTATGCTACTTGTTAATAATTGTTATATTGTAATTAATTATTGTGTCTTAATTCCACCATGCTAAAGAAAAGTTCTTAGGTGCTGGAATTGTTAGCTTCCAGCGAAGATTCGACGTTTTTATCTTGTCTACTCTTCTACAGATTGTGAAGAAAGTGTATTAAAGATTTAATGTTATATAAATTTCTATTATTCAATTTGCGGTAACTGGCATATTTATTTCTGTGTTTGAAATTCACTTTTTAGAATATCTACCCGTCGCTCGGATTTGGTACAATATTTTTAAAAGAAAACTCAGGATTTATCATACTGTGAATTGAATACTATAGCATCTTTATTCCTTATCTATTTTCGTAAAACACTTTCACAAATTATAGTAAAATGAACAGACGGTGAAGACAATAGAGTATTCGGTAAATAGTAGAAACCTATCGATAAATCGGAGTCTATAAATCAAAAAATGAGGCAGTATGCAAACTTTGAATCATGAAATGCGGAAGACAAATAAATCTTTCGTGTCTTTATGAGTCGAAATGGATTCACAAATTACGTGTTATAAGATTTGATAATGCTGCCGAGAAAGAAGATCAAGGCGTAAAAGAAGATCAAGGGATAAATTACAGCCAGTAAGTGAATACTTTGAGTTGTGGAACAGTTATTTACAAGACCCTTTTATTCTTAATTGGTCTATGACTGTCGATGAGCAGTTAGTTGCTTTCCGTGGAAAATGCTCTTTCCGGTAATACATGCCATCTAAACCTGGAAAGCATGAATTAAAATTCTGCGTTATTTGTGACAGCATAACATAGTATCTTTGGAAATGTGAAGCATATACAGGCAAAAATGAAATCAGAGATCACACTAGGGAGAAAATGTAGCTAGAAGATTGGCAAAGGAAGTTGGAAATTCTGGTCGTAATATCACCTGCGATAACTTTTTTTTACGTCTTATGCATTAGCAACGCACTTTACCTCAAAAAATTTCTCTCTCATTGGAACAATTAAAAAAAATAAAGCGGAATTGCCCACTTTGTTGACAAATCTAACAAATGGTGCTGTATTTTCTACTTCATTCAGATTTCAACAAAAAGCAAACATCTCTTTCTATCCTAGAAATGGAAAATTTTGTTACTTTGCTAAGTACAATGCATAACACTTGTTATTTGGACACCAGTTTGGTAAAGAAGCCTCATTTTCTCCTAAAGTATAATAAAACGAAGGGTGGTACGATGGATAAAATAGTGAGAACGTATAGTGTGAAACACGACACATCGGTTGCCTTTGATTGTATTTTTTTATATGATCGATATTAGTGCAATGAATACATACATAATATGGTTGTGTTTAAATTATGAATGTAATCAGAAATTATAGAAAAGACGGAATTTCCTTATTCAACTGCAGAAGAATTAGCAGGGTATGAAGAGAGTGTCTCTGCCTCAATGCGTACTTCAGAACTGCTTCACACAGATATCTCTGAACCGCCCAAAAAAAAATCAAGATGTGATGTTTATCCCTCTAAAAAGATCGCAAAACACAACATTCTGTGCAAAATGTATGAAAAATATTTGCGGAGAACATTTCGTCGTTCTTTGTACTACGTGAACTGAATAACTCAAATGCAATAAAAGTAAATTTTGTAGTTTTTTTTTTTTTTTTACTTTTATTTATTACATGAAGTATATTAACTATAGATATATTAATTTTAAATCAGTGGATGTTTCGTATATTCTGAAATCCTATATATTTAAGATATGGGTCCGATAGATCCGAGTGGTAATTTAAGTACACTTTATTTATTTATTTTTTAAAGTCTGGGGGTTAAGCGTATATTCTACGTCACCCATTGCCATTTTGTTTTAAATAAGAATATGCATGAAATATTTTTGCTTTCTCATAGTTGACAAAATCTCAATTGGACATTTCTTCACTCGAATAACAATGTCATCCAGGAATTATGGCTTTAATATGAATTATTGAAACTTTCCTCAGTTGCTCCAGAATAAGTGTCCTTTACTCAGCAAAATCAAATAAAACCAAGGTATTGCATACCGCTGAATTACTCAGACGTAGTACGTGAACTGCATGAAATGTTGAAAAGAATTATGCTGTCCCTCTACTCAAAGTAACCGCAGTTTATAAGCAGACTGACGTCAAACTGTCGAATTCAATCATCAAGCAAACAAATAATTGAAAAATTACTACTCCAATCTCGAAAACAACTTCCGATTCGCAGAACAACCTCTTGCAGTCCCCAACTTGCGGTTTAAGTCCGCTCGGTGTTTCATGGTTCGCTGCACATTTCCTCTATTGAAGCTTGCCTGGATTATGTAAGTTGACGTTCATTTGTATGCATCGAGACGATCATTACATTCGGAATGAAAATTTTAATGATTCCGAATTCACTGATGCTTACTGAGGTTTCTACTGGACGCTATCTTCAATGGCAATCCCCCGCTTTACCTTGACAAAAATTATTTTCGTGTCACTGACCACAGCTTCTTGACCACTCTTAAACTTTAAGAGAAAAATCCCACTGTTAAATAGCTTCCATAACAAGGGTATTTCAGCGTTTAAAGAGAAGCTAATCCAGGATTTGGACGTTCAGGTTGTTAATCCTTCGATATACATATTAAAGTTATAGAAAAATAATTTGTTTACAAATCAAATGAGCCCTCGTTGACTAAGCTTAAAATGAAATTAGAGAGGGAACTCAGTAAAATTTGCATGATATGTTCCGAGAGAAGACGCAATCTCTTAAATTTGTATCGCATAATTCTATCCATCTGAGGACTTGAACAGTATTATTTTTTCCGGTAACTTTAGAGTATGTGCAATCGAAACGAAATTCAAAGTTTATTTTCTGCGCAATCAGAAAAGGTCTCGCTTGTTTCTATCCGTAAGTTGGATACACGTGTTTGTTGTCAGGATTTTTTTCTCTCCCGCGAAAAGGCTTTCACGTGTGCAGATATGAAAACAATGGTTTACCAATTAAATAAAAAGCATTAGAAGGGGATTTTTACAGTTCTCACCATATTTTCAATATAGTTGATTTTTAAAATTCAAGATTAAACGGAGAGGAATTGGAGAATTCAAATTAAAGTGATTTAATGTTACTCTGACAGATGCTGTCCTCCGCACACGCAGGTAAAATTTCTTACATATTCATAACGACTGAAAAACAATACGTTTGGAAATTGTTTTGGGTTGGTATTTCACTCCTGATCTCTAACTGTACTTTAATATATTGTTTGCGGTTTTGACTGTTTTATCATGATGCAGGATTCTTAGATACCGGAAAAATACTCATGGCAATAATTTTAAACCGATTCCATTTCCTGGAGAAAAATTGAGAGATAATCAACTTGACTTATGCAGTAAAGAAGCTTCGAGTGGTTTTCAGCAGTCATAAAATTAGGTACGCCAAATTACTGTATGATAAAACTGGTTGCTTTTCCTTTATGCCAACTTTTCTACTTATTAAAGGCCACTACAACCTATTGAAAACGTGGCGAGAAACCTGGATGAGAAAGCAGCTCATTCAATTAAATATAACAGAAATGATAATAGTTTTTTTAGGAAGTCTTTTGATATGTCCTATACCTCTTTCCATATTTATGGCATGTATAAAAAATAAAATGTCCTTTTGATAGCTCTGTGTCAAACATTGGATTTTTTTTTCTTAGATTAATGCATTGAGGAAATGGAATATTTATCTAAATACAGAATAAATATATATATATATATATATATATATATATATATATATATATATATATATATATATATATATATATATATATATATATATCCTATTCTTTTTGCACGGGGGAGACTACCGTGAAAAAAAAGAAACCATGTTAAAAGAAAAAGCTACAGTGAACATTTAAAACTGGAGATTAAAACTGGTTCCAGCCAAATGTACTTAATAAAAAAAAGTTAATTCAACAGTAAACGTGCCCGTTTGTTTTTCGGTGGCAAAAAATCCTTCTAGTAACTGGAAATACTTAATGGTGATATATCTATAAGCGTATCTTGGATAAAATGAACATCTTGTGTTTCTTTTGTGTCACCGGTTTTAAATATGAATCCGGTTATCAGACGCTGTGATTTTCTTTTAATTAGTTCTTTATACGATTCTTCATAACGTGCTATAATCATTTTTAAATCCCGTTGGAATGGCACAGCTCGTTCGACATTGTCATCATTTGTATTAAAATTATTTCCAAATTTGTTGGCTAGTCGGAGGCCTTCTAGAATTGTACTTCTAGATAGTGGAACCACTCCTTCCTCATCGCTGCTATAAACTAACGGGGAATCATCTACATTCTCTGAAATACTGATAACTTTGCATTAAATATTTTTTAAATTCTTTAGATTTTTAAGCCGTGTTAAAGTGAAAAAAAGTCTTTTTTTAAATCTGGTTTTTTTTTCTTGGACCGTGGTATTTTAAAACCATGAGAAATAATTACAAGATAAAAAGAGCTTTTTATAAACCACGTTTTTAAATTTTCTGTTGAATCATATAAACTTGACAATTCTCTCTTAATTGCACAAACCTTCACTTAATTATTCCTTTTCACTTTCTTTAATTTTAATCACTTTTTAGGCGTTTCCACTATCCACAGACTTTATAAACTTTAAATTTTTATAATTTTTTTTTAATTTTTCGCACAATATTTTTGTAAACAAACTAAATTCACATGTATTCTGTTTTCAAAATCGTCAAACGCCGTTACGCAAAAGTGCAAGCATTGAATTCGATCGAAGCGCAACCTTGCGGATTTTTTCGACTAAAAAGAATGCATTGTCATCGTGTTTTGAACTATTCTAAAAGTTTCAAATGTCTAGCTAGTCGGGTAGTTAAAAATACATTGCAAGATTTGTACTGGACAAACACACACACAAACAAGAAAGCGAGTTAATAAAAACATGGTAAAAAAGCGTGCAAAAAGTGAATCGGGTAATTAATATATATATATATATATATATATTTCTTTCCTGGATCAAAAATAATGAAAGTTTGTAATAATATCATTGTTCACAAAATGCTATTTTTGTGCTAGTTATGATGAATGCATAATAATTTGCTTCTACAGTTAAAGATTACAAGATGCATAGCCGTGCACTCACATCAATGCTATGTATTTACACAGTCACTTTCCCATTTGCCTGAAAATGTTCACCAGTCAATAGAAACGCATGCAAATATAAACAGTAGGTCAAATATTGCATTAAAATTAAACTGAAAATGAATCGAAGTGTACCCGTACGTGAAAGTTTTTCTAAATGGGGAATAAAATCCAATTTCTCTTTAACAGACCACAGTCATCATTTAACTAAAATAAATCAAAATTTTAGTTCCTGAATAATGTCTGAAAGGTTATTTAGTTGAACCAGTTAAATGTTACAACGTACAGGTGTAAAGGTATGCAGGCAATAGTATAATCCGTGTAAATTTAGATCCGTATGAGATTCCCCCATAATCGCATTATGTGGAGATAACCGCTTTGTTGTTTGTGTTTTTCTTCATGCTGAAGCTCCTGGAAAAACCATCGAAGTTCTTACGCAGAGAATTTAACTTTTTCCCGAAAATAATAAAAAGTATGTACAAAAGAGAATGTTCTTGAATAAGTTGTTTATCGTCTGTTGACGAATGTGGTCGTGAACCAAAATAATCGCCCCATCTGAAGACGGCAAATTATGTACGCACACCAAAAAAAAGGAATGAAACCATTTATTTCAAGGACTATCTAAGCGTAATACGAGGGTAAGCTGAAAAGTAATGCACACATGCTTGTAGAGCGTGGACAAAAAGAAATAGCGAGATCGGGCAAAAAGAACATTAAAATGCAATTCTTAAGCTTCAGAATCATATTTATTTTTCAACATAGTCACCGTTAAGGCTAACATATTTCTCCCAACGTGTAACAAGTTTTCTCACTCCGTCACTGAAAAATTCTTCAGACTTTTCTCGAATCCACGACTTGACAGCTGCCTTCACCACATCGTCCGAGGTGTAATGATTACCCTTTAGGTCTCTCTTGAATAGAGGAAAAAAATTAAAATTGCAAGGCGCAAGATTGGGGGAATAAGGAGGGTGTGCAATCGGTTCAAACTTCAGGTTTCGCAGAGCCTCTCCAGTCCGACGCTGTTCTCGCCTGTGAGGCGGCGTGTTACCCATCGAGCACAGATTTTACAGTATCCCAATCGTTCTATAATGAAGCAGACACATTCCTTGGATACTCCAATATGGTTTGCGATACGCTTTTGAGTGATTCGCCGGTCATTTTGAATCAAATCGTCGACGAGTTTGCGATGTTCATCGCCTGTGGCAGTGATCGGACGTCCGCTGCATGTTTCATCAACAATTATGGCTTTTCCAGGCTCGCAACCGCAAAATTTTATTACACATCGATTTACAGTACCCCTATCAACAGCATCGTCACCATAAACAGCTTTTAAACGACGATGAATCTCAGTAGGAGTCACTTTTTCAGCTGTTAAAAATTCGATAACAGCGCACTGTATAACTCGCCGTTGACATAGCACTTGATCACGTCTCCATACTACCGCTTTTCAAAATACACTGGATGAACACAACGACTTAAAACCTGCGATCAATATTCAGGGGGAATGTAACTTTCATATGCCACTTGGCGCGGTTTTGAAGGTCATTTCGTTCGTGCTCTACAAGCATGTGTGCATTACTTTTCAGCCTCCCCTCGTATCATTGCTTCCCGCAAGCACGGCATTGGCAGTATTCTCAACTATGCATACTATTAACTGACATTTCGAGTAAATCAATGGATCTTTTGTTACACCTCTTGAAGTGTGAAAGATACTCGCCATGCCCATATTGTAACGATAGCAAGTCTTTCATATCGAACTTACATCGGGGAAATATTTTTTGTCTGTAAGCCTTAGCAAAGAAACACTAGTGCCTCTCAAAGCAGGCTTTGTACTTCGTTTACGGTAGTTTACATTTTAGTATCGTGATAACGTGTCAAACGTTTGACATAACATCACATAACTTCACTCATGATTTTACGGCCTTATTCCCTTGCAACTTTTTTTTAAACAATTCTATTTCAATCGATTTTAATATGTGACAAAACTCTAAGAAAGCAGAAACATTGTTTTAATTAGAAAACCATTCTTATCAAAAATTACATCGCATTTTACCTCATCTTTCCTCGATATTCAACTTTTGTTATCTAGCATGTTCCATTTTCCCATCACTTTTTTTCTCAGCTTCAGATGGGAAGAATTTAATTATTTTAAAGTTTAACAGTTAAGCTAATCACGGGTTCACAATGACCCTATATCCGCACGACTCACTGCCATTTGCTATTAAAAAACACGAGTAATGTTTTTTCTTCCTGTTCTGTAATTATTGCCCATCCCTAACGATCGTTTTTAAAGAGATCAGCAAATATTGCTCTTAAATAAGAGCACTGGCTTGGGTCAATTTACGTATACACCCGATATATCCGAAGGAGATCTGCACATGTCGGAACTGCTTATTCGCCACAATTTGACTGTTCTCTACGGAAAATAACTTAAACCTAGTCTAAGTCCCGATCCAACCTTCTCAAAATCATCATAGGTTCCCGGGAATTCTCTTGAACCCATCCATTTAAGGCATTCAAACTCTAAGCGGCAATCTTTCGGAAAACCCAATGGAATCTTCTCATCACATCATCCGTTATTGGGCACTAACAACCCTTCATTGAGAAGCGTTACAAATGATAATACTAACGTAACGAGTTTAATATCAGCTTAAACTGAAAGACAAAAAATGGCGGATGTTCTTGGGGGAAGAGTCGCGATAGGTGAACTATATAAATAACTAAGCATTAACATACAAAGTTCTAAAAATGTAACAACACCTGAAAGGTAAAACATTCATCAAGGGGAGATTAACTTCGGGAAGATCTGAAGTTGGCGTTTCTTCAACGAAAGTTAGTTTTCTAGATGACATTGCCCACACTTTTCTATTCCTCTTCCACTCCACTCTCCGATTCTCAGTTGCTTCTGCCGATTATAATTCTGGAACTCAGTCACCCTCTTCCTGCTCGAAGCTATCCGAAGAATCTTCTGAATCATCTACAGAAGGAAAAAAAATCTATCGGTAGTCTTTCTCCTAATCCTATGAAAGACATATCGCACCCCGGCAAGAAAACTGACACAACTCAAAAATGCGGCATTTGAGAAAAATCAACTTAAAGAATACTATACAGCTTGAACTAGCATTACAATAAAACTGATACAACGGCCTTCAGGTGGATAAATTGCGAGCTAGAGATGTGTCGCTTTTTGTGCACGATGGGGCACTTCATACATATTTTTCAATGACATAACCTCAAAATTGCCATTTTTTGGACTTGTCACTTTTCTTGCCGGGGTGCGATATGTAAACGAAATACAGTTGTACGAATCAATAAATCTAAATCTAATGATATTCACTACGTTTGCCGCGTGCCATTGCCAAGAATTCTACACAAGAGAAAACTAAGGGGGACAAGAATCAGTTTTTTTTTTTTTTTTTCCTGATCTTATGGATCATTCAATTAACGTTGTGAGGTAGGCCATTCAAATGTGAACAGCGATTCTCCGAGTTATGTAATTCTGTATCACTATCCAAAAAGAAGTAATCTGAAAAAATTTCATTTCCCAGCATCAGTTCAATCAAGTACATGAGACAAAAAATTTAATATGAAAAAGACGAGAACATCCTATTGTTTTTCTGAAAAGGAAGAGGTTCAAATCTTGGGGATCATACACAAAAATAAACATAAAAGGATCATATAAAATTGTATTTCCTCTCATAGATTTTAATTTATGATTCATCACTTATTTAAATGCATAAGCAATGTATGCTAATGCATAAGCAATGTATAGCTAATCAGAAGACACAGGAGCAGAATCCAGGGTAGAATATGAAGATTCCATAAAACTTACATTTAGTAAAAGAACACTAATTACAGCAAAATTCTATATTTATTCTATTTAAAAGGTTTTTTTACCTCCTTTATCGTCAGCAACCAATCGGAGGAGATTGAGCACGAATAGTAAAACCTGCTTTACGTACAACAGGCTGACAGCCATGAATCCCACGATAAAGAAGAACAGGAAGTCCAGTTCTGCCGAAAACAGGTACCAGAGGAGTGTGATGCCTCTAGTCTTGGCTAGAAGTTGAAGGTTTAAATCGCCGTTTGCCTGTGGAGAAAGATTACTTTCCATTAAGATACACGAGAACAACAAACTTTTTGGAGCCGATATACCTGGCAACTCGCATTCATAACATATCTTTTGGGTTACATGCTGCCTAGTGTAAAAGGGTTTCTTAGAGCCAGATAAAGGTACAAGTTAGTTTTCAGAAATATATAGGTGTATTCACTACATTAAATTACGCCTATTTATTCGCAGGTTGTAATTACTGCATCATCTGATTTTGATTTGAAATAAAATCTCAGATAAGAATTTACAATAAAAATTAAATCTCAGATTACATTATTGTGAGGGCTTTTCATATTTTTCAGTCATGCAGTGTTTAATGGGCATTGCCCAGCTGAAATATGTGCCTTTAAATTATACAACATGCATAATTCAAAGTCCACAAACGATAACGTGACCTATACTATTAACTGAGTATTTATATTGCCCTAAGATATTACCAACATAACAAACCCGATTTCGCAGAAAGTGTATTATTGTTTACTCAGAATGAGATACAAAAACTGAATATTTTGACAAACTGAATATACGACTAAAAGATCCACAAATACTCAATTTAAAAGTGAAAATTTTAGAGAGGCGTTACATACATTAATCAACTTATCTTAAGTTTAAGCAATCTTTTACGGTTTCTCATTCAGCATATTTAAAATATTAGGCCTTTACTTACAATCTAAGAAAGATACATATCCGTTATACACGAGTTTGTAAAATTACATCCCCAAGCAAGTGGATTCAAAATCATTGACAAGGTGTTGAATTAGTAACGAAGAAGCAAGAGGCACAAATTCCTCTGCCAAAATCGATCTATCTCTCACACTGCCAAAATTGACGGTTTTGAGCAAAAAAATGCAATTTAGAAAATTTAATCCTTTAAAAGTTTACCACTGACAGTGAGCATAGACATGATATAGAAACAAAATAAGAATAATAATTAGAAAAAGTAAGCGGATTTATATTGCAAAGTCATCCATTTTTCATTCTTATTAGTAGTATATAGGTAATCTGAAGACAAACAGTTCGATTTTTGAAATTTTTTTTTTTTTTTTTGAAGTTGGAAAAATTAAGCATTGATTTCTTAATATAAAGATGCTATTTCAAAGAATTATTAGATTAACATAGTCAAGACATTTTAGATATTTTCATTTTACTTAATCGTTAAAATCGTTTTATTGTTTTAAAAAAATATTAATGCAGAAGATTTTTTTTCATTTTTACAAAAGGGTATTTCTGATTATATTTCCTGCAAATGGAAATGTGATTTACTATCTGACACATTTAAAATACTTTTTTAAATTAGGATAGGATATTATAACAGAGAAGAATACATAATTAAGCAGATATCTTAGAATTATTAAGAAAAGAAATGTTTTCATAAAGGTAAATCGTATAATACTGCAAAAGGTAATGGTTGAGTGTTTGAATATTCTAAAAAAAAAATTTTCTGGACAAAACTCTTTTACAACCAAAATATTTCAATAGTTGCGGATTCAAGTTATTTAATAACGTGGAATGTGAAATTTAGTTACATGAAACAGATTTAAGCAAATAACCAAAATACAGTTTCCTCATTAACAACATAATACGTTATCTACAGTTTTTTCCACTCACGTCAGCTAAAGCCTCCATTGGGCTTCTTCTTCGACTATCTGGAAACCTTATCTTAATTTTCCCGACTCTTCAACTTCCAAATCTCTGGCAGCTGGTTCATTGTAAGAAAGTCGCATCGATAATTTTTTTAAATCAATTAAAAATACAGTCAGCTCGATAATTCGAATATTTTCTGTTAGGATGTAACCCGGGATGAATTTTTATTCACGCACATGAAAACATATTTTCTCAAGAATCATGAAATTAACTCTCAGATGTCTTCTTCAATTCAATAATTTCATTGGGATTACTACTTTCGACCCGGTGTGGGTAATTTTTAACGGTGTGGGATATTTAAAACGAATCGCTGTTCCAACAGCTACTTAGTAGAAGGCGATGGCCTAGGTAACACAGTTAATCACATGTTCCTATGGTCTGCTACTTGGTTAGACAGCACTTTCGGAGCTGATTTGTTCATCAGAACGATTTAGTTACTCGTTACCGTTCATCTCTGACACTTATTACGTTTTTTCACATTGCTCTCGTGAGATCCATCGTCAGATGAATTTCGACAGAAGAATATTAACGGTTACAATCCAGATCGATGAAAATTTCTCCCTAACAGAGCTGCTTGTTCATGGCGAATTTTTCGAATAACCAGCAGTTCGGGTAACCAGTCTTTATTTCACTAGCAATTTGTACACAAGAGTTTGGAATATAATATCAGATGTATGAATCACATGCTAAAATGTAGTCATTACGACGCATTTTTTTAATATCCACCCATAAATAAAGTCCTTAATTCCAAAAACTAAGTCCAAATGACTTCATTTTTATTTTGTGGCAAAATTTGATTGGTCCTGGAGTAAGGGCCTGTTCACATAGGAGTTCGTTGCGTTGCGTTAAGGAAAAGATGACGTTAAGACGAAAATAAACCAATCATAGGGCTCCAAACGATTAGCAATTAAATTTTTAACGCCTATGATTGGTTTATTTTCGTCTCAACGTCATCTTTTCCTTAACGCAACGCAACTGACTCCTATGTGAACAGGCCCTAAGGAAAGTTTTTTACAGACTTTCAAACCTCGCGTCATTTAGTTGCAGTGTTGGAATATTACTCCTTTTTTTGATTAAATTTATCCATATTTTCCAGATCGAGCCACGACATATTCCATCTGGCCATTCAATCATTTTTAGGCCAGAAAATTGCTATTACAGCCATCCTTTTAAAGTATTTTATATCTTTTAAAAGTTGATGTTGAGCTGATTATCAGATACACTCTGAGATATCCATTATTTTAACACTCTGAAACCATCTGAGCGAGTTATATATCAACAGGAGGTTTGTGTAAAACATTAGCGAATATGTGCCGCCTTCTTTTTACGACAAGAACAAGTGCTGCAAAAATTTTGTGAACTAGTTAATGTTTTTACCCCCTTCATATATCGATGCTTTGAAATCTAACCTCTTAAACTTTATAGATAAAAATGCATACGTAGTATAGAACTTTGAAAACTCTGTCAGTGAATGATGCGGAGCTTCGGTAGTAGACAAAGACGTTAAGATTCCGTTTTTTTTTTTGAGAGTTGATCAAATCAGGTAAAGCCTGTCAGAATATAATTATATTTATTAACTGTCTTCTCCCCTTTTCTGTTTCAGAGGTTCTGAAAACAAGGATGCCATCCTTGATTTGCATTCTAGCACTTCCAATTACCAAAAAATGCTAAAAATAAAATACAAAAACAAAGAGAAAATTTAACTCCATTAACTTGATCGGGTGTCAGATCTGCAGAAAGGTGTGGTTGATTTAGAGTGCCACAGTAAACTTTTGCTACACAAGGGCTAATCAGACAGGGATCTATAGTTTAAAGCCGATTCCGAACGGCTACAAACATCCATGCGAACAGTGGAACTCGAACTTACAAGTTCTGGATCGAATGCCAGCTTCCTAGACCTTCGGCTATCGCCTGGCTATACCTACAGAGAGATATCTACAGAGAGAATGCTGAGCAATAGTCAATAGTTATCATCATTCTTGAAGAGAAGACTCTCATTGAGGAGTTTCGAGATTTGCTAGAAGCATATTTTATCTTCCTCGTGCGAACGACGAAGTCGAGCGTGTTGTCATATTATGTGGTCTTAATGTCATAAAAATCTTCGGTATCACATGCAAGAAGACCTATGAAAGCCATTCTAATTTATACTATATTTCCGGGATGTAGATAGAAGGAGGCCTGAAATTTAGGTCCTTCTTAATCATTTCATTGCATTAAAGGTAACTCAAATCAGCCCTTAATTATGCTTTCCGTAGAAACTGAATGTTATTTCTGGCCATGTGCCTTCTTGCAAGAGGTACTAGGCTGCAGTAACTTTAGTTTTAACATCTACAAATTACCGAAATGATTTACATTTAAAATAACAGTAATGAGGACTTTCGAAATTAGAATACTTAAAATTCTTTATTTAATAGGAGTAGGTATAAATACCAAAGAAATAAGATTGTACTTTTAAATTTTGTAAATTTTCTGTATTTTTTCTGTGCTGAATGCCACGTTAAATTTTATGTTAGATATTCCAAATTAACATTAAAAAAGGGGCTTTTAGGGGTAACATTTTAAAACGATATTTATATAGATAACAATTTTAGACATTTGAGAGGTCATTTTATCCATTTTCAGACATCGATCTAGCAACAAAACCGAGTGAAAGGTTAACAACACTGTCCAGCTGAACGAATAGATTGTCATAAAAATAGTATCTCAGGACTCTGGGTCATGAAAGCTATCTGTTTTCCATCACAGATTGAGAAGTGGATCGAGGTAATGTAAATTCAATGCCAAACTTACTTCTGTTTCACATAAGTTGTTTCAGCTGTTACAATCCCTCACTACACATTCATTTTCTATCAGTACAGAAACAAAAATGTCAAATCTAGAAGAATCGTGAAGGGAAGATGGAATGACGCCATTATGACATCATAAAGAAGTGGGTAGATACTGTCACATTTACCGGCACATAAGACTTGTTATATCTCATTTATTAATACGCTTGAAGACCAGAATAGGAAAAAAATAAAATAACATGAAAGCATTATTCCCGCCAACGGTTATGTGTCACTCGATCTACCAAAGTAACGAGAATTTTAAAAACAGTAGAGTATGGCGTCTCCGTCGAACACACTGAAAGGGATAACTATTAAACTTCAATGGAAACATTAAAAAAAAGAACAGATCCGTTTATACTGTTATCATCAAACACTAATTTAATATCAGAATAAATTTACGATCTTTATCAAATATATAATAATCATGCATGTAACAAGAATTAGTATAAATTAATCTGTCATCAAAGGTAAAAAGGACAGAAGGAAAAAAACACTCTAATTCCCTTTTTTTTTAAAAAAAAATGTTTGTTTTCAAGAATGCTGTATGAAAATATTGGCGTCTGGGATAAAGTGTATGCTACGATTCAATATTTACATCGATGTAAGTATTGTTAAGCACCGCCCCTTTTGCAGGCTTTATGCAAATTGTACGTCGATGTAATTAACCGTTTATCGAACCCAATCGTGTGTAACTCTGTGCAATATTGATATAGGACTAAAAGTGCACTTTCAGGACTGTTGAGAGCAGATTTCGGCTGGAAGCATTATTTTTACGATAAGGTAAGTCTGCCGCGTTACCGTTGTAAATGTGTAATTCTTGGAGTAGGTTAATCGCGATCTTAAATTTGGATGTCACAGTTGTAGTACATCAGCAAATGGAGATAAACTTCAACAACTGCTTATAGTAATCGAAAAAAGTGATCAAGAGATTAGAAACAAGTCACTTTTCTTAATTAGCTAGTTATACTTTTAAATATTTGATATCTATAAAGAGGAAGAAAAGGCGTTAAGATCTATTAGTGCGTCTAAAGGGAATTCTTATTTTATTAAACATTCAAAGACTCGAAATGATTTGCAACCTGCTTGTTTTATAGTCCAATAAACTAACAATATTTTCTTTTAAATTTAATCCTGTGTTTAGAAATAGAATCCTGTGTGCACCCCAAACCATTTTTTATTTCTTTGAGCTTTTACGCTTTTAATTTTATATTTTGATTGTGATAAGATTTGGAAAATTGTTTCTCAAAACAAACTTTTGCATCCATACCTGTTATTTATCAAACAATCCTTAAAATGAGTTCCTATCGTAATGGGAAAACTTAATATTTTGACTTTTAATTGAGCTTGATTTCAGATCTTGGATAATTTCTTAAAATGGTTCTTGTTCTAGTTTTTTACTCATTTTATAAAACAGTTTTTTTAAATCAACAAAAATTGAAGTCCATATTTCTTCTCGAAATTGTTATCTCATGGACAAGATTATGACTTTAAAAAACAAAATTAAACTAAAACTACTAATGCGTTATATCTATTCCATTCGTAAAGCTAATTTTACAAATTCTAAAGCTAAATTCTCCTACTTGTGCTTAATAAATAAATCTTTATTAGACTAAACAATAGTGCATTCCTCCTCTTAGATGCTAGCTAAACTCTTATACAGGACTACACGCCAGCTTTCATAAGTTTTCATTGAAAACTTAACATGCAGCATGATTCTACAACTCAGAAAATAAGCGCTTACGTTGACTGGAATTTGTGTGCTGTAAATAGTATTTAGCACATTACATAATTCTTAAATTTTGATAGTAGCAAGACTAGACTGCAGTAATATATATATATATATACGCTTGCCAGAAAAAGTCTGCATACAAGCGAAAACCAAACTTTCAAGCATCAAAAAATATAATATTGCACTAAATTTATCAACTTTCTTTTCTTGTACTGATCGAATGATTTATCTTTTAACAATGGTTTTAGAAATACAAAACACATAATTTTGTTTAGAAATCAAATTAAACAAAAAAAAAACTAAATACACTAGGAAAAAGTTTGCGTACAAATAAAACATGATAAAATATAATAGTCACTGACTGTTACTGAAAGTTTAGTAACAGATCGGATAGCCCTTACGTCTAAGGACCTCCATCAATCGTTTCTGCACAGATTGAACCAGTTTGAATATTTCATTAGGAGATATATTATTCCATTCCATAATGATAACCTTTTTCAACATCTCTTTCGATGTTATGGAATGTTGATGAATCCTGCGCTCTGGTACATCCCACAAATGTTCGATGGGATTTAAGTTTGGTGATTATGGAGGAGTATGTAACCGACTTTTTGTTGTACAACAACCAGAGCTTCACATTGTGGGCAGTGTGCTTTGGATCATTGTCCTGCTGGAACCAAAAGTCGTCTCCAAGGCCCAGGTTTTGAGCAATTACTTTTAAATTATTTTAAAATGTTCAAATATGCCATATGATCATTGTAGATTCTATAAATACCAGACGTCCCTCGCCATTGGCTGCCATACACCCCCAAACATACCTGCTTTACTGTGGGCACGAGATTGTTTCTTGTAGGCCGTACCTGTCTTTCTCCACACCAGCTTACGTCCTTTAATCTCAAAAGATGCAAAACTTGCTCTCATCTGTGAAGAGTACCTTTTCCCAGAATTCCAGAGGCTTATTTACATATTCATTTGCGAAGAGTAGACGTTTTTGCTTATTGATGACCGATATGTGTGGCTTTCTACGTGCTACACGGCCATGATAGTCAGATTTTCTCAATCTTCTGCATAATATCTTCATGAATCGTTTTCTCAAACCTCTCCAATTTCATTTACAATTTGAGATGCAGAAATTCTTGGATTTAGGCCTACGGACTTCAGGATAAAACTCTTTTCACTTTGTGTCAGTTTAGAGAGACGTCCAGAACGTGGCTTCGAGATAATAGATTTTGTTGAATTGTAATTATTGATTACTCTTTGAATAGAGGAACGAGTTCATCCAAGTGTCTTGCCAATTTCCCGAAGAGTTTTGCCTTCATGCTTCAGTTTCAAGATAATTTTCCTTTCTTTAGGAGTAATCTCCTTTCCTTTTTGATTCATTTTAATTTCCACAATTTACCTTCAAAAAAGCTTTAGAAACGAATATTTAGGTAATCTTTTTGCAAAACTTTAGCAAAATGAACATAATGGGATACAACTGAATTGGATATATTAGTTTACTGTATTTGTACGCAAATTTTTTCTGGTATGAATTAATGCAATTTTTTAAAATTAATTTCTTATTTTAAAAGTTGCATAATATATTTTTAAAACCATTGTTAAAAGATAATAAATAATTCGATCAGTACAAGAAAAGAAAGTTGATATATTTAGTGTAATATATTTTTTGATGCTTTAATGTTTGGTTTTCGCTTGTATGCAGACTTTTTCAGGCAAGTGTATATAAAACAGTTCCGTGACTGACAGACGGAAAACGCACAGACCAAACCGCTGGACCTAAAGGGCTGAAATTTTGCAGGGCGATTCTTATAGTGTAGGGGTGCACTAAGAAAGATTTTTGAAAAATTAATCTTATATTTTTTAAATCAAATTTTTAAGTTTTGTATTTTAATTTGCATTTAAAATAATTTGAGGGTTATAAAATTCATACCACGAGAACATGAAAATTCCTTTAAAATGAAATCTTTTTCGAATCTTTACCTTCATTTTCTGATTTTTGGTAAATTTTTAAAGATTAATTTTTAGAATTAAATTTATTAAATGCTGATCACGTGATATTTTATTTTTCTTTCGAAAATAAAGCTTCCAAGAATGAATTTTGTCTGAATGATTCATTAACGCATAGGAGCCGAGGGATTTTCTCAAGAGTTTCGATGACCATTATAAAAACCTTGTTATGTGGTACATAAGTGCACCTTGAAAGTTGCTGGGTTGTTAAGATAAGCTTTTAAATAAGTGGTGACAGTGAAGTCCTGAGAGCTAGTCTTTAAGATTTTATTTCCCTATTTAATATTTTACACTTCAGATTTTGACTTGCTCTGCAAAGATCAAGGGGAAAAAGTATTCTGAAATGTAATATTGTGCTAGTTGTTGCTAGCATGATTGGACTGTATGGTTCTAAGTTTTGCATGATTCTCCTCCTCTTGTAATCCATCACAGAACCATATGAACTAATTTTGCTGAGCATAAGAGGATGTAAACTGAGGATGTATTCTGGACGAAAAGTTGGAGTTCATTGGTCACTGTTTCAGACGATCCTCTAATAATCAACATGAGATTCCTCGGGTTAGATTATAAACTGAAACAGTCCAATAAGATGATCAAAAGGAAGCGGAATTTCGGTCACCATATTCCTAATTATACAAATGAGATAACGAAACTACTTCGCTTTGCTTATATTTCATCTCTATCTACTGGTTATCATAAATATTGACGCCATGTCTCACTCGATTGCTTTAACTTTGTCGATAAATCGAATTTTATCATTCATACTATTTTAAATCTCTTACAGAAATTCCAGCTCCTGATATAGTTTCGAGTGTCGAAGCTTTCCAGTTATTGAACTCGTATCGATATGCCAATTTTGCGGAACACACCGATTTACATCCCTAAAAAAGGCAATGGATTAATACATTACGTAGAATGGAAAGAAATGGTAGATGCTATTCACCGTTACGCTGAGCAAAAACTGGACGAGATAGAATCCGCCCTTCAAGTAGAAGTACAGTCTATTATGGAGGAAGCTGAGAAAGCCATTGCAGATATCCACAGCGAAGATGAATTAAAGGACATTGTTTTAATAGATGAATGGGAAACTCTTGTAGATTCGCAAAAAAAATTCTTCAACATTTTCAAACAAGGCCTTCCCTCAAAATTTAAAGTAGTAACTGAACTGGAGGCTCTCATGGATGACTGCCAACAATTATTCAATTTTAACCCGTCAAGATTCTCTAAGTTTTTGGAAGTGCCGATTACAAAAAAATGTACCCCGAAGGATAACACCTCTTTCATAGTCAATTTACTTTATATACCGTATTTTGCTATGTCTTTCCTGGCAGTTTTTATTTTAATGAGTGTATAAAGCAAATCTTTGAATTTCTTAACTTTGTTTTATTGTTACTTCTCAGAAGTTTAAACCTTTAATGCAAAATCTGCATGTTACTTGTTTACATTCAAATGTTTTAAAATCAAATATTCCGACTGTTTTTCAATCTTTGTTTTGTTTTAATAAAATCGCCCGCTGATGGTTAATCATCATTATTTAATACGAAGTTCAGAACATTTCGAACGCCTTGAATACCGTTTCATATCTGAAACATTTTCAAAGTGCAGTTTCTTTTTCAAACAAAACAAAACCTCATTCCTGTATTATTTACACTTCGCTCACTCTCGTACGATGTTTTAACTCTACGAGCTGCGGCTGGATAATGATTCGGGGTGACATACATAACAAGTTCTTAAGTTGTCCCCAATGTTCTGCTCCTTTAACAATGAAAATCTGAAAATTAAATGGATGAATATTTCCTATCCTTGTCGACCTTTCGGGAACTAAACACAAATTTTATTCTTCCCTCATATTTATTCATTCCTGTTGCATTTATTTATTCCTTTGCGCTCAGATTTGTGTCGGGCATAAACTGAACGCCTTGCTTAAAATATTTTTAATTCCAAATGAGGGCAAGTCACGCTTGAGTCATAAATTAAGTCATTTGACTCTATAGAGAATTCTGACTTGCGGGGGGAAAATCCCCTAAGTCTTGGTCAGATGATTTGTGCATTGCCTTAATCACTTTAAGGGAGGTTAAAATTAACATTGGTGCTTTGTATGACCACACAAATTGGAAAACTGTTTAAAAGCGTGCCAAGCGAGAACTGCCCAATAGGTTTATTCAGTGTACTATCGGAAGGGCTGTTTCTTTTTAATAGATAATAGTATGTTTGCTCATCTTCAGTCTTTTACCGCTTTATGTAACATGAGCTAGAATCTTTAACCGTTAAAATTATTCTAAACATTAAGAGGACATCTATTTATTTAAACAAACGCGTAGCATCTAATAAATTCAGCAGTCGTAAGTTAGAATACATATTAAATAATCGAAGCTCTGGGGAGAAAAAATTCTAAGCAGTCTCTTTGTAAATCAAATCGGTTAGTTATTAGATGAATCACATAGTGAGCCTTAAATATGTGCACAGTGTAACGACTCCAGTACAATAGCGAATATTTTGTGCGTAGAAATTCCGGGAAGACCAACCAACGCGCGGTTTGTGCACATGATTTAGACAGCTGCAGACACAGTCGCCTGGCGACATAAAGCCGAAAGTGCTACTAACAGCTCGCGAAACAGTTGGTCAGCTACAAAAGGGAAATAGCCGACCGGAGGCGCCTTTCGTCTGGGAACATAACTGAATAAAGAAAGGTGGCGTTTTCCAGACCTTTCAAGAACGTTGAGCCGAGGTATATAAAGTCGGCGAACGCGGATTCAGAGATTAAGATAGAGTAACGCCGGAGACAAGATACTGTTGGGCCTAGAAAGACATGAATGAGCGCAGCGACAACTGAAGTCTGACCTTCCTCGTCGATATCGTGAACCCACGAATTTAACCCGGGAGCACTCGCACACAATTTCGAACACGAGAACTCGCACCGGGTATCGCATACCCTAGTTCATTTCTGCTATTTAAATATCAATTAATATTGTTTATATGGAAACTTTACGTAACTAAAGAACATAAAATAATAAATTAAAGATTTTTAGTGAATTTTAATAATACTTACATTTTTTTATAGACAATTTTTACAAACTATATACTGATGTTCAACACAGACATTTTTCCCATTTTTGGCACATAAACTTTGTTTTTCTGTCCTTATTACTTGGGCAAATTTAACATCGCTTATATTTTGTCTTGAGTTTTTTGCAGGCGGTGTACTACTAATGATTTCCAATTCCATTGAAGTGCTTGAATAAGTTGTTTTTGTTTGAGGCACCATTATATTTAGCATGTTGCTATCGACGAGAACATTCCATGTATCTACGGGAGGAGCGACATCTCTGGAATAATGTGAATTACCTGGAAGCTTTCTCATTGCATTCCTTGAAGGCTTCCTTACATTTTGCTGTCATTTTTTCTTCAGCCATTTTGTAATTTTATCTTTACCAATATAAAATTCGGCTGTTGACCGTGAAATTTTATCTTCTGTTTCTATCTCAATTTCAGTAGAAGAATCGTGATTGCTACAGTATTCTCAATCCTCAGAGGCATCATTATCTTCGGATAAAGGTTCATCATCACTAGAAAAAGTCTCTAAAAGGTGTCGCGATTGTTTCATTTCCTCATCGTAGTTCAAAAAGTGCGCCATGATACACTAAACTGACAGAAAAAGGGAAAGATCTGACTGACGCGAGGACTCGCACGGGTATGACATACCCCCCCCCCCCCCCAAAAAAAAAAAAAATAAATAAATAAATAAAATAAATAAATAAAAAATCTCAAAATCTATTTTTAGAGCAGAACTAGTTTTTACCCCGCTGAATGAATGTGACCTTAAATACAGCTACACGAAATTTTGGCCTAATCCGATAAGAAGATAACAAAAACATTGAATGAAAATGGATTGGGTATGTCATACCCGGTGCGAGTTCTCGCGGGTTAATTTATATATATATTGTAAATTGCTTGTATTTAGTAGAGAAATGCAATTAAAAGTATAAAATACAAAAATGCTGGCAGTCTGTTATTTAGGGCAAAGTCCTTGCAACAGGTAAAGGAACCATGCTAGTAACAGAAAAACCTCTCGTGATTGAAAAGTTTATTGTATGTACTTCATTATGTTTTTACCTCTGAATGATCATTTCGTGTATTGTTGGATCGATCTACTGTTTGCAGAAAGTTAATAGACGCTATTCTAATGCGGCAGGCTCTTACACCGAACACATTCGCCTGTACAAGCCGTGGCTTTGGTTGGATACTTTATTATGGGGCAGCCATGCCTTAGGTGAGATTTGAACTTGCGTCACGCGGAGGAAGCTCTCGATGCCAACCGCAATACAATGTAGGCAGCACAGCATTGACTCTTGGGCTATCGATTCGGCGAAGAGCTTTTAAATAACAGGCAACAGTGAAAATACACGATTCCGAGTCGTGTGTATGCGAACGTAAAAGCTATGGGCTGAGGAATAAGATTCTTGAGGTCAATGGTAGTTACTTGATCGGCCACAGACTCAAAGGATCTACCCTACCAGAAAATGCTCAAAATTTCAGTGGCTAAAAGCATAAATCTACCTCAGTGAAATTAGGATAAGCACTGTTACTGTCGCGGATGATTTTTACTTGTTGACTGCACTACTCTACAAAATTCGTGAAAAAAAAATTTTTTAAAGCCATTGTTACAAAACTTCGAACAAACTTCTGTTCCGTTCGAAGCTAATGGGGATCTGTTGCTATAGACACTTCCATCACTGGACACAAAATAATTAGTGAAATAAATGTTTCACGAGTTATGCGTTAACAGCCAAGATTACAGTCAAGTAACAGGGGCAATGACAAGGCCGAATAATTATTGTGTAGACTATTTTCTTTCTCATTAAAGTATGCTACAGGCTCAAAATAATTGCATAATTAAATCCAACATGTTTATGAAATATTTCCTCCATTTTCCTTTAAAACTGCTAACATCCGAGAAAGTGAGATTTTACTTCATGCTAATCCTGTTTTCACAAATTTACTAAAATTGAACTAAAACAAGTGCAAATCCATTAAATTGGCTTTCTCCAAATTTCTTAGAAGGGAATGCCATTCCCTCTCTATAGCATCTATCATTTTAAGGAGGTCACGATTGCCTGTTTGAAAATAACGTGTCGTATATAAAATCTGTATAACATCAACAGGAGTCTCTTGGTTGTCTACTGTAAGTAGCTACTCATGAAAATGACTGTATCCGTCGATGAGCTCATCCCGTGGAATTTCTTTAAAAAATGGTAGTTTAGAGAAGCTTTCCAATAATACATTTGTGTTCAAAGATGACGTGTGCGTGTGGTCGCGGCTACAAATGGACAAAACAATCTGCCAATGTGCAGATTTTGTTTGTTGCTTTGGATGTCGTCCTGTGCAGAGTCAATTTGTTTAAACTGTTCTCTGCTGCTATCTTCAGCATAATATTGAGCTCCTAATCGATTTCACCATTCTGATCAGTCAAAATACTTTGTTTTTTTCACCAAAATACCCCTTGGCTCTCAAGAGATGTTCTTAAATCTACTATATTGTTCCACAAAACTTGATGTTTGATTTTTACAGTTAGATTTTTTTGGTTCGACTCCGGTACGGACAAACTGTCCGTATGAATTTTAAGCAAATCCGAAGGAGAGTGAGATTCCTCAGTTAAAGACCGTGGATGGTCTTAGTTAATCAATTATATTAAAAAATAATTACTGTTATTACCTAATTTTGTATAAAAACCGTTTATCAGCGAGTTTTCGACGAAAAGTAGTAATAAAATAATTTTTGTATTTATTCGCATCTGTAGAAAATTCTATCGAGGGGGCGCTGCGACGCCCGTAGAGAGGGAGAAGTTTTCGCTTCTCGCCCTCGTAAAAAAGGGTCATGTAATCTCCCGTTGGAATCCCTATCTGGGGAAACATTTTTCTATTTATGTTTTACAGCATCTATTTTGTAAATACGAAAATTACGTATCCCTAAGCATATGATATGCATCCAAATCATGAGATCAAACCTGAACACTTACAAAGGATTTTCTGTTCTCACAAATGGGTTTACAACACCTGCTTTTGAACATCTGAAATTCAGGCTAAAAATTTTTTTCCCTTATTTCATTTCATTGAATATTAAAATTAAGATGATGTCAGCTAATTTTTTAAAAATGTCTACGTACATGTTCAATGAACTTAAGGTCATCAATATGCTGGATGCGATTAAATAAAATCACCTGGCAATCTTTAAGTGACACACTAAATTGGCTTCAGCCAAAGTAACCGATTATTACTCTTAAGTGACCTTAAATGCATAAAAGCACAGCAAATAGAAATCGTATCAATTTTAAACTATCATGAAAGTATTGGTTTGAAAATTGGATGCCAACATCATATGAATCTATCGCAACCAGGATTAAAATCTGCTGTTCGTGTTTGAATCCTAGGTGTTTAGATTGCTAAAAATATAACAGAAAATCCAAATACACTGCTGGCCACTATAAATGCAACACCCTGAAGGAAACATGCAAATAACATGAAATTTACAACATGCATTAGCGGAGGTGAGATATGCAAATGATTAGAATTCAGCAAGACGCCCATTGCTTTGTCTACCCTTGACGCAGAACCACAGACATCTCTGCCGCCAATGGTGCGATGACAGAAGGATGTGGACGGCAGAATGGAATGAAATTGTCTTTACTGACGAGTCACGCTTCTGTCTGCAACACCACGATGGTCGCATTCGAGTCTGGAGACACCGTGAAGAGAGGATGCTGAACAGCTGCATTATGCACCGCCACTCTGGTCCTGCACCGGGTATTATGATATGGGGCGGTATTGGATATCACTCTCGCACACCTCTAGTACGCATTGCTGGTACTTTAAACAGCCAGCGCTACATCTCCGAGGTGTTGGAGCCAGTTGTCCTTCCTTACCTTCAGGGCTTGCCCACAGCCATATTTCAACAGGATAATGCGCGACCACACGTGGCACGCATTGTCCAACGGTTCTTCGTCAATCGCCAGATTGAATTGCTTCCCTGGCCGCCTCGCTCTCCGGATATTTCGCCGATAGAAAACATGTGGTCCATGGTTGCTCTACGATTGACCCAGATTCCATCCCCAGCTGCCACAGCAGATCAACTTTGGCAACGTGTGGAAGCTGCTTGGTCTGCTGTACCCCAAGAACTCATCCAAAGTCTCTTTGAATCAATGCCGAGGCGTGTGGCAGCGGTGATCTCCAACAATGGCGATGGATGCTGATCATCTCCTCGTTTGTTCAGCCCTCACAAAGAACTGCATCTTTTCCCGATACTGGGAAGCCAGAGACTTTTTGAACAATATTTCTTCTTAATTCTTTCTGTGTGTGTTTAATGTTTTACTGTTTATTTGGTTCGTGTATTTGAGTTTTTGTATAACAGTATACTTTATATGCATATTTGTCTTTTGACCTCTGTACGGCGTTAGGATAATGTCTGTATCGCCTGCTGCATTGGAAATAATAATAATTTTAAAAAAATAAAAATAAATAAATATTTTTTATAATTGAGTATGAAATCGGAGTTTCTTATTTTCCAACTACATTCAGCATTTCTTCAATATCTAAGAACTACTGTTTGGACATCATCCTTCAGTTTATATTTTTCAACCCCATCATCAACAGGGAGAAAATCTTTTAAGCATTGAAGAGAGATAAATTGGATCAAATTGCAGTGAGAAATCAATGGACATTGTGATTTCAAAATGGTCTGACTGTCTCAATCATGACTTTCTGACACAGTGGTGAAAACATGCCTCTTCACTGTCATGGCATTTATTATCTTCCACAATATGCATGGAACAGAATGAGAAATTTCACCTTGAACACTACTCTGGACAATTTCTTTTGGTAATTAATTCCTTGTAAGCAGTTCTCTTAGTTTGGTTGGAAAAAAAAAAAACTCAACAAGAGCGAGGAGTTAAAGGAGAATAATCAAGTTTTTCACTAATTATTTTCGGATTCTTAAAATCAACTTCATTTTCCGACAGAATTTTAAGTTTTCCAGAGGTGTAAAAACCCAGTTCAACAGAAGAGAAAACTTGTTATCATTCTTCCCTGTAAAGCCAATTACAAGGATAAAATTATCCAAAAAAATACACAACAAAATGTTCAAAAAAATTTACTCAATATGTTTTTATTTACAAACAAATACAAGTAACAAAAAGATGAACACATAGTATTATTGTCTTTACAAATATGAAAACAATGCTATGATTAGGAAGAACCTTTAGTTGTGAATACATGTGAGAGTCAAACAAATGAAAAATGGAAGCATGATCAATGGCAAGAGCAGAAACTTCAGCAACTGAAGATGAATATATCTGCTTTCGAAAACTAAAATTATTGCTATGCTAAGAGGTCTGTCACCTGCAAAGAATGATTGTTTACTGTTAATCACAAACAAAATGCCAGTTATACACTCATAGTAAATGCAAATATGTACATTTCCAATTCTTTCTTTTCATAAAAGGGTAACACAATAAATACATACACTTTTAAAATGTTGGAAAAAAAATTGAGTGTATGTTAAGTAACATGAGCCGAAGCCCCCCATTATCCAAAACAAAATATTAGCATAATAGGAAGATCTAAACAGTTCCCTCTTTCCCCAATCCAAAAATTAAGTACTTTTTAAGGAATTTTAATTACCTTTTTTTCAGTAACTTTATGTACCTAACATAAGATACCTTTTATTCTGAAAAAAAAAAAAAGATACAACATTTTATTAATGCAATTATGAATGTGATATTTATTGTTTCCCAATAATTTGATTCACCTGATAGCAATACATGTGATTTATAATTGAGATTATTAAAAAACACCCATATAAGTAATACATAACAAATAAGGCAATTATATTTAATCTATGCCAATATAACTCTTGAACACAAAATTGAGAAACAATCTGATATTTCAGGATAGCTATAAACAATTTTTATAAGGCATTGATTCTCTTGGAAGGATTAACTAAGTAATTAAGTATACCCTGCTCAAGCAATGGAACTCATTACAAAACATTACTTTAAGAATAAAATATCCACTATATCTACAAATAACACACACACATATATAATCACGTCAGGACATCCAACTCCAACAAAACTTATGTCCGCCACTGTAACAATATTCAACAAGAGAAATAATATTTATACAGCTTAAATGTTAACCTATATTTACACCATTCCCTCACTCTAAATATTCCACATTAAACTACAGTAAATATTTTTAGAAAGCTCTTAAATCTCTCTGAAGAAATTAAGCACTATTATTTTGCTATTTAATAGTCTAGACTGGTGCTGCACAAACTGTGGACCGTGAAAAAAGTTAGTCATGGATAGTTCGAAGAAAATTTGTTATATTAAATGATTTATTTTTTAAAAATGCCTTAAATTTTCTAAAATTACATATTTTTAATTTATAATTTTTATGTTTGTTAAAAAAATGATATGACATTGTTAAAATAAGGTGTCAAACAGTTATACCCAAAACAAGTGCAGATGGTAAGCCAAGACTTTTGTTTGTTTGTTTGTTATTACGTAAAATAAATATATAACCAAAAATGTAGTTTTTATTTATTTATTTTACTTTTTTTTTTGGGGGGGGGGTTAACTTTTTTTTTCTAAATTGTATTTCTACCCCCCCCCCCCAAAAAAAAGCATAAGGGGGTGTTTTTTATTTAAAGAAAGTGAGTTGCAGCCAAAAACAGTTTGTGCACTACTGGGCTGGACAACAATAGCTGGTTTTCATTGTCCTATTTCACTGTTCTTTTGTTGGGTTTTTTTTTTTTATAACTTTGAGAAAACTGGCTACATTTATTGAGTCATAAGACACTAAGCACTCTGTAACTCTAAAATATAAAAAATATTTTATAAAATTCATGTTAAAATATTTAAGAACAAGCAAACTCATCCCTATAATTCATGTATGATGCATAATTAAAAAAGATATCTTGAGAGGCAAGTGATAAACCACTACTCTATGCAGCACACAACCAACTAATCATAACATGTTTAAATACCATAGACAAAATCAATTTTTTAAATGTAGAATATTAAATAGAAAAAAATATATTTACACTTACGTTCCACTCGTGATTTTGGCTAAATTTTTCTAAAAGAGAGAAAAAAAAATTAAGATTGAATATAATATGATCTATATTACAGAAAGAATAAATTACTTTATAAAATTTGAAAAATCGTACAAAATTCATCAATATAAAACTACATCAATATAAAACTACATACTAATTTTGTAGGCTTCTTTATTACAGAAGCACCATGTAGGTCAACCAACATTACTCCCTATGAGGGGACAGCATTTGGTCCATGCCTTAATCAGGATTCGAACCCAAGTCTATTCCTCGGAAGCTTACGATGCTAATCACTATAGGATGTGGGTAGCTATTTAATTCTATGAAAAAACTTTTTTTATTTTTTTATTTCTCCAAGATAAGAACATACTTACCTGATTTAAGAAAAGTAATTTTCATAACCTCATACAAGCGAGAATTACTGAGGATGTAAAAAATGTTATTGTGCCTAAGAAAACATAAAATATAAATCTGGAAATCTTTAAGTGTGATCAATCATTTTAAAGACCTGATACACATATGCAAACTAGAATTTACATTTAGCCCCCTGCTGAGTGACATTAGGTATCAGAACATTTTTCAATTCTTGTACATTGGCTACATACACTCATTAGGCTGGAAAGAAGATAAAATTGTGTACACTACTTAAAACGCTTTGAAAATATTAAATTTCTGCACCATTTCTCACTGAAATATTTCATTTGGAAATCAAAAATTCTAACTAATATTACATTACATTTTTGACAGAAAAGAAAACATTTAACAAAATTCAAATGCAGATGTGCATGTTGTAATCCATTTTCTTAACGTGTAAAATTATAAGAGGTAAGTTTAAAATTAATTTTGTAAAATTTGTCAACAAAACATTTGTCAGTAAAACACTAAATATAAAGAGTCAACTTCCTGCAAGAATTTTCTAACAAATTTGATTAACTAGGGAGATGTGCATGTGCCATGTCTAATGTGCATGCTGTAATCCATTTACTTAATGTTTAAAATTAATTCAGTACAATTTGTCGGCAAAACATTTGTCAGTAGAATACTAAATATAAATAGAGTCAGATTCTTGCAAGAATTTTCTAACAAATTTTAAGAGGTAATGTTTAAAATTAATTCAGTAAAATTTGTCAGCAAAGCATTTGTCAGTAGAACACTAAATATAAATAGAGTCAGGTTCCTGCAAGAATTTTCTTACAAATTTGATTAACTAGGGAGATGTGTATGTGCCATGTCTAATGTGCATGTTGTAATCCATTTTCTTAATGTTTAAAATTATAAGAGGTAATGTTTAAAGTTAATTCAGTAAAATTTGTCAGCAAAACATTTTTCAATAAAACACTAAATATAAATAGAGTCAGATTCCTGCAAGAATTTTCTAACAAATTAGATTAACTAGGGAGATGAGTAACATTAGTACAAATACCAATTTTGAAGCAATTTATGAAATAAATTTTGTGAAACCTTTTAAATGTTTTCTGCTTAATATGAAGTCATCGTCTGTATACCAATGACATTTCTTCCCATTTAAAGAAAAAAAAAAACTTGGAAATTCACTTAGATGATTTGATCAATATATAATAATAAATCTATGTAAGGAAAATAAGATCCTCACCAACCCCAGAAATCATTGGAGCAGTTTTTGAAATGAGTTATTTTAGATTCCATGCATAGAACTCTAAGGCAGAAGTAAAAATATGTACAGAGATATTTAGATTTCATACAGGGGAAGATTAAGTTCTATTTCCAGGTATAACTACATTTTTTCATGGCTAATGTCTAATTTCTTGACATTTTTAAAACTTAAGTCACAACTTTCAAGACCTAATTTCTATTTTGGCAAGTTTTTAGGGATTTCTGTCACAAGTAGACACCACTGAAAACAGTGTACAAAGAACTAACTATTTAGATGATGTCACTACATAGCTAAGAGAGCAATGTTTCATATGAGTGTAAAGGGTAAAGTTACTCACTTTATGCAAATCAGATAGTTGTTGATGTCGTGAAAGAGCCTCCTTGTTAGGAAACTGCCTTTTACAGAGGAGACAAGCCATTTTAGACAAGTCAATGAACTTGGATTCATCTACCCTGGAATTCTGGGGCTTTTTGACATCAGGCTGTGCTGAATCCAGTTCAGTATCAGAATCACTGTCATCCCCATATGATACTAAAGTGGTTTTAGTAGCTAAAAGAAAAATAGAAGCTTCTTACTTAGTAGGTCACAAAACCACAAATTGTACATATACATTATGATAGCTAAAAATGCATTAAATTAAAAATTAAATTTTTTAAAAAAATTATTATTAAATAATGCTTGTTTATATAAAAAAAAAAAAAAAAAAAAGTCGAGATTATTTGTGCCACTGTTTCCTCTTTAGAACTAATACAGGGCAGAAAAATTCCTACACTGAATTATTTTTATGTTTTCCCTAAGAATTTTATAACAACATAATCATTTTTTTTTTCTCACAAAAATGTTATTAAGGCAGTGATTAAAGAAAAATACTGAAAATCACAAATTATAAATGATTAGTCTGTCCTAAAATATGCATGCGCGGGCATGAAATGCGGTGAAACACACAGAATAAAAATTTGCTCTACAACAGTTAACATTTTAGAGGGGTCCAGAAGGAGGGTCTAGTTGCAGGAGGGGGGGGGGGGGGGATAAACATTTTGCATAAGTTGCACATGTAAAGAGTCAAACAAGTAAATTTTTAAAAAAAAGTGATCAACAAGTAAATTTTTAAAAAATACAATTTTCTAATAACTTATCATAAAAAATTTACCTGAAACATTCAATTTACTGTCTAATTCTGCCATTAAAGCACTTCTTTCTGCTAAGCTTGTGCGCTTCTCTAATATAGCAAAACCAGCATCAGCTGTTGCGGAATGTCTCAAAAGGTCACTATTCATTGAAACATTGGGTACAGTAGATGCAGGAGGACTTGCAACTATTCCAAGTTTCGCATTTTCTTTCTTCTGATTTAGTGTTTTTGCCCACTTTTCCATATCCTATAAAAAATTTAAAATTCCTGTATCATTTCTACTTTAAAAAAAAGAAATTTTTTTTATTTATTTATTTTTATTTTATTTTTTTTTTTTTTTTGGGGGGGGGGGGGGGGGGTTGTTAGAGTAAGGTACCATAGACAGGTACCGTATGCTGATGATAGGAAAATAAAATTTTTCCAAGGCAAAAATTTTTAATTGCAGATAATACACCAATGTGAATTAGAGGAGAGAAGTTACTGTAATAAACTCTGAAATGAATATATCGGTTGTATAGATTAATCCCACAGCTGCTGTAAAAGGATGGATATAGTCCTCATACTACTCAAATGAAACTTTATTTGAAGTATATACTTTAATGTTTCTAAAGATCTTCAAGTAAAACTGAGCAAATTTTAAGAAATAAGCAAAGTATCTATTTATTTGTCTACATACACAAGAAAATATTTAATGTTATCATTAACAAGGTTCCTAACAAGAAAGGTACAAGAACTAAGTAGATGTTGAACAGGTAAGACACAAGATTCTTTATCAACCATAACAAGGAAACAAGTGTTACTAGGAATATTTGATATCTAATTCAGAAGAAAATCATAAAGAATACATGATATAAACAATAAATGCAAATAAAAAAAATGAAATTATAAACTTATGATGTACAAACCTAGTTTGAAATCTCACTTAAATTTTTTTTTCTATTTACTTATATTAAAATATCATCTTCTATATATACACAAAATATAGAAGATGGTATTTTGCCCCCTTTTCAATGTTTATTAATGTCTGATAAGCTTCTCTACTCATTTAAGATCATTTTGTGTTTCGACACTGTTTATCTTAAAGACAAATTTAGAAGAGATTATTTAGTTAATGCTGCAAGAATACTCAGACAACATATTACAGTTCTATTAATAAACAGATAGCATTTCTCATACTCCTTGCTTTTCTAAAATTTTAAGGTAAAAAATAAAATCTTAAGCCAAAAATGCTTTACCTTTGCAATTTTTTTAGCTATTTTTACTTTATCTAATTTTTCTTCTTTCTTTTTATTTTTTTCTTGATCTTCAGCATCTGTTGAAGAAACTGCTGTTGTACCTGTTTCATAAAAAGAAAATCTATAGTTAGAATCCTAATATAGAAAATATAAATATATAACATGGCAATATATGTAATAAAAATTACAATGCAGAAATGACTAAAAACTGAGCTTAAAACAAACAACTTTGCTTGTCCTGTCTAATAATAGAAAAAAAGATACTAAGAATGCAATAAACAAAATTAGCATTAGGTTTCAAAATACAGCTTAACTTGCTAAGATCACTGCTTGTTGAAAAAAGTTAATTTCTCAAAATCCTCTCTTTTGCAATCCCATTCTTTTACAATGCCAGTTCATTACAATTCTTATATTTTAACCAAGCCATTTCAATGTATATTATATTCTTTGTAAAGAATACATATCAGGACTTTACTAAAATAATGTTTTCAGGTATATTCAAAATGCATTGCAGTTAATAAATGATCAATTACAACCTACTTAACATTTCCATTCAAAAAATGTGATATGGGAACAGGAAAAGTGGGTTTTTTTTTTAATGTTACATAAATATTCAGCAAAAAACCACATGTATCTCTACACCAGACTTTACCTTGTGAAGATGCAGCAGATGTAGGAGGTGATGAAATGGTAGACTGACTTGTTCCATCAGTCTGATTATTGTTAGAAGTCTGTTGAACAGGTAAATATGTTTGATTTTCACCATCCCAGTACAAGTACTGTTGACTCTCAGAGTTGTAATAATATTGAGAATTGGCATCATAATACAACCCTGTAGTGGCATCATAGTAATAACCAGACGATTCGTCATACTGGTAGGTAGAAATGTCTGGCAGTGGATATTTGTAGTAAGTAACACCATTTACAATGACTGTTCCCAAACTTGCCATTTGAGCCTATATTAAAAAAAAAAATTAAAAATTAAATACTAATTTTGGTGAGGTTTTTTTATACACCCAAGGATACTTTCAATATCTCTCATCTTTATTTATCACCTTTTAATTACTTTTATCCTCCACACACAATTTTTTGTAATTTGAAAATTTCAATTACAAAAATTTTAATCTTTTTATGAAGAAATTCTGGTGAATAAATGTTTATTTCAGAACTTTTAATGGGAAAATTTCTTTTAAAAATTAGTTACTTATAAATGGAATTTTTAACTAACCTGATTGGGTACTGAATTTTCTAGTGTACCTATTAGAAAATAAACAATCAATTTCAAATCAATAATGAACATATTATAAAACTATTAATTATTACCAACCTGGAACTAATTTACATTAAAATATAAAATATAACACAAATGTTTTAAAATATAAAGCTATCATCTGAATGTGAACACAGCATAACTTTCTTTATTATAGTTCACAACAGAAATTTTAGCTACTTTAAAAATTAATATGTTAGTCATTGTAAACTGTTGTTTAGTATTTGCTAAAAATAATTTAAAAACACTAAAAATACAATCATCAGGAAAAAGTTTCAATACTTGATGTCACTGAAGGAGTGGAAGATGATACACCATAATATTGGTCATAGGTGGAATCCTCTTGCTTCTATAAAAAAAAAAAAATGTTAAATACAAACGGTCAGAGAGGAGTAAGTAAGCCTAAAATTATTATCTTCCAGCTCAGACAGATTATAGAAAATTATAGGAGTAAGTTTCAACAAAACATTTATCTGCATTGCTCGGAGGTGTAAATATACATACATACACATTACACATCTACATACTTTAACAAAAAAAAAAAAAAAAAAAACACTTTTAGATATCTTTCTACACATGTACAACATTCTGAAAACATACACACCCAAAAAAAAATTAATTCCCATCTAGTAGAAATATAAATATAATTCTAATCAATTGACAATAACATACAGGAAATAAAAAAACAATTATCAAAAATTAACATGACAATGTGTTATTAATAAGTGTGCTGATAATTATTAAAAAGGGTAACTCTAATTAATAAAGACCATAAATAAAATTGTCAAGCAAGTCAAGAAATTATTAATGGCTGATTCTCAAATTATATTTAATTACTGCAACACTGCAATTGCAACTGAATTATCATTATTTCCAGCATCTCAAAGAACAGGTATACAAAAACTATTGAAATAAATGTGCACCTTTAAAATATAAATAACTATGTGGAAATTGGCTAGCAAAAATATGTCTTCAACAATGACTAAAAAAGTATTAACAAGCAAATTTTTTAACATCTTTTAATACAAACAAAAGAAAACACGAAGCTAAAATTTTATGTAACTTCAATATATATCTTACAAAAACCAATCTCACAGTTTATATTGTAAAATTCCTCATAAGAAATATGAATGTGTATATATAGATATATATATATATATATATATATATATATATATATATATATATATATATATATATATATATATATTAATCTACAGTGGTCTTACTTTACAGAGTTCATAATTGTTTTTAATTTTGCAATCTCAGAATTAGATTGTGGAACATTTTCTAAACTTGATACAACACATTTTTAAAGCAACAAAATTTCAATTACTTGGTTAGTCCACTGTGCAGCAGCTAATGCAACAATGGCTGCATTCACATTTCCTGAACTGAAATAAAACAAAATTTATGTTTATGTATGTTCAAATGACAGCACAAAAGAATGATACAAAATGCAGAAACAAACAAACAAAAAACAAAATTACATTTAACTTATAATTATTTTTTAAACAGTCATTAAGATCATAATTTGAAAGGGGATGGCGAGGTGAAAAACATAGCCCACTTTTGATTAAATTTTTTCTTTACACTTTTGCCATAGGCAATCACTTAAACAAACACTTTAATACTACCTTTAAAAGGTAAAAATAAAAAATTTATAATTTTGCTATGAACTCAAATGCTGTGATTTTTATATGATTTCTTCAAAGTATTGAAACTTTAAGAGCTCATACTTACATATAGTTTTTTCCTTGCATATTTGCACTTTTTTTCCAATTACATATTTTCTATGCATAATTTACAAATTCATAACAGATATAACATTGTAAATTTGTTGATTTTACATTAGATAATAATCACTTGCATATGTCAAAAATATTTTTAAATTTTACATTTTATATGAACATCCTTATTTCACATTTTTACAACACTGGCTTATCTATAGCAATCTATATAAATAAAGCAAATGCTATGTCTGTCGTGTCACAATTCCGGGTGAACCGGTCTTCCATTATGAAATTCGGCCATATATGAAAATGTCGAAATCGATGTATTTTTTTTCCCATGAAAGTACATAAATGTTACATATTTGGAAAGAACTTTAAAAACTGATAATTTTTTCAGTGTACACTTATTCTGTTACTTTAATTGTTTTATAGATATTTCAATTCTAAATGCATACTCCACTAAACAAAACATAATGTTTAGTGGAGTTGGCGTAATCAATTCAAAGCCGTCTGTCCATATATGAAAATGTCGAAATCGATGTATTTTTTTTCCCATGAAAGTACATAAATGTTACATATTTGCAAAGAACTTTAAAAACTGATTATTTTTTCAGTGTACACTTATTCTGTTACTTTAATTGTTTTATAGATATTTCAATTCTAAATGCATACTCCAATAAACAAAACATAAACACAGCGTGATTCTCACTAAAAAATTAATCACTGACAAGATCTATTTTACCATTATGTTTTGTTTTGCTATTATTGAAGTGTGTATAATATTTTTAAGTGTGATGTTTGAAATTCAGCCTACCAGTGTGACATTTATACCAGTGTGATGTAATATTATATTTGCTTGGTTCCTGCACCTGCGATTGTTTGCATGCTTGATACTATATTTTGTGTTATTGATACTTTACACTAACTGTAAGGCACGCCACGCCTGGTAACCCGTGTCAAGGTTGGCGTGTGGCAACCCTACTTCTGAGGGGAGCGTTTGGTTGTTGGGGAGTGGGAGTTGAACAGCAGAGAACACATAGGCCAACAGGGTTTATCTGACAAATATGGCTCTGTATGCCAAATCAATCCTTTTTTTAATTACTTTATATGTGCTGCATGTGCTGTGTCCCTTAAAAACGATGTAATAAAAGCTTGGGACAAAATTCGGGAAGTCTTTTTTGTGTTGCCTCTATTCCTCGCATAAAAGAACCCCCATGCAAGGCGGTTAAAACCGTTACACTAACTGAAGATGGCAACTTTGGTAGATACTTTTTTCAGGTTTTTTTGCTCCAATGATGAAAGGCTACTGAATTCTGAGGACTTTAATTGTAAATTTATATTTTTTATATTGGGTTTTCTTTTTATTCATGCGTATAGCATTTCACATGCTTTTTTTTCTTGAGTTATTTATACTGTGTTTAGTTTTTAAATTGATTTTGGTTAACAATAATTCCACAATTTGACATTTTTACTTTACAGCTTTTAGTGGTACAGTTTCCAAAATGTTTTGTGTATTACTGCCGAAAGAAATTGTCTTAAAGTTTTCCACGAATCTTAATGTAAAACGATAATTAACTGCTATTAACTATTAGTAATACACTTTTAAAATTCAATAATTAACTTTTTTATTAAATTTTAGTTTAAAATTCAATAATTAACTTAGTATTAATTTTATAAAGTTTATTAGTTTACCTAAATAAAGGTTTTTGTTAAAATGTTTTTGTGCGGGTTTGTCATTATTTATCATGTTTATGACCTCAACATCCAATAAAATGGATGTGTTCCCCTGAAATATTAAAAAATTTAAATTCATTAATTTCTTGAAAAACAAGCTTTTTAATGCCCATTTTTATAATTATAGTTTTAATAAACTATAATTATAAAAATATTTAAATTTTATTTTGAGTTTCAAGAGGTTAATGCTGTTTCGTTAGAATTCAATTCGAGACTGGCACATGAAAATTTAACTTTTTGTAATGCAGGTATGCTTATATCATACCAGGTGATGGTGGGTGTTAATACGAATAACAAATTTTTCTTTTTGTGGGGTGGGGGGAGACTACAAGTTAATAGTGCCACTTATGAAAATTCTCCCTCTCACTGAATCAATTCAAAGCCGTCTGTCTGGTGGACGGATGGCCTGAGAGTAGCTGGCCGAAGCCCGGCTAGTTCCTAATAACTTCACACAGTATTCAGCAGGACAGCTAGCCCTGTTTTACCTGAAGTATAACAATGTCTACAGTACAACACATGAATCTTAGAGGGATTGTGTTACATCAGTATTTTTATTTTAAATAAAACAGGCCCTACTGTATGTCTATGCTTTCTCATTAAATAATTTCCTAAATAATTCTCAGCCTAATGATATCATGATATATCATCTTCAGATGAGAACAAATTTTTATCATGTCGTTTTCACTTAAGTAGTCTGGCTGCTATCATCTGGTACCTTGTTTCAATGTTACTTGATGCTAGGGGTTTCTAAATTACATATTACCAAAACTGTGAATTTATAATAAGAATAATTAGAATAAGCAACAACTAAACCAAGTAACCACTAACACACTGATGTACATACTCTGTAGAAATACTAAATGCATTACAATACATTGAATTTAATTCAGATTTTTCTCTCTAGATAAACATTTACTGTGGGGGAGGGGGGGGGGAATTAAGCAACAGAAATCACACAATTTTATGCTACTAAATTTTTGCACTAAAGATTTTAAGTTAACTGTTATGAATTTTAACCACTTAAGGAAGGATAACAAAAATTAGGCACAGCTCTGAATAAAATTTATCAGAATACAATTCATTATTTATTTAAAAAATTGAGCTTGCTCTTAACCTGAAAATCTAGGAATAAAATTGACTCCCTAGATGGGGGGGGGGGGGGGGGAATGGAGAATCAGCTGCAATTTAGAAATTTGTTAATTAAAGTTTTGGCCTGTTCAGTCCATTTCAATAACTTTTAATTTTTGAATAAAAGACAATCCTAATTCTAAGTTATTTTACCTATTTGTGATAAAAATTATCTGTAAGCCAACCTTTCTTTTATATTTTAAAAAATGTATAACATACTAATAATAAAATACAGTAAAATTTGATTCATTCAAGTTGTAGGGGGTTGTGAAGAACTTTGAATGTATAATTAATTACTTAATATTTAAAAGAAATGAAAATGGATATGATTTACTTGAATAAAATATTTTGAAATTTATTCAAGTATAATAATAGGAAAAAATAACATAAATGCAAAATATTAGAAACAGACAGGATAGATAAATAATCAATTATCATATCATAAAATGTTTATTTATTTCATGGTCCTTTTTTTTTTTAAATTTATAGTTGGCAGCATATATGCAGACACAGTATTTACAAAAATATTTTTTAATTCCTTTGCACTCAGCGAAAGTCATTGATATGAAAAGAATAAATGTTACTTGTAAAATTTAAGAAATTATCCTTCCCTCCTCTAAAACAGTTAATTTATCTATTTTATATGGTCAAATGTATAAACATGTTTAACAGAAGATAATAAGATTTGGCTCTAAGAAAAAATGAAAGATATTCTTGTCAATTCACTTAAATGAATAAATTTTAGTCTGCTGAGAGTATTTCTTTGGCAATACTGCAATATTTGAAAATTTTTTTACAGAATTTTTAAAAATATGTTTTGAAACCGAAGCAGAAGCAAAAATGCTAAATTTATGAAAATTCAATAAGGCATAGACAGGATTTTGTATTCTGAGTGTATTGCCAGTTTTGAGTTTCTGTTGATTTTTTATTTATTTTGCAACAGATTTTTTTTATTATTTTGCAACAGATTTTTTTTTTTAATCCAAGCAGCAGTTAAAGTAATTTAATGACTATGTCACATAATTTTAGATACACAATTTAAACTTTTTCTGAATGCTGTAAAAAAGAGGTAGCAATAAAAATTAAATTCTTTGTTCAATTCCTTCTTTCTTTTATAGGCATTTACCATTCATTACAAGTTAGACCACAGAAAAATAAATAAAGATAGAAAGAAAGGCCCTGGCTGTAATCTTCTGTGATAAAATGCTTGCACAGAATCCAAACACCACATTTAAGTTTCCATGCAGAGGACATTCACATCTACTTTATTGTAAACAGTATGAGCAATTGATCTCACATTTCACTGACCACAATCAACATTTCTAGAAGAAAAAGATTGCATGCATTTTGAAAGTCAACAAAGTCATTCCTACAATTTAAAGCAATGAGCAAGACAACAAGTCTAATTCTTCACCTCTTAAAATATGAGCACCCACTGAACAGTAAGTAAACAAAGGATACATCTGAGGGTGCTCCAGATGGCATGTTTTCAAATGGAACTTGAAAGACAATAAGTACTCAAAACAACTGGAATTACAGATTTTTAGAAGTCACATCTGCCTTAAAACTATGTCTTTTTCCTCCTCCCCTCCCCCTCCAAAGGATCAATTTATGTTGCAAAGGTCCAGCATGAGATCTAATAAGGACATGAGAAAAAATACTGATGTAAAAATTATACCTATTCCTGGAAGCCAGAGACCTCTTGGCATAAGAAACAGTCACTGCAAGAAAAGGAAGACAAAAATAATTAAATAAATGCCAATTCATATACGAGTTTTTTAAATAAAAACTTCTAAGTTAAAATTATATCTAGAACTGATTTCTGAAGGGGATTTGCAAAGGTCTTGAAAACATTGCAATAGTAGTTGATTAAACATAAATTTTATGAATAATTAGAATAGTATAAGATTGACTCATATTGGTGCTTATTGTAAAGATAGTTAACATGTTTGCTGCCACTAAAATTGACATATCCATCCTCATATGCCGATGTTTCTATGGTGTCATACAACTTATCTTAGTCGACCGGCGTCCCAGAGCATCGCCGGCATACGAGGTAGCGCTATGCTGATGCACTAGTGCGTCAGTGGCAGCGAACATGTTAATAACAAGCTACATTTTACAGTCAGCCAGCTATCTTTCCTTGGATCGACATCAGTAAATAGCATTTAATTGAAAAATAAATATTTGTTCAAAGTTTCATTAAATATGGATGAAATATGCTTACACTCATATACACATAAATATTAATAGACAGAAATTTCATATTGTTCAAAACCTTTATATATCCAAAAGCATAAAAGTTTTTTAAACAAATAATATATTCATAGTTTAGAAATGTTAAAATTGGCATAAAACCACATTTTTTTTTGTGTGTGTATGGTTCTAAAATGTTAATCAATTCTGAAATTTCTAACAGAAAGAAAATAAATGTACATAAAAATGCCCAATAGTGAAAGGATGCCATAACAAGTATTAATTTATCAAGGTTTTCAACTGATATAGTTTGATTAAGATGTGAGAACATTCCAGTCTTAATACTTCCAGTGAATAAAATAAGCGTAATAATATAAGTGAAAAAATAAGCGTCAATGGCCAACATTTCTATCTGATGCTAAATTAGAAATTACATTTCTTATCTAAATCAAAAAAGAATTTTATTCTAACAGCAATACCTTCAATCCCTTTCATTCCCAGGTGGAAAAAAAAAAGTGTATATTTGTTGCTAAAATCTCTATTTAAAAATATTTAGCCCCTGAAAGTATAGCATACATAAAACAAACTTAAAAAATAAACTACCTTGTCTTCCATCCACATAAAAGTTTCCAGCCATCGATACTAAAAGTTCATAGAGTTGAATAGCTTCTGATGTTGAATTCAATTCAACAAATGCATAACCACGAGAAGTGTTAGTTAATGAATCTTTAGCTACACGTAAACTTTTAATAGGCAATGTAGTCAGCTGTCCTAACATGGCTAAAACTCTTCCTTCAGTAGTTAAAACATCCAAGTTTCCAAACAGTAAAGCTACAAGATGGGATGAAAAACATAAGCATTAAATATTAACATAATTAGTAACAGGATGAAATTTCTTTTATAGAAAATCAAAAATAAAATCCTGGACTAAAATTGAAATTCATATTTTTACTAGGATTCAACCAACAATAATTAGCTTAGTTTTAAAAAAATTGTAATGTACACAAAAGATGCAGCACTGTTCTATCAATAGCTAAAATGCTATTCTCAGATAACTGTTAATTTCAAAATTAAAGATTTTCAATCAAGAACAATAGGATATACACGTCGAAACAATCAAATACAAATAGAGAAGCTTAGAAATAAAAAACAGTACTTACTATTGGATGGAGTGTTGCTAATCTCACTATAACAATCCCCATGTTGCCACTCATAGGATTCTAAAAATACATTTATGCAATTTAAAATTTACCAAAGTACTATAAATTTTCCACCCTACATCAATACAGAGCTATAGACAAAAAAAGTTCCTATCTTTTTCCCTTTCATGCTCTTGTGTTTGTGCTGTATGCATGTGATTGTGTTAATATACTTTTCAGTTAAAATTTTAATGTTCCTGCCTAGCCATTTTAGCAGGAAGTAGTAACCTGCCACTTTTTATAAACACTATGTGTTTCTTAATAAAAAATAAATAAATTTAAAAAAAAACCTAACAAGTGTCCTAGGCCTTTTTAAAAACACTACCATGTTTTCATGTTATGATCATAAAGCTTATCTACACTTTAAAAATGGATTGCTTTTTAATGTCCTCCATAAAAAATGGTGATGATTTCATTTATATATTATTTGAATTTTTACTGTACTCTGTTCCATGGACTTTCTCCACCATTTAAATCCTGCCTCAGCTTGTTTTGCTCTCTTCCATTTGATTGTTTGATTTTTTCATGCAAATGTGTCATATCAGGGTTGATATAACATAATGCTAAGTCATCATTAGCAAAACTGACAATTTTTAATAGCAGATTGCTATTAAGTCATTTGAATTTTGCATATATATTGCATGATTTTGTGTGTTGAATGGTAAGAATATTTAGTCGAGTGCTGCTTTTTATGGTAGTCTCATTGCAATATTTAATTAGAAAGTTTGCTTTACTTTGCACGTTACCCTTTTCTCTTAAAAATTATCCTGTCAGGAAGTTTCCTCCCCTCGATTTCTTTTTAAATATAACACAGTAATTTATATTGATAAGATTGTTTATTTTAAAGTTTTCTGTATAAATGAAATTGTTCTGTATAAATGTTGTTCAGTAAGAATTGTTTCTGTATAAATGAAATTGAAAGTTTTTTTGTTCATAAGTATGCAGTTAAAAAGTGGTAAATTTCCCATGATTTGCTTATCAATCCCTTCTTGTTTTATAATGTCTACCATCTCCATTAACAAGACGGATATTTCTTAGTTTGCCTTTTAATTATGTTATAAACTTTCATAGAGTTTGTATGGCCCTTATGATGCTTTTTTTTACAACCAAAATAAATAAGTTTAGTATGTACTATAACTTCTTACTTTTATCAAGCCTGGACTGTAAAGCAGTTGAGTCATAACCCACCATACACACCGAAAAAACTAGGAAATTTTTTTGCAAGAATTTTTTATATATCTCAAGCGCCTGATCCAATTCTTTACACCTTAAATTTTCCTTTCCTTTTAATGAATTAATTTATTTAATAACATACTACATCATTAAGATTTCAAAAAATTATTAAACTAGAAAAATGAAAAAAAAAGAAAATTTATACTATTTTCAATCATTTTTCATCCTTTTTGTGGATTACCACTTTTTTCTTCAAAATATTCCATTAAACTATCGAAGGTACCTATTAACAAAATATCCCTTTGTTTTTGGATTAAACATTTTAAAATATTGTTGATAAGGAAAATCACCAAACCAATAGCGACACATTGATGAAAAACACTAATTCTGCTTTTGTATGACATATGATGTCATGTAAGCAAGTCATAAAATTGATGAGAAAATATATTTTCAAAACTTTTTTACATCATTTTCGTACATTGTTACACTAGTAAAAGATTTTAAAAAAGGTTATATTTAAAGTCTCATGTAATACATTACACCATTTAACTATGGGGTAATGGTAAACAGCAGAATTTGCATTTTCTACAAAATGTCCCAGATGACATTACCCTACCTTTAAAGATAGGGTAAAAATTCAGGGAACCTTTTAAGTAAACTCAGTACCCTCAGTTAGGTCTGGAGTAAGCACTTAAATATATTTCTTTAACTTTCATAAAAAATATTACCTTCTCTTGCTGAGTTACATTTAAAACAATAATCCCTTCTCTTAAAATTGCTCATTCCACACTAAAAAATTAAAGACAAAAAATGAGACACCAAGGAATTTTTATAGAGAATGAAAAAATAAAAAATATTCTATTATCAAATATTATCTAACTTTACACAAATACAAGCACATATATATATGGGTGTGGTCATTTTTATGCTGAAAAATATTACAGAGAAACATCTGCTTTTGTTATCTTATTAAAAGCAGGAACAGACTCTGGAAACATTCTAAAAGCTCATATGACTTTGATTAGAAAATAACATTTGTGGAATTTCTCAAAAGCTTTAAATGAAAATTTAATAAAAGCACTTTAATAATTCCATAAAAAGTCATTCAATAATCATTTTCAAAATAATATTTAAACACATTTTAAATAACTTTAACTGATTAGAAAATTATGCATATAATAAGAAGCATATTTTCTATTCCTATTTCCTAAACAGTTAATCATGAGTATTAATTCAATATTTTGATAGCTACACATTAGAAAATCAAATAATTCAAAATTAAATTTTTAAAAAAAAGCATACATCAGTATTCAAGAAGATTTACAGAAAAAAAAATTAAAAATATGTTTTAATTTTTACTACATGATGAAGTAAATTGATAAGAGATAGAAATGAATGTGAAGATATATAAAATTTAGATGTCTTGAGTAACAAAACACGAGAATGAGTTGGTATAAGAGATATTTACATAAATATGTCAGATCATTGCAACCGTTCAGATAATGGCAGCTAAATTAAGATCAATCACAAACTGAAAAATTTGGGTAAAATGAAAGGGCAAAAAATTAAATCAAGTTACTTTAGTGATTTACTTGCACTAAAGTTAGGTTACCTTAGGGCAATCCCAATCAGCCTTATTCAACATATACCGATCAGACCCTAACAAGTCTTTAGGAATACTGTAATGAAGACTAGCCCTGTTGCTCCCTCGAAAAACCACAGTTCCCTGTAACATAAAAAAGGAAAACCAAAGAGATTAGAAATCATAATTGCTACAACATATCAAGGAATACCACTAACTCTCGAGAAGGAGGGGACGATGATGCAGACGGAAAGATGGAAACCCGCAAATAAGATGGGGCTAGACGACACATGCAGTGATGATAAAACCATGAGAAATACGAGAGAAAGAAACATTTCTACAGTTTTGAATCCCAATCAAATAGAAATCTTAAGAGAGACTTTTTATGACCGAAGAGAAATTTTAAATGCCAATGAAGTTATTACAAACAGTCAAAGCAGAAAATATTTAACAATTTTCGCAGACATTGTTAAAATTACATAAATTTAGTAGGCCAAGAGTTTAACCAGAGAAAAAAAAAAATTTGAAAAGTTTTAATTTAAAAAATATTACATTAGTTTTATTCTTTCAATATTCTGATAATATTTTAAATGTCAAATATAAATTTTAACAGTGTAATGTTGAAGTAAAATTTGGAGAACAGTTCTACATCATTGTATTGAAAATTAGTGTGATACAAATTTAAAACTGAAGGAATGTTACATGGATATTCAAATACCATTTTAGGACTTAAAAACTAAGCATAAAAATACATATAAGCAAGTTTTAATACAACCCAAGGTGCTTTTTTTTCCTCTAAAAACAGTGAAAATTTTGAAACATTTTATTTTAAGCTTTTGTACACAATATATATATTGTAAAAAACACAAATAAAGGGTAAATTTCACCTGAAATTTTGTAGGCATGTAGAACATAAAACAAGAGAACAAACTGATGAAAATTTGGAAAGAGATACTATAGGAAAATAAAACAAAAATTTCAAGTCTAACCTTTAAAGCTTTAGATACTTCTGAACTACTAGAGATTTATTTATGGTCTTATTAGTAATAAGGAGCATTAAAAGGAAACTATAAAAATTAAAAGTCTGAACAAATAAAAAGGCATAAATCTGGCAAACAACAGTTCTAGTTCATTAAAAAATTCACATGAAGAAAAGTCTGAAAGTCAAGTATGATTATTCTGATTTTTTGTCCATTATACGAAACTTATTAACAGGAAATAAAGGGACTGCAAAAGCAAAGGCAAAATAAATTATGCTTTTTATTTCTAATTCATAATACTGCTTTCATGCAGTGAAATTTTTTAAACATGAGAGTATTGCTCAATTCAGAACTTTTTTATCAGTAGCTAGAACATTGATGAATGCTAAAAATATATGGTCTCCTAAAATAAGGTGGAAACTTGATATCTATTTTATGTCTCATATACAACAATGTTTTGTTCAATAATAAAAATTTTAGTAAAGTTTCGACAAGAGAACTCAAACAACCAGCAAGGGGAAAAAAAAAAATCCTTTTAAAAACAGAAAAATTCTTTAAAACAATTTAAGGGGTACCTCATTCAAAGTAAGTCAGTTTCAATAATGAAAGGTTTGAGAAAAAGATAAAATAATTTCCAATGTGCAAGATTCATTTTAATAATTTAAATGATATTCATGCACAGGTTAAAAATGACATGTCTTGGATAAAATTTATTAAATGCTTGATCTCATTAATGTTAGAAAAAGGCAATAAATTACATTAGAGACAAACTTTAGGATATATTACAATTTAAGACAGTTCTTTTCAATTTATTCCAACTAATAAGAAATTTCCTTTTAGATAAGATGCTATAACACTAAAATAAAGCGATGCAAAATATTTTGAAATGAATTATTAGAATTTTTGGGAAAAAAATAAATAAAACTGATACAACAAAAAGAGTTTAAATTTTTTTTTTTTCAAATTAAAATTTTCAAAATAAATAAATAACAGAACTTTTTATCGAGGGAAACAACTCTGAAAAAATTGGTATTAATTAAACTAAATTTCAATAAGCTTCCAATCTCATCCAAGACCAACTGTTACCTGCCCATGAAAATCAACACATATACAAATTTTTTTTTTTTTTTTTAAACACTTCATGTAACATTCCTTCAATAATCATAAATTTATGTTCCACAAAGAAAATGTTAAAACTATATCTGAAGTAGATTTCAGTCCCATCACTGCCAACTAGAATTTTCTTCTTCTTGAGTGGGAAAAGTCTGTTAATCCCCACTTGGGAGGTGAGTTGTGTGATTAAAAAGGAGATGAAAGTAATAAATAGCAGCAACAAAACCTTGGTAAGTTCCTTCCAACGCACGGCTTCGGATAGTAACTGAAACTCCACAAAAGCAAAGCCGCGTGATGCACCTACAACACCATGTATAAAGTGATATGAAACATCAAAATTCATGTACTAATAGTTACAAATAAAGGTTCTATGCACAAAGTACTTACTGTAACTTACCAAAAACTCATAATTAAACTAAAGAACTATATATACAACTAGTGGTTTCTCAAGATCATAAAATTATTTCTCAAGATTATCAGTTTGTATCTTCAAGTGCAGAAATTAGAGGACCAACAAAAAGGCAAGAGGGAACAATTACTTTTCTGCTCAAATTGAATGAATTCACTGTCATTATTGATTTTTAAAATAACAAGTAATTTGGCAATAATCAGTTTTCTAGAGTTGGCAAGACATGCACTAAGGTTTGTTCTAAACATAGCTGATAGAATAACAGAAAATATTTCGGTTTTCTAAGCAATAAAATTATATACATTTTTAAGAGAAAATTTGTGCAGCTTCATATTATTCAGATTCAATATAATTATTTAAAATTAATAATTACATATTAGTAGCAGGATATATTTGTATTCCTTAGCTAAATTTGGGGATATAATGATAGATGTTAGTTAAACTAACTGAAACTGAGCTTAAATTATGCTTAAAGAAGTTCTTAAGTTATTTACAATGACAGTTAAAAGTATGTAAATAATTTCAGTGATAAAAACTAAAAATGGCAAAAGGTTAAATTATAAAAACACAAAATACCATTAACCCCTTCAGCCCCAGATTATTCAATTCATAAATGTGAATAGAATAGTCTGGGGCTAGTTGGCTAGTTCTCAAACCCAACCATGAATTAAATAGATGACCCAACCATGAATTTATCATTTTTACCACAAAATGAAACAAGAACAGTTAGATGTTCATATATCACGTATAGGTAGTACATCTGGTAGGGGGGGTCTACTATAAAATTATGACGTACACAGTGTAGATCTGGGGCTAAAGAAGAAATTTTAAATAATTTAAAACCACATTTATCCAACTGTCTCACAACTGTAGGATAGTTTCTAAGTTTGTATTAAGCAGTCATTAACAATCCCAAGAGAAACAAAGAACCATTTAATATTTATATACCTATCATTTGTGTAAGGGCAGTTACTTTTCTTATTCTATGTTTGGATGTATTTAGGAGTATAAAATTTACTGCCAAGAAAAATAATAATAATAAACCTGTGAATACTGACAAGACAAAACTTTAAAAACAAAATTTATCAGCAACACAATACCAGATACAATAATTTAAAAATATTAATTCAGAAAGTCACTTTCTATAAGTCAAAATGAAGTACTAATCCACATAAAAACAATCACACAGACATTCAGCTAGTGAATGAACACAGAAAAGCAACCCAAATTACCGAAATTCACCACAAATCAAAATGAAAATGATTAAATAAATAAAAACTTTGAATTAACCACTGCAAACAAATGTTAATACAGCATTATGTGTCAGTACAGTCTGAGAGAAACTTGCCAACCCCAAGAGATATAAAAATACAAACAATGAGGATAAATTGAGAAAAATAATTATTGCCAAAATGAGCAGTTAATTTTTTAAATGTTTTCATTCTGAATAAGAAAATGAGGGAATATAAATTTAGAAGAAAAAAAATATTTAAATGAGAATTGTACATGACATTATAGAGAAAATCAAAGATACAAATTGAAAAGTTATGTCCAGTATAACAATTAACTGACCTAATTGAGTTAACTTACTATAATTTTCAAAAAGAAAACAGACTGTAGATCACTATATTGCTCTATAACTTTATTTTAGACAATTGAGTGATAAGCATTAACATTTCAGTGCTGAAATTTATTTATAGTTCTATCAGATGTGATGCACATTAAAAAAAAAAAAAATTGTGTTAACTACCACAGCTTAGGCAGTGAACATTAATTCAACAGAAATTAAGTGTCATTTATTTGTAAATTTCTGCACAATAAATTCTCCTAACTTAAAAAAAAATACATGCCTTAATGCTTTTAATATTTTTACATTAACCTGATTATAATAAAAAATTCATCTACCACATACTATCAACACCAATGGACATTAACCTAATTGTATCATTAAACATGATAAAAATTATTACAAGATAAACTTTTTATCATTAGAACAGAAGTAGACAAAAAATTGTGCAACATTTCTATTCTCAGTTTTCCTGCAAGTTCTTAAAATTTTGATTCAGAATATGGAAAATAATTTAGACACATCAAGGATAAATTAGTACATCAACAGTGGAACCAAGATTATGCTAATGCACTTTCTTTCCAAAATGAAAAAGTATATATATATCAGAATAATTTTGGGTGTAAAATACATATACCTTTACACATATACAGTACTTAATAATTTACACATATTTTTAACTTCTTATAACACTTAAAGGTATCAGAGAAACTTATAAAGGAAATCAGCTGATAATAAAAACTGTTGTACAACTTTTAACAATTATACTAATAAAATGTGCTGAATTCTTTAAAAGTATGTCCATAAATAATAAGCTATAGTAGAAAAATTAATAATAATCATGGTTCAACTGCACACTAAAATTTAAATACTAAACATGTGCAAATGAAAAGGAACTGCGCAGAATAGATCACTCTTATTCTCATGAAAAATATAAAGAAACACAAAACTAAATATAAACTAAAGAATTTAATCTTAATACAAATAATCAATTGTATATACTAGATAAATTAAGAAGTTAGCAGCAAGCACATTTTGACTACCACCTGAATATTTTTTTGATGACACAAATATTTTGGCCAGATATTAACGAATACTGTCAATCAAGCATTACTGACTGACAAAATTAAATCAAATGTATCAATTACAAACTTAGATCTTTGAACAATATATATGTGACATAAAATGAAGTGACTATATAAGTGACACAAAATGGAGTATAAAGTACTACTGTTAATGATAACACTGACATCATTAAAATGGAAATTAAGAGTTTTTATAGTAATCATAGAGCAGAGATTTTTGGTAGTAACTTTCAGGTTTTCGATGATTTTAAACAGAACAAAACAACCAAGCCTAAGTGAGCCATTCTTAGAGGCAAACTATTAAACAAATACACTTTTCATAATCACCTTTTTATGTAAAATGGAAATTACTTCAAAAGAAATTTATTAGGCTATTTAAAATGCTTAAAGGTTAAAAAAAAGTACCAATTATACAGGTATGATGTCTCAGGTAATGATTCATAAAATACATGCTCAGTTTTTAACTGTACACCAGTAAATATCAAATTGTCTCAACATTCTTTAAAGTAGAATTATAATACGAATATAGCATCTTATTCCTCCCTGGGGTAAAACATAACACTGTTATGCATAAACAAACTCCCTTCATCAGTATCTTATATGTGAGGAAAAAAAATATCTTCATATAAGCTTGCCTATAGACTATTACAGAATTCCTAAAAATTCAATGCACTATCATTCCCCTACCATAAAAAAAGTAATTTCAAAAAATAAATAAATGCAAGGTTATATCTGTTAGCAAGTTCACGATATAAAATTTCACAAGTTGGAGGTTAACTTATTATGCCTTAAAAACTGGTTATTTTCTATCAAATCTATTAAAGAAGATAAGATGGTACAATTACTAAATTTCAAAAGTAAAAATATTAAATTTTTAATGGAAATATATTTCCCCCCAAAATTAAAGATAAAACAGAAAATAATTCTAATGCACCTGAAAGAATTATTAATGTTCCTTATACAATATTAATGTCACAGTTTTCTGATCATAGTTTTTAAAAAAATATCCATAATGAAAACACTCCTATATATAATACACACATTTCTGTAAATGAACTTATAATTTTAACACAAGCAAAATATATAAAAATAAAAATAGCGGTATAACACATCAACCAGAAAATATGAAAAAGTCAAAAAGTGATAGGCTCACTAAAAAATATAACAAAATCTTACAGATTTTAGGGGGGGGGGGGAGGAGGACTTGAGAACAACTTCAACATACAATGAAAAGTAAATCAAACTTTTTTCCAAAGCAAAATATGATCAGAATTTCAAAGATCAACTAAAATTTCAAATAAATTAGTTTTAAATTAAAGATTCAAATGAAGAAATGACACAATATCATTCCTTTAAAAATTGAAGAAGAATAATTGGTAAAATATTCTCACCTGTTCCTTTTTCCCTTATTAATCGTATATCTTTAGGTTGAAGCCCATATCTTAAAACTTCTTCCCTAATCTATAAATTTAAGAAAAATTAAGACAGAAAATTATTAGGTAATGCAGAAAGCTAAAGCATTATTTAATAAAAGAAAATCAAAACTATTTTCCTTCATTGATGATGAAGGAATTAACAAAGCTTTATTTTTTATACTAAAGTTTTTAAAGAATGCAATAAAACAAAATATTTCATGCATGAAATTTCTTCGGCAATACAATGATGTACTTGTAAAGGTAAATAATATTGTAGATATTGATCAGGTGATGAAATTTGGGGTAATCAAATACAAAAAAACTTTTTCGAGAATTTACACTAGAATACGATAAAACAACATCATGGCCATTTTGAGGCACAAAATTAAAAGGAATTGTTTAAAACTTTTCAGTTTTTCTTTTTTTATGAAGAGCAGGAATTAAATAAATTCAACACAAGATTTCTTCTTATTGATCAGGCTGACAGAGCTAAAGAATTAAAAATTTTGAAAATTTCCACATTTAATTAAAATGTTTATTCCCAAAAACATTAAATTAATCAAAATATAAAATTTTTCTAGAGGGAGTTTGAAAGAGGTGGTATTTAACATGACTGAATAAAATTTCTAATCTGTTGGCAAAGTCATTATACAGGGATCATTTGATAAGTCCAAGCAAGAATCTCTCTATTCTAAAAAAAAGTAACTCCCACTGCAGCAGCAGCAGCAGAGCTTGTCACGCTATCTCCTCCGAAACCGCTGGAGGTATGTGGTCAAGACCAATACCAATAGATGCAGAAAAATGTGGGGAACAAAGTAAGACATGTCTCATCTTCGTCGGACGTTAAGTTTTTATTTTTATTTTATGTTTTGTGGGAAAATATTGACTTTTTCATCTTCAGATTACAATAACTCGCCAAAAAATGATCGTAGAATTTTGAGCTTTTTACAATCTAAAACTACAGATATTTATCTTTCAAACCAGACCTCATTTGTTTAAAAATACTTTAAAACAGACTAATATTTTCATCAAAAAATGAAACACAGTTTTTCAAGAAATATCGTCAGATATGTGGATGTAATATCGATGCTCCTCGAGTTTTTATCTTACAAAGAAAATATTTACATCATCTGGAAGCTGAAAGCTTTCTTATTCATATAAACCTCATTTCAAGTCTCTATCTTAAAATTTCGATTTTTTAATTGAATTTTATAGCTGATATTTCAGTTGCGTGTATTCCATTAAAATGTTATCAAGCAGGGCGGTCAACCTGCAACGCCAAGCTGAAAAAAACAAAATAGACGCCAAATGAATAAACGCACCAAGTAAAAAAAATTCATCAGACCACTTACTGCTTATATACTCTGCATCTATTTGTCCTAACTTAAAATCTTTTATATGTTTATGTTTCAGCTAAAAAAAATAAATATTTCTATCTTTAATTAGCATAAAACTGTAAAATTAGCATCTCAGAGCGATAGTATGCCAAAATGGCAACCATTCTGGCATACTATCGCCCAACGGTATTGTACCAACCGTTTACTCATTATCACTTATAGAAGGAATCAGTGTACATGTTGGTTTCTTATGGAAGTGAAATCTTAAGTAAGTGTATAGAATTTTTAATTATATTGTATATCCGTATTTGTTTGTTTGTTTTAATACATCCATAGAAAATACTAAGGATTGAATTCAAATAATAAGGATTAATTATTATTTATATTTTACTTTTTGCTACAACCACGTGGGTTTGCAAAATAGAGAAATATACATATACGTATACAAATATACATATAGCAAATGATTAATGATGTATAAATAGTGTTTAGTAAGATATTACCCATTGTGTTTATAAAAATGCCAAGCTTCAAAACAAAAGTTATGACTAAAAAATGGTGTGATTATCAAATATCCAAGCTTATTAAGTTCTGGTACTTAATTTCCTAATCACGAATATTTCATATCTAAGTGAAGGGCTTAAGCATGACTTGTTGATAGAAACCTTCTTCCCTAGACCAAACTCATCATAACCTGTTTCTGAAAATTTAAGTTTTAAATATTTATTTAAAGTAACTCCGGGGGCCCCATACGAAAAGCGAGCGTAGCGAGCCTAGGTGCGAAGCCCCTAGTAATGAAAAAAAAATTTTTTCATTTTTATTTCTTTTTCTAGATAATCTCCCTTACAGTTGTTACATCCCCTTACTTTTTCAAGCTTTTTTATCCCTACCAAACAGCATAACACTTGGCTAACTTCACAAAAGAAGCGTTAAGATTTCAAGGCAACAAGAACATTCAGCGAAATTTGTGCTCATTTGGCTGCAATGAAAATTAACATATAATTGGAAAATTATTCTAAGTGACAGTGCAGAGTCACATATTTATCAGGCCTGGATTTAGTTTCTATCCCCATTTTGACTTTTAAAAAGCAAATTTTTATCAACAAGAAAAACTTGTTTTTCTCAACTGTGTGAGTAATAACAAGAGTTGATTGTGCCTTTGAAGCATATTGAATGTGAAAGCACCACCAATTTTAGTGCAGTGGCACCATCTCTTGGATTTGCAGGGACTTATCAAATGACCCTCATAATTTAATTTTTTTTAAGTAAAATATAATAGAAAATGATGCACCTCAAAATATAAAACTGATAAAGGGAATATTACTACTTGGTACACTTGAATTTCCCAGAAATAAAAATCGCTTAATTGTTAATATTACTAGGTAATCTAGAACACAAATCACCAAGCTATGACATATAAGACCCATCAAAACACTGAAAACTTTTAATTTGTTACAGCTTGCAGCTATTTTAAAAAAAAATAATCATAATACTTTCATACTTGATATTCTTAACAATAGATTATCTCTTTCTCTCTCTCAATATTTCATAAATAAATGGGAAGGAAAGTTGAAACTTCAATGGTTAAAAGATCTAAACCTTAACTGGTATTTATCTGAAAATACAGTAGTGTTCACTGAAAAAATCTTGGATTTAATCATAAATCCAAGCATTCCATCATAATGTTATACATTCTATCACATGAAAGAGTCAGTCATTAACTTTTTTTATACTAAAATAATGCATAAGTACTGATATATTTTATCTAATTCATTTAGTATGACTATTGGTAAAACTTTCCAATTAATAATTCTAACAGTTTTGTTAGTAAACAATGTACTTAGATTTAAGCTCAATGAAACATACTAACAGCTCAGTATATTATAGATATGTATACTTCTAAAAAATGAAAAATTATGTCAGAAATTCCTTCAAAAATAAAAAAAAGTGTATTATATGCTTCAACGAGAAACAAAAATATTATGTGGTATATAGCAAAATTAATAGCCTCCTTAGCAGAATACAAACATATGAAAATCTTCTAAAATCAAAGGGTTATAATTACTCTGCTTGTGTACATGATACATAAAATGAAATTATTCACAAGATAGTTTTAAGATAGAAACCGAAACACCGGGAAAATGAATGAACACAAAACTAATGCATTTGTATTCTTACACCAAATGTCTTTTCACTTACTTATAGTAAATTGAAGTTAAACAAAAATTTATGTGAAGTAAAAATTTCTATACCTAAAACATGAAATCATTCATCAACAGAAATATTTATAAAATAAAATATACTAACTGACTTTATTTTATTAAAAAACATTTATATAAACCATATATAACTATCATTAAAATACCTAAATATTTGAAAATACAAAAGATTGATATGCATAAAAAAGTACTTAAACATTTACCTCAGATTCTGTAACACTGACATCAAGACCTCGAACCATTAAAGTGTTATTGGGAATCTCTTCCCTCCAATCTCTGTCTCTAGACACAACTCTATCTCTGTCTCTGTCTCTTCTCTCATCATCACGATCATAGGAGCGATCTCGTATACGATCTCTACCCCTATCTCTATCTCTTGATCGATCTCTACCTCTGTCGTAGTCCCTATCTCGATCATATCGGTCTCTATCATGCCTCCTGGATCTTCTTTCTTCATCATCATAACCATAGGAATCTCTACGACTAAATTTACGATCATGTGAATTATCCTCATGAGTGCTATAACTGTCTGAATTTCGAAAATTTCCACCATACTGGTTCTGTAAAATAAATAAAGTTAACAGTACATGACACAAAAAACATGATTCTTGTAACACATGAAAAAAGAAAACACATCAAGGCAACAAGGAAAATACATCTTCCAAAGAAAATTCATCAAGACAAAACACCCTTAGCGTCACTGAATTCCCAGAAGCAAAATATCTTGATAGTTTCCTTGCACAAATCAAATGAGCTTAATTTTAATAAAGGTTTAGTGCTAAAAAGGTGTATCATTAAAAATGTTCATTTCAAACAGTAGATTCTGTAAAAGTTGTAAATGATGTGAGGAGTTAGGCCTTTAGCAACAAAAAATTTAGTGCCTTTCACACTATAAGCCAGCACATGGATTTTTAAATTTATCACTCTAACGCAGTTCTTACCACTTTACAAAATCCTAATTTATTTGGTAATCATGATGAATAATGGGTACAGATGTGTCAGACGCACACCCCTGCCAAGTTTGGCGATTTTGTGTATGGTGTGGTAGCCATGCAATTTTGGCGAGATTTTGTTTTTTGTGGCAACCCAGTTTGAATGGTTATTTAGTCATGTGGGCTTGTGGCCATTGCTTGTTTATTATATAGTATATTATGGCGGCCATGTTGTTGCAAAATATCAATGACATATTTTGGATAGTATTAGATGTAGGTTTTCGAGACATAGCCATACTGTTGGGGTTAGGGATATAAAGTGGGAGGAATTTCAAATTTCTGTTTAAAGCGTTGAACAATGTTAGGTATTTTTTCGGGTTATTTCTGCTGTGCTTTTTTCTCACGCATGCATCATTGCCATTTTGTAATCTAGTAAATTTATTGGCTAAATGAGGTTTTTTAGTGGTTTATTTGAAATTAACTGACAATTTAAACAGTTAATTTAGATGTGGTTTGATAGACTTATATGTTGGTTGTTTTATATGCATTTCTACATTTGAGTTTTTGAAAACATTGTGGTTGATTTAAAATGTGACGGTTTGGAATGTATATGAAATATGTCTGAGTAAGTTAACGATATTTTCTTTTCACGAAATTAGATTCATCAATATCTTCCTTTCCAAGATAAATGTTGTTTTGTGTCTTGTAGAATGTAGTTTGTGGCAAATTGAGTGACATGATTGAATTGAGGTTGTTGTTTAGGATGTATTTTATGGGAAACAGGTATGTAATAGGTTTGTATGGAGTTTTGGCATTTACGCCTACAAATCAGCCGCTGGGGATTTCTGTAATGTTTTTGGAAGTTTAATACAGCCAGCAGAAGATATGTTTGTTGCTACTTCAAACCAGCAGGTGAGGGTTTCTGTAATGTTTTTCGAAGTTTAATACAGCCAGCGGAAGATATGTTTATTGCTGCTTCAAACCAGCGAATGAGGATTTCTGTAATGTTTTTCGACGTTTAATTCAGCCAGCGGTAAGTTTGTTTTCAACTTATGTTTTATTTCTTGGTTGCTACTGACGTTTTTGTTTACATTTCGCACTATAAGCCTAACATGTCTGCGGAAACAGGAAAAGTTGGCACCAAAACTTTTTGCCGCTAACTTATTGCCAAGAGGGATGTGTCTGACACATTTGTTCTGAATAATGTCATGATAAGAAAAAATGTACTATTACTCATTAAACAGTATATTATATTACTTTTCAGTATCTGACAAAACATAACCACAATATTAATTAAAATATATAATTTGTAATTAATTAACAGAAAAAAAACTATTTCTTTACAAACTTCCAGTTTCAAATTGCTTTAAATTATTCATAAGTTTAAAATTTTATACATATTTAGACAGTAAACAATAGAACTGACAAATTTCATTAATTAAGAAATGCTGAAAATATGTTCAATTTTACGTATGGCTAAATATCCCAAGAGTAAAACAGAAGTCATCTAAAAAATATTACATTATAATATCTTCAGAGATTTCTAACAAATTATCAAATAAATTCAACAAATTTTAATAATTCTGTAACTATGGATGTAAATAGAAATAATTTTCATATCTATTAATATATAATTACTACTGCCTTATTGTAAGCTCAAACACATATCACTTTTTTTTTATTGGCAGTTCACAATTTTCCAAGAAGTTTCAAAAGCACTTTTAATTGCAAAATGACAGAAAAATGCAAATATTTAAAATCCACATAAATTTTTGCATATAACTGAGATATTGAAATAAACTTATTAAGAGACAAATTTTGCTGATTTTCACTAAATATTTTAAGTAAATCACAAAGAGCATAATGATATAGTTAAAACATTTCAGTGCAAATTAGTTTATAAGAATAAACTTTAATGAGGTCTAAAAATTTGATTCATCTTACTCGATTGGAAGAAGGACTAAGAGAGAGTGGAATTGGACCCGAGAATATTGCAGGATTGATATCAGTCTACAAAACATCAAAGAGCAATTCAGTTAGCAATTAGCACAAAAATTTTAAAATACACCGATGAAAAGCATAAAATAACAATCAATAATACAAGGTAAAAAAAAATTAAGCTTATTTCAAGTTTGAATAACACACACACAAAAAAAGAAAGAAAGAAACACTGCATACAAAATTTTTAAAAATATGATGCAGAAAACACAATCTGAACATTTCATAATCTTTTAGAGAATTGCCAAAATCAAAACAGAAAAGTCAAAATTTATCAAAATGGAACTGATATGTATATCTTGCAAATGCATTAAAAAGGTTTTTTCACTTAACAAATTCATAATGAAACCAAAAAAAATACTCCCATTGAAAAAATTTACTCAAAATATACACTGTTATTTAAATTAGTATTCTTGAAAGATGGATTTGCTAACCATTTTGTGCATTCAGATCATTTTGTCTATATTTTAGTGATAACTGCACACAACTTTAAAACATTTTTACTGAAAAGTAGATTGCTGCCTTTCTAATATAAGAAAAACAACTATTTTTTTAGCAGTAAATGGAATAATTAAAGCATACTGAAGATTAATGTGAAAAGCTCTACAGCAAAGCACAAATCCCTCTTACACAGGAAAAAACTTAATTAACAAAGGTACAAGCTATTTTGCATATGTTGCATACTGGTTAATCAAACATGTATTTAAGCATCTCTCTTTGTTTAACTTTTGAAAGGCAAGAAATAAAAATGATGTCTAACTAGTGAATAAAACATAATAATTCTTCTATGGTGATATTAACAAGAGATTTCCAAAATAATAAATGTATCTTAAATAGAGAAGATAATAAAAATAGAGGTCACTCCATTCTGAATGTTTTTCACGATAAAAATAGAAATCACTCTAGACAGTAGTATATTTTTCTCCAAATATGGCAGGAACTTATCTTGCATCTTTGGCCTTCACACTATGTCATTTCTTTAATAGACAACTTTAATATGAAAGTACTCTACAGGTGAATCAATGTTACACCTTACAAGGGGATAGCACAGATAAGTTCAAACAGAAAGATGCGTAAAAATATAAAGAAAACGGGAGAAAATTACTGATGCTCATTATGATACCAGAGACCTAATATCTAAATATTTGTGTAATATAAAGATTACAAAACATAGTCTTAAGTAACTTAATCTATTTCTGGTTGTATTGACTTTAAATAAAAATATTTAGTACTTACTAGTAAAGAAATTTTGAATGAGCAACAAGAATATAAATCTAATACTTCTACACAGTTAATTTTTCTATTGGTCATTCAGTCATTTGAATAAGTTGCCCTAACAATATCTGTATGCATTAAGTTGTGTTCATTTTAAAAAAAAGAAGAAGAAGAAATTGTATTATTAAAATATCACATTCTATATGATATTTAAGAAAATCAAACTGATACAAGCACTGCTTTAATTTTAATTCTTTAAGGAAAGGAAGGGGGGGAAACAAAGTCTTGCTTTAATTTCGCACAATATGGGAAAAATCAGATTCTCCTTACACTTTATTTGATGCAAAAAAAAATCATTTTTTTAAAATTATTACAAAACATAATCCATGAATTGTTTCATACAAGATTGTTTTAAGTTTAAATGTTCTAATTCTGTATTCACTGATATAATTTTTAAAAAAAATTACAATACTTACAGTAAAATGAAGAAGTGGTACTTTTTGCCTGGAACTACTCATATTTTCAGACATACCATTACCACCCTGTGAATTAAAAGATGAAAGGAAGAGATCCAGTTTAAAGATTAAAAGGAAAGAGGGAAAAATAACCGTATACAGTTAGATTAGTATAAAAGATGTGGAAGGTAAAATTACATTATCAATTACAGCTAGAAAGTTCTAGAACTGATATTGAAACAGAGGAACCCTTATAAAATATTCACTATTTTAGGCTTCTTTGGACCTGCTTTTGCCCTCAATATTCTTATTTGAAATTCTATTTTAACTCATCATAATGTGGAAGAATATCCAAAGTATACTGTGCATAAATTTAGTATCAGATGCTGAAGAGCAATAAAGCTTAAAAATGAGTGTTTCTCATTTTGGCAGTAGATAATTCATGAAATTTTATATTTTCTACTTAAAAATAAATAAATTTAAAAATTCTATATATTTCAAAGGATTAAAAAAAATCAGTACTTTCCCAATAGCATAAGAATAAAACCAAGGATGAAAAAAATACTTCAAAAATTCAAAATGGAGATGATATATTATACTATACAATAATAAGAACTCTTTTTTGAACTGAAGTAGAAAATTTCTGAAGTTTACCTTAGAAAAGCCAGCATTTCTCTACCCCTGATAATGCTGACCAATAAAAAACTAAAAATAGATTTATGATTTAAGGAAGTAAAAAGGAAGCAGTGACACAACCAGGATTATTTTCTAGGGGTGGGGGAGGTGTTTAAATTTTCAATGGAAGAGGGGGGATAGTTGAAAATAGGGATCTATATAAGTTTGATCTATATCCTTATCTCTTTTGCTCTTGTGTCCATAGCAATGTATGTACACAAGTAAATCGATGAACTGAGAGAGCTACAGTAGAAATTTTTAAAAATGCTTGATATATAAGCTTTACTAAAAAATATTAAAAATCCTCGTTTGCAGTTTCAGCAAGTTAACAAATAATAAATAGTATGCTAAAGTAATTTATTTTTTAGATTATTTTTTATATAAGTATTAAATGCTTGATATATGGATAACAGTAAGCTCTACTATTTACTACTATTAATTAAACAATATACATAACATGTGTCGCTAATTTCACAAACCAATTTGAACTTTTATAAGCCTCAATATAAAGGATTAACTAAACTCACAAATTTAGAAAAAAGTATATTTAATGCTTCACCTGGAATGTGAAGTATTTCAAAGGGTTAATAATATCTAAATGTACTGTTCTTAAACAGGCTGATAAGCATAAATAACTGCAGTACTAAAGAAACTAGTGTCCACAAACAGGAGAAAAGGAAAAAACATACCAACTCCCTTAATCAAAGCTGATGAGGAAAATGACTGAATGCACAGACGCTTAAGCAAAGTACATGATCAGAGCAATGAAATTTCAAATAAATGTTTGATATTCTTAAGATTTTTAAATTGCAATTTTAAATATATTTCAGACAACTTATTTATGCTATTTATAGACAATCAACATGATAACTGCAAATGTTATGCTAATTGAGGCCCCGTAACGTGTTCAAGTGATGTTTATTTTTAAGTTTAAAAATCTGTATCTACTGAGGAAGATGTATGTGTAATATATAATAACACTTCAGTAAAAATATGTAAGGTGGTTGCTTTGGTTAAGTGTTTGGTGAGCTGGCGAAAGATTTAAATCTTAAAATATTTAAATAGAAATGTAAATATCCTTTTTTTTTCTTGTCCCATAAATTCCTACTTTTCTCTAACTTCTCCTGTCTTGCGGTTGTTATGCAGTAATCAAATACGTCTTGTTTTGCCATTTCGGTTTGGGCGTGCGTTGCTTGGTCCCCACGTGAGGGGGAAGGCAATAATTTTGAAACCAGCCCAAAGGAATGTTGATGATTCCTACAGAAGCGCAGGCTCCCGGCACCCCCTTTCGGGAACATCGGCCCTGCACACGGATGGATACAGCGCAGGGGGCAGGCAATGTTCGCAACGAAAAGTTATTAAACAAAAAAAGAAAAGTAAAAAAAAAATAAATAAATAAACCAAGTTTTATGAAAAAAATAATAATATGACTGTCTACAACAAGTTGTGTCAACTTTGCTCCCAGTTTCGGCGTGTGTCGTACACCGGGGCTTCGGCCGCACGGGAACTCCTTTTTCGTCGCCCGGCTAAGGGGGCGGAGGTTTTTTGGAGAAAAAAGTTTTGCGTGGGACTTTATATTGAGGCTTCTCAAGAAAAAAACTCTCGCTGCTGACTGTGATGTTTGACGGTTGTCTGCTCTTGGTCTCCAACGTCACTGATGATGCCCGCCATATTCAAAGCCACATCCACCTACAGCATTAAAGGCCTGGAGGATGAAAAATCATAGTCGCAGCTTATCATAGGAATGTAGGCCTGTGTCTATTCCTTTTTATATTCCCTTTCTTTCCCTTTTCAACCTCTCCTTTTTTTTTTTAGTTAAAATACAGCCGGCTGAGGTAATATGCTTTTTTTATTATAAATATTTTTTTTTAGCTCATTTAAGTTAATAAGTAATAAATCGCCGCAAGCCACCTATAGTGTAAAATGTATGAAGTAATATGTCAATTGTAAAAAAAAAAATGTGAAAATTAATGAGGCATAGTTAATAATTGTAATTGATATTTTAAATGTGTTTAAATTTAATAAATTGTTGTTGCCTCTAACCTTGAATTCTCTCATTTTGAGTTGGTTTTGCTTGTCATATCACCATATTAACATTTCTGACTGTCTATTTATTTTTTGTAAAGATTGATGTATGGCCATTCTCATTTACACTATGTGTAGAGTGGTTAACCTTAATAGTAAATTAAAATATAACAATAGTAACTAACCCAGGTAAGAATCAAAACACAAATATTACATCAAAAATTTATCAGAACTGTGTTTTAAACATTCAAGTATCTTATTGCAAAAAAAATATTTGTCAATGTGTACTCATCTCTAACACCTTGAAATTTTATTTTATTTTTATTTTATAAATGGCTAACAGCTCAATAGTGATTAACCTGTTAACTGCACGTACACTAGGATTTCATATTTTAAATTCAAGTTCTACACATTTATGAAAAGAAAAAACAAAAAGAAAGAAAAGAAAAAATCTTTCAAGCTATTGAATAATGTACTTACAAAATTTAGAAATACAAATGCATATTAATAAGATAGCTAACTCTATGTAAGCTGTCAAACTTATGAATGATATATATAAAAAAAAGAAAATTATTAAATATTATGAAATTTTTAAAACCAATTTTAATACAAAATTTAAAAAAGAGAAAATAAATATTTTATGAGGAAGTTTTCATTTTTTTCAACAGAAAGAAATCAAATTTTTAAATATGGCAAGAAAAAATATGTAACCGTAAATGTGCAATTTAATTCATACATAAAGAATTGACCTTCGGTCGAGCACAACTGCTCTTTATTATTCAATACTATAGTTACTTTTGTGTAATCTTCATTAGTTTACCTCCAGTCCTCAGTTAGAAGTAAGATAAAACTTGGGGCTAACAAGCTCTATATATTTTTGATTAAAATTTCTGCAAAAATTTACCATGATATGAATTTTCAAACACGACTTTAGAAAAGAAAACTTATTTTATAATCTTCAACTGCTTCACTAGCTAAAATCCTATTTTAAGAGGAAGTTTTAAAAAGTAACCTTTGTGATTTACAATTAGGTAGTTACTTCTGCTGATAGAAGTATATTTCTGGAATGCCTTTCATGATTATTAAGTACACACACAGATTTAAAACATTAAAAATAATAGAAACTGTTTAAATTTATTGATGGTCTACACATACATGGAAAATTCCTGCATTTGCACAATCTACATGGCCATGACCAAATAAATTGCCTTACTAATGCATTAATCAATTTACATTTTTTCCTTATAAGAGTGCATTAAAGAATATTAAATAAGGGTTCACCTGCCAAATACGTATATGGAGGAATGCACAAAATTACCTACCATTAATTTTCAAGTTCCATTTTGACTACAAATTACTTAATAAGTAATATAAAAAATTAATTTAAATAAATACTGAAAATATTTTATCAGTGGCTTTAGGTACTTCTTTATTTTCAAATAAATGTATTATACTATTTTCTACACGTATAGGATAGAATGTAAAAAGTAAAATTCAGATAAAATGTTTAAAACAGAAATTTTTCAAACATATTAAAATATTACACAAAAATAAAAACTATAGTATAACATATTAAAACATGGAAAAATCTATTTTAAGCAGTTTTCAACCCTTAAATATTACAGTAACACCATAATACATTAGATATCAATATTTGAGAGAAATCAAATAATTTAGAAATCAAAAATGGATATTTTTAAGCAACAAAACTTATCTTTCTCATTTGTGATTGAATAAAATTCTAAGAATAGGGCCATGCTGCCAAAAATTTTAGAGGTAAGTAAGGAAATACAGCACAGGTATATGTCCTTATGTTTACATATTATTGCCTTGTGATTTTTTTAACTACCGGTTTCAACAGATAGGATTTGAGTAAGACTGATGATCAAAAAATATAAGTCAAATCAATTTTTTCATATCACCAACTACTGATTTTATTTTAAGTTTTTTAATATCACTTTTGTTAGCTGTACAGTTATAAAATTTTTATCATAAAAGAATGATTCGCCCCAAATACAATTATTTTGGAATACAGTAGAATCTCGATCTATCATTTTTCAAGGGACTGACTGAATTGAATGATAAATGTGGGAAAGCAATATAATCATCGGGACTGGGTAAAATAGATGACACATAAGGAAAAATGATGATTTGGGGAACGATCAATCAAGATTCCACTGTACTAAAAAGAAAAAATATCTATTTTTAGGATGTATATGATTTCCACACAATATTATCCCAAATTCTTTTTTCGCTGTGATTATGTTATATCTAAACAAATGCCATTTTTTCCAACTTAATTATACCAGTTTAATCAAATTTTTAAAATTTTAAATATATAAATTTCTAAATATTCATAAATTTAAGTAATTATATCATAGTATTCTACTGTAATATCAATTGAGATTCAGATTTTCTCTCCGAAACAGGAAGCATCATGTCTTAAAATATGTATGTTTTTATATCTATTAAGTGATCAAAAGAACTCCACTGCAGTTTTAATAAACCCCCCCTTAAGACCTGAAATCTTCATCTCAAAAACTCATGAAGCAAATAATCTAATTATATAACTGCAGAGGATTATTTCTGTAGTTATGTCATAGCATTAGTAATTAGAAAGCCTTTAGTTGACTATTACATTGTACTAATGACTTTTTTTAACTTGACTTTCATTCTAACATAATCTTAAAAGCTATTCTTAAACTAATGTGTGCAATTTCAGCTATTCTGGTAAAAGATGCACCATATTTGGTCATGTTCCAAGAATGACATCCTTAAATCATTGACGTTGATTCTTTATTCTTCTTAATAGAAATAAACAACTACAGGCCTTAATTACTCTTAATACACATTATAAGAGTTTAGTAGGGCACTAGTCTAGCCAGGTCTGCCATCTTGAACATTTTTCGCACCAATGTTGGCGATTGTACCATGTTTGGTGCTAAAATCTCGTTTTTGCAGACCTATTAGGCTTAAACTACAAAATGTAAATGTGGCAACCAAGAAAGAAAAATAAGTTTGAAAACAAACTTACTGGTGGCTTTATGAAACTCGTAGGCGCACATGGGATCTTCACTTCACTCAGATACCTTTGCTCTACTCCGTTATGCACCATTACGCATCCGTCCAAAAACATTACAGAAAATCCCCAGCCACTGGCTTCACCATGTACTGCTGGTTATAGTACAGTAAAACATAGCCTCTGCTGGCTGTAGCAGTCAGTAAAACAATGCTTACGCTAACTAAACAAGGTTTAAAAAACCATGGACTAGTGTGTTGTTTACAACCCCTTCCGTATGTCTCTCGTGAAAATCTACGTCTAATACTATGCCAAATCCTCCTCTGATATTTAAAAACAACATCTTTAACCAACACTGCCACCATAATAACTCACGTAAGCAACTCGCAATCAAAACTCTCAATCCAAAGTGTACCAGAACACACTAATTATCGCCAGAGAATCAACAAAACATGCCAAAACAGAGAGAAAATCAAAAATGGCTGCCCTGGCCCCAATAATTAGACCTTCCCCTTTAGGGCAGTAGAATTAGTGTTAATAGAACATTTGTATATCAACTCCATCAGTGGCACTTTGTAGGTGGTGATTTGTACTCAAAAATAATAAAACCAGATGGCACGCATTATTTTTTGTCTGTTGTCTATTATCTGTATCTCAATCTCCCATGTCAGAAATGCATAAACAAGCAATTTTAAACTAACATGACTGTAACTATACCTTTAACAAATAACAACAATTAAAGGGCGCGGTAACCCAGTTAGCAAGAGCAGCAGGCCAGTGATCTGAAAGTCCCTGGTTCAATGCTCGTCACTGCAAATCTACCGCCGTGTTCACTAATGGTGGACGGACATGTAAAATAGGGCATGGCTACAATGTCCTCCAAGTTCTCAAATTTACCTCTGGAGGTGTGGGGTCAAGTGTTCCGGTCTCGTCACTTGACTCGGTTCAAAAATTACGGGACCGGTCATTTAGCCAAGTTGGACTCCGACCCTTGTGGTGCTAATTCAAAACAGGAGCCACACCTTCATCACCCGTTGCCTTCGGGAGTTGATCTGATGTTGATGTCGGTAAAGTGGCATAAGCAACAACAACAATTAAACCTAATAAACCTTCAACCCATTGTTCAGAGAATTGCTGAAACTTAAAAACTAACTAGTCCGCATAATCCAACAATTATTCAGCCTTTTTTTATGAGTACAGTCAATTTAAAAGATATTATATACTTTCCTTAAAAGAGTAGAGGGCAGTAAAATCCTCAGTAAGAATAGATAACATGACCCAGTTTGGCACACTACTGGCACTCTCGCTTAAAAACATGTGAAACAGTTTTGCATACCCAAAATAATTCTACCAATGAAGTGTTATAGAGTATTCTAATTATAAAAGTCAACTAAATAATGCCAAATATCATTTACAAACTAATTTTATACACAAAGTTCTAAATAACATAAAAAAATACTCCAACATACTAAAAAAAGTAAACTTTTTCTACAGATCATAAAACATTAATATGTCAGGCATCAAACTACAAATGTTAATGCACACATTCCAGAAATTAATAATCTCCCTCAATACTTGTAATAAATTCATTCTTTCCTAGATGTGGTAAATTCAAACAAATTCCTCATATCAAACCACATTATAACCTAGTTCTGCATAACTAATAAACACATTCTGATCATATTTCACAAAACGATATTTTTTTAATGATGTGCACTTTTTTATAATTCACAAAACAAAATATCCATTTTGAACTCTAACCAACCAAACTATTCTGTTATCTTCCACAATCACTAATTGATGATATTACTAATACCTCTACTCATAATCTCACTTCTATTAAAGAACAACCTTAATAAAACATTTATGAATTGAGGAAACACAAATTATTACTGTAAACCTTGAAGTTAAAAAATACAAATATAGACCTACTAATTTTTAAAACTATCCTCTACAAAAAACTAAAACAAATTTCAGGGATAATAGCAAACAAGAGCAGACAGTACTGGTTTGAATTTATGATTTTATTTCAATAGAATTACAAGCACAAAAGAAACCTATCAATTTTCAATTTTTTTCTCTAATATTAAGAAATTAAAGTTTTCAGGTATATAATGATATATAAAACACAATCCCTCAAAATATAAAATAATAAAAGTTCACAATTAAAACTACATTAAAATTTAAAATTTCAGTAACACACAATCAAAAATCATATTCACAACAACTTACATCTCTGAAGTTATAAGATTCATCTCTACTTCTTCTGCTTCTGTCATCACCTTCAAACCTACCAGATCTATTTCGACTCCTTTAATGAAGAATGAACAAGAGAAAAACTCATACATAGAGGAAAAAATTATGATGAAACAAAAAAATTACTTTAGCAATATAACATACTAGTGTACACACATACAAACACTATAAAACAAAATAAAATGCTCCAAAAATATCTCTCAATCTAATAAGTTAATTTAATAATGCAGCACAGTCAAATATAAATACGTACAGCCAAACTTTATACATATATCTTAAATATTGCACTACATTTGAGCAACGTCTAGAAAAATATACTAGTCATGACTTACAACAAACAAATGAGGCTTTAGAGCATTAATTAATTTAATACCTGTCACAAACTAAGTACTTATAGAAACGTTTTATGCACAAATAATAATTAATACATTTAATGAACTCTCCCCAGATCATAATATCTTTTATAAATAAGTATCCTGTGATTTTTCTAAATATTGCTTTTAATTCGTAGTAAAATCTTTCACCGAAAATAAGAAATCTTTTCGTTAAATCTAATTATAAAATCTAATTGCTGTAATCGCACTCCTTGAGAATCATAATAGAATAATAATTGAAATAAAATATTACGTAATCTTCACAATATAGCATTTACTCATTAACCGCATCGTTTACCTTCGAGATCAGAAAGATATGTAAATTTTTATTATAAAAAAAGGCTCGATTTTAAGCACTATTTTGAGGATTTTACACAGAGCAAAAATCGGACAGTTAATTTAATTGTCGTAAATCAATACTTCACCAATTAAAGCATACCTCATCCAAATACAAAACAAAGTTTCTCGGCAAACCAAACATGAAAATAATTCATAATTTATACTTTCACAAGCAACTGAAGAGTTTACATATTTGATTAACTCACCCCATTGTAGTTCAATCTTTTATTATTTCTTGACACTAAAATCGGTTTAAATATACGCAGAAAAAGTTTTAAAGATTCCGTTTCGTATGATAATTAGCGAGTACATGTGTATGTAAATAACACACAACTATACTCGGCAAGGACTTATTATTATCCACTTTGTTTTCAATGGCGCATAGGCAATCTGATGAACATTAAATCATAGCGATTTATCGATAAATTTGTCAAAACATGGAGAATGATACACAGAATAAGGCAGAACGTTGCAAAGTCACTGGCTACGTGACTTCATCTGCTATGATCACGTGAATATCGAAAGGCAGAAAGTATACGCCATTCTCATACGTTTTCATGTATATTTTAACGAACGGTTATATTGCAATGAATTATTTTGATTTATACATGGAATTACCTTTATCCATCCGCATATTACAGATACTTGGACATATTTTTTTCTTTGCTAACGTGTAAGAATTAGATGATTACTTTTTAGTGGAATATTTAGTCCTAATGTTCTAACGTAATGAGAATCATGATTTATTGATAACGCCGAATGAATTTTTGAAATAAACTCCTTTTATCCCAGATGTTTGAGGTTCTCTCCTTAAATTATTTTCATTGATCATTATCATGCCGTCTTTTTTACTTACTTTGAGTCCGTGTAAATGATACGATGTGTTAAAGTATTGTATGGACTGTAGTACTGTTTACTAAAACAGCATCAAAAACATTTGATGAACTTGTTCAAATGTTTTAAGCTTCTGATATACTGTAATAAATGTACTTTAGTTGACTTTTTATTATAAATATAAGGTATTTTCTTTAAAGCCCTGAGAAATATTGTAAAGGGAAGTGTGTAACTTGTACTAATTATTTATTCCTGACAGAAAATGATAAAGAATTTTTCAAGCTCAGTACATACCTAGCTATGATAGAATTGAAACTTAAGGAACTACCCTTACTCATTTTGCCTGTCTTAAAATAGCTGTGACATTAAAAGTATATTTTGTTATACTCTTTAAATTACTAGTAGAATGTATATTCTTTACTGACTAAATTAATATTGATGTCACAAAAAAAAATTTAAAAAGCCAGTATATTTGTATAATCTTTATATATAAAAGTTCGGCCTGCGTATGTTTGTGTTCACAAAACTCGAAAAGTAGTCGGTCGATTGACTTGAAATTTTGACTCAACGTTGCATTCTAATACGCGCGTGTTTTTATAAACCTATTATATAGATGTCCCACTTGTCACAGGTAAAAACATGCTTTTTTAAAAAATCGCCATCTGTTGGACGTAAAAGCAACACATGCTATACGATATATTTTATGGCAATGGGAACGCCATTTGTTTAGCGTAAGGGCCTGTTCACATAGGAGTCAGTTGCGTTGCGTTAAGGAAAAGATGACGTTGAGACGAAAATAAACCAATCATAGGCCTCCAAACGATTAGCAATGAAATTTTTAACGCCTATGATTGGCACACTATGTGAACAGGCCCTAACAGCAACACAACATTTCTCATGCCGGACAGCGTGCTTCTTGACAGTTGCTGTCACTAAGCATTTTTAAATTGCCGATTGCATTGTTAAATTGAATTTTCATAGATTTAGATTTATTACCATGTTTTTATTAACTCGCTTTCTTGTTTGTTTGTTTGTTTGTGTGTGTGTGTGTTTGTCCAGTACAAATCTTGCAATCGATTTTTAACTTACTTCCCGACTAGCTAGACATTTGAAACTTTTAGAATAGCTCAGAACACGATGACAATGCATTCTTTTAATAGAAAATTAATTCAAATCTTTAAGCAGATTTGAATTAATTTTCAGTTAATTTTGTTTTGTAGACTAGTGCAGCCATCTATTGGCCGGGAAGGGAACGAAAAGTTAAACGCAAGTTAACTTCCAATTAACTTCATTTTCTTTCAAGTTGATGGGATAATTCATCAGAAAATTTTTTAAAAAGTATTTATTAATACATAGAATTGTCAAGTTTATATGATTCAACAGAAAATTTAAAAACATGGTATATAAAAAGTTCTTTTTATCTTGTAATTCTTTTATTTTCATTTTTATTTAATTATTTCGTGTGACATTGAGTTGGAATTGAGCTGTGTCGTTTACCATAGCGTTCATTTCGTGAGTATAGTATATTTATTTTATATTTTCATTGTTTTTCATTTCGTTTTTAAAATTTTTTTTCTTATTTTCAGTGGAATTGGCGGTGGAATTGAGCTGCGTCCATTGATTTTCATTTGAATTCAAATTATATAGTGAAATTGACCTCTACGGAGTGATTTGTTCGAGCGAATTGAAATATTTCGTTTCTCATTGCGTTGGAATTCAGCTGCGTCGATTCATCTACGTTGACTGCATTGAAATATTTCGTTCGTATTTTTATTTTTATTTTTGGTTTTTTAGTTTGTGTTTTCCTTTTTTTTAATGTTTTGCAATTTTATATGTTTTTGTTATAACTTTCTTTTTCAGTGCAATCGATCTGCTTTAGTTCATCAAAATAATGCCTCGCAGAAAATCAAACTTAGGTCGTCTTACTCACGGAGCGGAAGCAGTGCGACGAGTAATTGCAAATCAAACTAAGGAAGAACGGGCATCAGCGAACAAGCGAAACAGATAAAGAATGGCTTAAATACGTGTCGAGGAAGCAGCAGAGCGACGTGCAGCTACACTTGATGCACGGTTCCGAGCACGGTGATCGCGTTCTGCAGCTTCAGATCTGCTTCGTTCTCAACAGAATGAACGCGAAAAAATTATTGAGCAACTTCGTAAGAGCAACAATCTTCACAGGAACAATCAAAGGTAAAGATGTCCTCATTCCTCGCATTCCTATGATTCTAACGGATATACAATTTTAATTTAAGAGATTGCAACTCCCAATTCAATTGGCATTTGCAATCACCATCAACAAAGCTCAGGGTCAATCTTTAGAATTGTGCACTTTAGATCTAGACACGGATTGCTTCTCACATGGACAATTATATGTTGCGTTTTCTAGAGTCGGCAAACCAGACAATCTCTATATCTGCACAGACGATAGAACAACAAAAAATATTCTATACCCACAAGCATTGCAAAATTAAACATATTAGAAACGTGTGCTTTCTCTTTTCTTTCTTTTCCATCTGAGCCACAGCAACGCGTGGCCGTGTACAGCTAGTATTGACTTAAAAATTTTGATTGCATTTAGTTGTAAAATAAAGTAACGTAATTCACAGAATAAAGATTATACACATGTTTCACTTAGTAAGTGCTCCTTCAAAAACTCATTTATTAGATTCCGAGTCGTGGAACAAATTGAGAGTGTCAGTAAAGGTGGATCACGTTTTGACCTATCTAGGGTTTAAAGGAGAATTCCCTCAGGTAAAGAAGGGTGTTGTTGTTGTTAAGAAGGTGCAAATAGTAAGGTCAAGAGAAGGGGAACCCTTAGGGGAGAAAAAACATCGAAGAAGATTATAGCACGCGTGAGGAAATTGATTCACGCGAAAAGTGTCAGTATTTCAGTCTATGATGGACAATGGCATGGAAGGTGTGAAGCGCGATGACCGATTGATGGTCACGGGAATAGTAAATAATAGGACTGTGTTTGGTAGAACCACAGAAGGGAGTCGAATGACAGCATTTTCAAATAGTGGCACTTTGAGAAGGAGATACCTAGACTTGGACACCTAGAGGTAATGAGACGAATGAGCGGCGAAGATAAGGCCTATATACGAATTCATTAGAGACTTTTGCAGTGAAAGAGTTTTAGAATTCTAGATAAGTGAAGTAGTTGACAGAAAAGTGAAATCGCGATGTGTTTTTGAAAAGGACAAGATTGCAAGAATTCAGGAGCTATCGCCGAAAGAGCTAAAATGTACGAAGGTAGTTGTCGGGAAAAACGGACCGCGAGGTTATGCTGTTAGTCGATTAGAGTAGGGTCGAAAGAAAGTGGAATCGTTAAAATCCGTGAGTTCGCTGAGTGCAGCGAAAGTGAAGGACAGGATAGAGCTTTGTAATAGAGCTAAGGCAGCTTTGTGATTTTGATAAGGTTAGGAATGAAGTCAATTAGCCAAAAAGGCTAAGGTTTTCTAGGGCATAGACGAAAGGGGGAAAGTCGAAGTTCTGTTAAGTTCAAGATGAAAATGAACGCGAGGCACATAGTAGAGCAGTTACATTTTCCGTAAGTTTAAGCAAAAAAGAGAGCTGCGGCATTTTGCCAAGGCAAAAATAAAGGAATCTTTGCGATTACGGGGACCTAGGGAAAAGTTCTCTGTGGTGATTCAGACCAAGGGGGATATTACACGGAAAATTACATCCATATTTAAGTGGTTTAGATTGGAGAAATGTAAAGTTCTCAAACGTATATGATTGTAAACCTGATCGTCGTGATTCGAAGTATACGTGTCTCATAGAGTTGATCATGAATGGATAAATGTCTTATATTTTCTTCTTGTTTAATATACACTATTTACATCGATCACTACATACATTCGTTCAGTTCCGTAGAACCATCATACATAGACTAAGGGGCACGGAATTAATCAATCAGTTCAATAGAGTAGCCTGTTTCTCCATTCTCCTCTCCTCACCTCGTTATCACATTGTCCAAGTTCAGTCTATTCTCCTCCGTCTCTCGCGGTCTCCCTTATTTATCCCTTTTCCTTCCCGTCACTTTCTGGAGCATTCCCGTTCTTTCCACACCTTGAATAATTCCTTCCGGTTATTCTTGCACGTGGACCACCCACCGTGGTTCACTGCACTGTCGGCTCTCCTTTGTTGAATGTCATCCCTTTCAGCGCTAACGGTCCTGCGCTAATCATACTAAATGATGTGTACACTTCACTTAGTGTTGGTCATTTTCAAACGTGCATTCAAATCTCGCCACCTGTTTGTGCTCTTTTGAGTTTATTGATGATCTTGTCGATCAAACATAATTCAGTTCCAATTAAGAATGTCGGACGCGAGTCTGACATACGCCCCTTTCTTTCAGAGCGTGAAATAAGTCTTTTTGGGACGTTTTCATGCCTCAGTGACCGTCCCTTTGACCAAAAATATAGCAAAGCACCACACTCGGATAATAACAGTACTGTAAACTTGTGAAGAGGAACACTGTAAGCATAACACTAATACACATTTTTACAGGTAAATGACCCCGTGTTTTCATCTAGGTATGAGATAGCAATTCATTTACATGTAACAACAATTATTTTTACATAATTATGACTTATTTACATAATTAACTTGTGAAGAGGAACACTGTAAGCATAATACTAATACACATTTTTACAGGTAAATGACCCCATGTTTTCATCTGGGTATGAGATAGCAATTAATTTGCATGTAACAACAATTATTTTTACATAATTATTCATTATCCAAATTATATTAATCCATTATTCGTTGTCCAAAATTATTTTATACAATTATTACCAATATCAAATTCTTTTATACTTTATGCTTAACACAAAATTATGTTATACTTACTTCTTATATCTTTAATTTAAATGATACTAGGACAAAGTTCTTACCTCAGTCCTACACTTTAAAATAAACACAAAACAAATTATTCGTCCACAAATCACATATATTCAATGCAATAATTTCTAATATAATTACATTTCCGATTTCTTTTTTTTTCCATCTTTTTCGCTAGTGCCCATCTTGTCAATGTTGGAATTTACGGAGTTGTTACTGTAAGGAATTTTAATGGATTATGATCGGTAATTATTTCCACCTGGGATCCATAAATCCAGTTCTTGAATTTCTTTAGCCCAAATAGGACTCCGAATGTTTCTTTTTCTATCGGGGCCCAATTTTTCTGTGTTTCCGTAAGTTTTTGGCTAGCAAAGGCAATAGGTTTATATGTTCCGTCTTTCTTTTTCTGAGTTAAACATGCGCCTACACTTCGATTTGATGCATCAGTGGGGACATGAAATGGTCGAGACATGTCTGGTGTTGCCAAAGATGTTACTTTCCATAATTTTTCCTTTAAGCTGTTAAAAGCTTCCCCAGCTTCCTTATTCCACGGTGCTCGGTTAGGGATATTTTTTTTGTCAATGCGGTAAGGGGTAAACTCAGTTCTGCGAAATTATTTATATATGACCTATAAAAGGACATTAATCGTAATACCGAACGGACTTCTTTCTTTGTTTCAGGTCTTTTTAGTTCTCTAATCGTAGCAATTTTCGATTCATCCGGTGCATGTTTTCCCGAGAGCCTATCATGTGCCCTAGATACAATAATTGATTTCTGGCAAATTTACATTTATGTAGTCTAGCCGAGAAACCTCTAGCCTTGTCAGTTCAGAAAATACTGCATTTATATGTTTTAGGTGTTCCTGCCAAGAATTGGAGAATATTATTATGTTATCAATATATACCTGAGCATATTCCTTATGGGGTCTTAAAAAAAATTCATGATTGCTTGGAAAGTGCTTGCTGCCCCTACAAACCCATATGGCATGGTGTTGTAACTATTTTATTTTCTCAGTACAGTTTAAAACATTTACCATTGATAGAATTAAAGAAAAGCTTAGGAAATAAATAATTAATTTTAACTAAAAGTTTAACTTATAGATTATAGATTTAAATTTAGTTAAAGTATCTTAAGGTTTAAGTTATACTGAGGCGCGTTGTGAAAACCTCAAATAATTAAGAGTTTAATTTTAACCTCAATAACCAGGTTCTAAGGTGTTGTGAGTGCCGTAAAAGAAACTATAATTAAACCTAAAAGAAAAAGAAAAAGGGATAAAAAAATAGCTAAAACTTACTCTTCAAAAAAGGAATTAACGACAAGACGCGAGCTTAGGGGTAATAATCCCAAATTTTATTTAAGCATTAATTTCCTATTGTTTCCGGCGTAATCACAAAACAAAAACTAGAAGAACTTAACTTGAAAAAACGGCACTATTCCTCGATGACACATTATAAAAAGATATATATATATATATTCATATTAAATGCAAAACATAATAAAATAACATTAAAAAATTGGTGGCTGGGGAAAAAATTTTAAAAAAATTTACTTAAGTTAAACTATAACGAAAAGAAAATCAACTAAAATTCATATCACCGAAAACGACTGCAGTCTAAAAAAATTAAGAAGATAAATTAGAAAGAAAGGCAATATAGAAAAGTTTAAAGGTTGGGAGGTAGGGCATGCCCGTAGGAAGGGAATTAGCTGGCTCTTGAACTCCTCATGACCCCCGTCAGCTTGGACTGGATCTCAGACATCTTTTTCCGGGCTGCTGCGTCACTGGACTCGTCAGAATTCAAAACGTTCACTCCGACGGCGCCTCTCTGAATCTCTCTCCAACTTTCCTCTCGTTTCGAATTTGGGAGCCACCTCGCTTCCCAACCTTACGCGTCGAAAAATAGTTCTTCAGCCTCTTTCTGCATTGGGGAATTTCGACGAGTCTCTGGATGTATCTTTGCGCTCCGAAGTCGTAAACAACGTTCCCCTTTTTCTTGGGGGGAATTTTCTTGGTGGGATCTTTTAACTGGAGAGGCCTGGGATTGTGAGAAACATTAAAATTCCGATGTTCTGGTGTCTTCGCTTCTTAATCCTTGGGCTCATGAGAGAGTTCAAAAACAAAAATGGTACAGCTGGACGTATTGTATTACCGAGAGATAGACTATAGAGGGTTGTAAAAGAAAGGAGGAGAAACTTTTGAGTATTTAATTTTATATTATTTGAAATAAAGGTTCACCAGCCAATAAAAAAAATTTACCAGTCACTTAAATCATAACAACTATTAGAATTTTATATTTTTACACAACACTATATACATAATTTGCCAAAACATGTTATGTTGGAAATGTACTTTTTAAAAACTTTAAATGTCAGCACAACAATGGTTATCCATTGATAAATCACATTATGCGTCGCAAATGTCGTCAACTATTTGCTATTCTCCTCCATCAGAATTTGCCAATCCCCTCTTAATAAGTCAGTAGTTGTGAGCCATTTGACTTTGCCTGCTACCCATAGTAACTCTTGTGCTTGGGCCATAGGGTATGCTATGATCTTAGTAGTAGCATTCAGTGCTCTAAAGTCACAGCAAAGTCTTATGCTCGCATCCTTCTTAGCTACGAATACAATGGGGTGTACTATTTTCGCGTTGGAGGGTTCAATTAAGTCGTGTTCCAATAATTCCTCAATTTGTCTATCTACTTCCTTTTTATAGATTTCGGGAACCTTGTAGCAGTGGGGTTTTTTTTCTCGGTAACCCTGGTATTAGTTCAATTCTATGAGGGTGCACTAAAGCCGGTTTAATTTTTCCTGAAAATAGACCCTTATGATTTCCTAGTAACCTTTCTATCCCCAATTTCTCGTTTCCTGATAGATGTGATAGTTCTACTTGCGTGCTTAGCGCCTCAAAGGGTTTAATATCTGCCTTAAGGGGGGCATTTTCTACTTCCCCAAACTCTTCTCCTTCAATCATGATGTTCAGGGCATTGGTTCGACTCACGAATTCTTTTATCTTATTTTGATGTACCTTACATTTATTCCCATCTCGGAATTCCACAATATACGAATGTAGGAGGTTATGTTTAATTATAGTTCCTGGCACTTTCCACCGAGCAAATAACTTATTGGTAGAATCTGCTATCGATACGATAACTTGGTCCCCCACTTTATATATTTTATTACTAGATCTCAGATTGTAGTAGTGAGCCATTTTCTCCTGTTGAATTTCAGCTATTGTTCCCGCTTCCTTTGCAGCTTTCGCTAGCCTGTTTCCTAACTCTTGTAGGTATTTAGAAAGAGGTTTCATGTTCAGCTGGGTATTTCCAGTCTTTCCCATCCAGGTGTTTTTTAAAATTGATAATGGACTTTCCAGTGGCCTTCCATACAACAATTGGAACGGAGCGACTCCCGTCGTACAATTAAGAACTTCTCGATATGCCCATATAAGTAAGGTAATTGTTTGTGCCAGCCCCTCTTGTCATCTCTTATAATGTGATGAATCATGTTCTTTAATACTTGATTAAATCTTTCCACTAATCCATTTGCCCGAGGGTACAGAGGAGTTGAGAATCTGGCACTCGACACTAGCCTCTTTTGAAACTCCTGTGTGAGGCAGGCATTAAAATTTGTACCATTATCCGAGGCAATGACACTTGGAATACCCGTTCTGGTAAATACTTCTAATAACGCTTTACATGTTGCTTTAGCTATCAGGGATTTAATCGGGATTGCCTCCGCCCACCTAGTATGTTGATCTACTAACGTTAGGACATATTTGTGTCCCGCAGAACTATCAGGATCTAAAGGCCCGATCAAATCAATATTTACGATTTGGAATGGGAGTTCCGACCTAGACACTGGCACAATCGGCGTCCTGTCTGCTGTCATAACCTTTCTCCTCAACTGACAGACCTCACAACTGTTACAATAATCCTTTACCTCTTTACTTAATCCCTCCCAATAAAAGAGTACCGAATTCTTTCTATTGTTTTCTTTGTTCCCATGTGCCCTCCAAATGGTGAGTCATGAGCTGATTTGAGCACTTTCAGTCTTTTTTCCTTCGGGATTACTAACTGTCCGACAGTTTCTCCCAAAACCTTTTCTTTATGAAATAATAACGAATCAATAATATAATAATTTCCTTTTCCTATCCTAGCCATGTCCCACTCCCGTTGTAAGCTAGGACACCTCTCCTGTCGTTTTTTAAAACTCTCCACTGAGTCTTTCTCGTGATCTAATTCATTATTTCTAACCTCCTCCTGAGTATCTGTACCCTCAGCCATATTTTCCTTTATTTTACTTTCCATCTCTTTTGTCACTTGTGAACATGACCCTACTTGCGGATTTTCACCCAGATCCCTTAACTTTGGACTGTACCAAGGGGAATAATCATCTCCTCACCCAAGGAGTCCACCAGTACGCATAACAATTACATTCATATCATAATTACCCAACGGTAACCCCAGGGCAATTTTCTTCAATGGTTCTGCTCTAATTGCACCACCGGACGCTGATCTGAGTATATTAGCTTGGGTATCTACCTCATTTTGCTCTAAAACATACGTACGGACGACGGTGACCTCGGACCCACTATCCACCAGAGCCTTTACCTTTCGCCCATTTATACTGACCGATATATATTCCAAGCGTTGCATCTCTAAAGAAAAATTTCCTCCTCCCTTCATATTCACGTGTGTACACACCGCATTTCCCATGACCTCCTCCTCTTGAATCGTTCCTTCTTCCTCCCCCTCTCCCGTAACGGCCTGAACTCTATTAATCCTTCTCTTAAAATTATCTCTCTGTTGCTCTTCTCTGTTTTTGAAATTATAATACATTTTTGAGCACTCATATTTAATGTGTTTCTTACTATCACAGAAAAAACATCTTTTATCATTTACTTTTTGGTCTATTTTGAAATATCTCTTATCCGTTCTAGCTAAGCCATTAAATTTTGATCCGGTTATGTTATTATTATTATTTCCATTCCCAGTATTCTGTTTCCGATCATAGGTCTGATTTTTCATTCAGTAGTCTAAGTTGTAACTACCCTTATTATAACTCGGACCTGTGGGAATCGCGACCACGAAATTATCTATTTCCCAGGCCAATTTGGAGACTGACAACCAGGACTCTGTTTCTTTCAGATAAATGTGCGATTGAATATGTGTAGGTAAATGGTTTTTAACTTTATCCGCGATTAATAATTCTTTTAACTTTTCAAACGTTGACACTTCCTTTGACTGTAGGTATAGGTCTAAGGCTGTTCCCACCCTATTCACGAATTGTACAAAGGATTCGTTCGGTTTTTAACACAGTTAACATAATTCTTTTTATGTTGTAAGGGGTAATTTGAAATTCCTACAGTATTATACCCTTTATTTTCTCGTAATGATCTATATCTTTACTCCCTGACATCGGGCTTAAACCTTAACCTGCGACTTTAAACTATGCAAGATTATTTTCCCGTAATATTGTTCTGGAACCTCATATAATTGAAACATCCTTTCTGCCTGTTGGAAGAAAAAAGGCCAGTCTTCGGTTCTAATTGGTGGTTCAGGAATAACCCCTTTCATGATTCTCAAATATTCTGTAAAATTACCACTAGCCCTTTCGATGCTTTCTCACCTTCCCTTATTATCAATGCTTCAATCTCTAATACCCTCATTTTTGAATCTATGTCACTTTGTTTATCTCTTTCCTGTTTTTCAACACAATTAAACACAATTAAATCGGCCTTACGCCCCTTACCTAGGATTGCCATTTTTAGATTCCAACACGTAAAATTGCATTCTAACAATTAGAATGCAATTTTACTTTTATCGTTATACAAATATAACACCCTAACTTTGGTAATTATAAAATTGTCTCAACACTTATACTAATATTTCATCTAATTGAACACTTCAATTTATAAAATCACTTCCACAATTAAAATAATACGAGCACTTATACACTCCCCGTTATACAAAAATAACACACTTTCAGTCTTGAAATTATAATGCAATTACTAATAATTCCATAACTCAAAAATTACTTCCATCATTATAACCATGATTCAACACTTCAATACTTATAAAAATAACTCGATTCCTTTAACAAATTAATACTGTTATCTCATACACAGGGAGAAAAGAATGGAATCCCTTTTTCTCCTCGATGAATAGCCCTCGTCTTGTGGTCTCACTGCTTTCCCCACTGAAGTACTTTAATAAGCAGTTCAAGAGAGCTCACCAAATTAACACGTCGCTGGTGCACACCTCACTCCGACCTTGAATTTCTCCTGGCACAGGTTTCTTTTCCCGTCTCTTGACGTCTTTAGCCGTCTTGAGTAAATATCTGTCGTTGATGTCGTGCCCCCTTTAATTCGTCTTGGCTAGAGTTTCCTTCCGTATAACTTGACCAGTTCCCGATCGATTTCAGTGAGTCATCCGGAATCCAACTTCTCTTGAAACTGCTTTTCCTTAACGAAATATCATTTCTATAGAACTTTTATCATCTTTTCTGATGCCTTCCGCTTCGATAGGGTTAATCCCTTGTTCTTTAGTCCAGCTGCGCCAAATGTAAACCTGATCGTCGTGATCCGAAGAATACGTGTCTCATAGAGTTGATCATGAACGGAGAAATGTCTTATATTTTCATCTTGTTTAATATATACTATTTACATCGATCACTATATACATTCGTTTCGTCCCGTAGAACCATAATACATAGACTAAGGGGCGCGGAGTTAATCAATCAGTTCAATAGAGTCGCCCGTCTCTCCATTCTCCCCTCCTCACCTCGTTATCACATAGTCCAAGTTCAGTCTATTCTCCTCCATACTGCTATTTTTGGTACAACTGGAGTGCCTGATCCTGCTGTATTTATCTCCAGTATCAAGATGAGAGATTTCACTGGTAGTTATCATCAGTGAGACACGTAACAAACGTGTTATATAGAATCAGTGCTTAAAAGTATAATGCTAGAATTACTTGAATAAAACTTAAATTTAATTGGGAAAGGAAAAAAAACTAAGTACATAATGAAGACACAAAACACATCAAAAGTGGAGAGCGAAAATCCCAACCCAACCTGAGTACTCAGGACGGGAGGGGGGAAGAAAAACGATTAAGTAGAAACATCCTGGCCTGGGTTCGAACCCAAGTCTGGACAGAAAAATTCACAGATGATTTTTACGATATCTATCATTTTAAGATGCATGTCTCCCGGAGCACGAAGTACTTCGGCAATGTTTTTAATGAGATTTATTAATTCCGCGAGGGAAAATATCTGAGTTACTTCCTTAATAAATTTTAGGATTTCAGCGAAGTCAGAGAGACTGCTTTTATTTTCATTGCAAGGAACGTTATGATTAATATTAGCAGGCTGAGTGCTGTGCTTAGAAATAGGTTTTTCGATAGTGATTTTTTTCTTGGGGGCAGTCCTAACATTTTGATTAAGATTGGGATCAATATGGGTTTTCGTGGTAATTTTGGAGTTAGACGAAGCATTTTCCACTGGGCAAGCCGTGTTGTTAGTATTATTAACAGAGTTATTACTCTTATTCCACGCCGACACGGCAGGAATAGGAGCAGGAATAAAGTTAGTGGCAGGTTGAGAGTTGGTTTTAGTAGATTTTTATCATTAGTTTTATTGGCAATGTTCTCAGGGTGCCTTTCACAACCAGTGAAATTAGCTGTGTGGTTTCCCCCACAGTTGGCACAGAGAAAATTAGAAGGATTGTTACGTATAGGACATAAGCGGGCCTGATGGTCTCTGCTACACAGTAAGCACTTAGTAGTTAATTTGCAGGTAGTGCTGGAATGGCAAAACTTCTGACAGTTATAGCATTGAGCAAAACCTGAATTGACGAAATTAGTAATTTTAATTTTAAGGAAGTTAATATGAGTAAGCTTAGTAAGGTTATCATTTTTAGGAGAGGGTTTTAGTGATGCCATAAAGAGTGGCAGTGTTAGTCTTTTTGTTAGTAAGAAAGACTATTTTAATAGGAACTATGCCCAAGTTAGTTAATGCTTCGTGAATGTCATTACGATCTGTGTTGGCTGGCAGGCCCCTAATTAGGGTTTTCCTAGGCCTCTCTGACCTCGGATCAACCGTTCTTAGTGGTATGTTGTTGGCCGTTAAATAATTAATAACATCCCTATACCTATCAGTATCTCGGAAGATGATATGTATTAAGCTGCCGGCCCTCGGCATCAGGATAGATGGTCTTAATGTTCTGGATTAGAGTTTTATAGCTATTACCGGCTTCAAAATAGATATGGTGTTTTTTACTAATAACTACAGGGTCGGCAGAATCCTGCGTCTCCATTACGTCACAATTTTGATCAGTTAAATCTGTAATGACAGAATTAGTGGCAGCGATTTTATTTCGCGAGACTGGAGTTTCCTCTTCGTCTCACGAACGTTTAACGTTAGTTTTAGTGGTTATTTTAACAATATCCTCATTAATAATAAATTCTAAGTTAAGATTATTTATGGAGTTATTAATACTAGTCATAAAGGTTTTAACATAAAGCGAAAATAGTTTATTGTTAAGATAATCGTTAATATCCCTACTATTATAAGTAAACACTGATTCTATATTAATGAAAGCATCTCTCACCATTTCGATGTTTTCCGACCTGGCGTTGTCCACAGTCTTTGTCAGATGTTTGGTGAATTTCTTCACTGTGCTGAAGTAGGGCCATGAGGGATCAAAATTTCTCTCGAAAATGTCCTTGATTGTAGTGGCTGAAGAATGGAGCTTCGAATGTTCGATGTCTTCCAGTGCTTTGAATCCGGTGTCTTCCAGTGCAGTTGAATCCGGGAGGAAGAATGTTATCAGTCAATGATGGTGCCGGAGAATGTCCAACTTCAGTCTTTGCTGAATTATTGGCCACACGCGGCTTGTTATTTTTATTCTTGCGCGAAGAACGCGATGAGGAGCTTGCTGTTGATTTAAGAAAGTCCTTCTTTCTATCAGGTGAAGTTGCGCGCTGACTCGAGCAGTCGTCTGAGTCGATCTCAGGAATACGGAAAAAGCCGCCAGCTGGGCTTTTGCTCGACGGGCCAGCTACATCAGCCCGGTCATCCATGTGCAAGCTATAAAATAACCCCCACAGAATAAAAAAATATTCTCCTCCATCTCTCGCGGTCTCCCTTATTTATCCCTTTTCCTTCCCGTCACTTTCTGGAACATTCCCGTTCTTTCCACACCTTGAACAATCCCTTCCGGTTATTCTTGCACGTAGACCACCCACCGTGGTTCACTGCGCTCTTCTTTGTTGAATGTCATCCCTTTCAGCGCTAACGGTCCTGCGCTAATCATACTAAATGATGTGTACACTTCACTTAGTGTTGGTCATTTTCAAAGGTGCATTCAAATCTCGCCACCCGTTTGTGCTCTTTTGAGTTTATTGATGATCCTGTCGATCAAACATAATTCAGTCTCAATTAAGAATGTCGGACGCGAGTCTGACATACGCCTTTTTCTTTCAGAGTGGGAAATAAGTCTTTTTGGGACGTTATCATGCCTCAGTGACCGTCCCTTTGACCAAAAATATAGCAAAGCACCACACTCGGATAATAACAGTACTTTAAACTTGTGAAGAGGAACACTGTAAGCAAAATACTAATACACATTTTTACAGGTAAAAATTTTTTAGAGGTAAAAATTTTTTAATAGATACCTTCTGACTGATTACTGGAGATTATTGTCACATTTCTTGGTGACTACGGACCTGATACGAAGACGAAGGAATTTGGAACTATGCATGTTCAACGAGTGATTTTGATGGCCGAGACTTCCATTTGAGGTAGGTCTCCCAGTTTAATTATTAGATAGATTTATAATTGTAACCAAAATAGAGTAATAGATTGTAACAAAAATAGAGGGTACAATTAATTTATCTTTAAATCAAGAATTCACGAAAGTGGATAAAGTTGAAAATCTTTATCATTTAAAAAGTCAGTTGATTGAAAAAATAGATGAGTTGAAGAAGCTGGATAGTGAAATTCAAGATGTTATTGATGTTGAGGAATTGGAAAAGGAGGTAACGGCTAGCGATAAATATCGAGAAACCAGTATTAGTTGTAAAACGAAAATTGATAGATGTTTATCGTTTCTAGAAAATGAATTTAATGTAGTTCAGAAAAGTGAACTACGAAATAATCCTGAGGAAAATTCACATGAAATAAGTGAAAAGCTTATTAAAATTGAAGATAATGTTGTTAAATTACCGCGTTTGAATATTTCTAATTTTGGTGGAGATTGTAGTGATTGGTTAAATTTTTGGAATACATATGAAGTAGCTATACATAATAACCATTCGCTTACTAAAATAGAGAAATTTGCTTATTTAAAAGCTTATTTGCGCGGAAATGCTTTGGCCGCTGTCTCCGGATTTTCTTTAACTGAACAAAACTACGATTCGTCTATTAAACTGTTAAGAGAGCGTTTTGGTAGAACAGATTTAGTTATATCATGCCATATGATTAAATTATTATTGATTGAACCCGTTAGGACAGTTTCTGATGTATTGGCGTTGAGAAAATTATATAATGCAATAGAAATTCATATTCGATCATTAGAATCTCTAGGTGTTGCTGCTAACACTTATAGTAGCCTACTCTGTCCAGTTATACTCAAAGGATCCCAGAAGAAATAAATTTACAGTATAATAGGCAGCGTAAGTCAAACGAAAAATTCGACATAAATGATTTAGTTAAGTTTTTGAAGAATGAAATCGAATGCCGCGAAACGTCGCTTTTACTAGGAAATCGAAATAATTGTGCCACAGAAACTCTAGTTCGAAAAACCGATAACTAACAGTAATTTTTATAAAAATAAATACCAGTTTAATACTAAAAGAAATATGCCTTCAACTTCTGCATTCATTGCTACCACTAATGAAAAGCGAAATTGTATCTTCTGTTTTAAAACACACTCTAATCAAGATTGTACGCTAAACGTGAGTGAAAGAAAGAAATCGCTTCTAAGTCAGGGTCGCTTCCTCTGCTTAGGGAGAAGACACACTGTAAAGATATGTTGGAAAAGGAATCAAACTTGTAAAAATTGTAATCAAGCGCATAATTCATTAATATGTGGATCTTCGAATCCCCGAGAAAACGTTATCAATGATAAGTCGGTTGGCGATGAGTCAAACCCGCAAGCTGAGAGTTCCCTGCTTTATAATAACAACAAAATAAAAAACCAGAAGTCTAACTCAATATTTTTGCAGACTTTCACAGCAGACGCTGTGACAGATAAAGGGAAATATTCGCTTCGTTGTTTATGCGACGGAGGGTCAACAAGAACGTTTATTGAAAGGAAAATTGCCGACTCAATAGGACTGGAAATTGTAAATAGAGAAGAGCTCCTCATTTATGCGTTCGGAAATAAAAAGTTAGAGAAACAAATTTATGATATTGTTGAAATAATCTTACAGAGTAAAATTGAGCCTAATCAGAAAATTAAAATAAGGGAGATTGTAATTGATTCAATTACGCTTGGTGAAATCGAAGTTCCTTCTCAGTGGATTAGAAATACAGTATTTTAAAGAGGTATAGAATTGGCTGATATGGACTATTTAAAAAAGGTCAATGTATTAATAGGATCAGATTATATTTGGGAAATTTTGGGTCAAACAAATATAAGGTTAGGCAAACGTTTAGTTGCAACGCAAAGCATGTTTGGGTATGTAATTCAAGGTAAGGACAGAGAATCTGATTGTAAGGAAGTTTATGTTAGCCATTTAACAGTTGAAACCGAGGACTTGGATTGTGAAAGAGTTAAGGATTTATGGAAATTAGAAGCAATAGGCATTAATTCAGAAAGAGAAACACCGAAGAGTGATACAGATATTTTAAAGTTATTCGAACAAAACACAATTTATAAAAATAATAGATATGAGACACGATTATTGTGGAAGGAAGATCAACATGAGTTAACAAATAATTACGAAATCGCGAGGAAGTGTTTGTTTGGCTTAAATAATACTTTTAAGCGAAATAGGGAATTCTATCTTAAATATCGAGATATTATTAAAGAACAATTAGAGGTTAAATTCATTGAAGAAGTTAAATGTAATTCAGATAGTAAAGAACTCGTGGGTTATTTCTTGCCGCACCATGGTGTAATAAAAGAATTAAAAGAAACTGCAAAACTTAGAATTTGTTACGATGCCTTGTCCGATGAGTTGTCACTTAATGATTGTCTAGTTAGTGGTCCTAATCTCAACACCGATTTATTGAAAATTATTTTGAAATTTCGATACCACCGTATAGCATTTTGCTCGGATATTCAAAGAGCGTTTTTAGAAGTAGGTATTGCTGAGGAAGATCGTAAATTTTTGCAGTTTCTATGGGGTGAGGAAGGGGAGACCGATCTCAGTTTAGATAGTTGTGGCGTCAGAATCCTCCAGATGCAACGAGTACCATTTGGTGTTAAGTGCAGTCCATTTCTTTTGGCTGCAACTATAAGACTCCATTTAAAGAAATATGAAAATTCCCATATGGAGGCATGTAAAATCCTGAATGAACTATATGTTGATAATTTGATTAATGGTTCTGATACTGTTGATGAAGCCGCACTGATATCGAGGGATGCTACCGCTATTTTGAGTGAGGCAAGCATGAATCTACGTCAGTAGGCTACAAATTCGAAGACGCTTCGTGAAATATGGAAAGAAAACAAAATGGAGCGTAGACAATCTGCAAAGGATATACTGTTAAAGGTCTTAGGACTAATTTGGGATACTGAAAGAGATACTCTTCGAGTTGCACATAATCAATTCCATAGACTAAAGAATGGTACCTTTAGGTCTAATAACTCCTTTTACTGTTCGAATCAAGTTACTTGTGCAGTGATTATGGGAAAGAGGCGTTTCTTGGGATGAACCTCTTCCTCCAGATATCAATATAGAGTTTATGGAATGGCTTGACGAAACACCCTATGTTCAAAATGTCACTATACCTCGATCTTATTTTCCTGAACTGGGATCAGAGTTGGAGCTGCATATTTTTTTCAAATGCTAGCCCTAAGGCTTATGGCTCAGTGCCATACTTTAAGATAAAGTACGGCAGTAGGGTGACGACAAGTTTTGTGATCTCTAAATCGCGCTTAGCACCAATGAAGGCAATTAGTTTGCCTCGCTTAGAACTGCTTGGAGCCTTGATATCAGCCAGACTTTGTTCTTATTTAAAAGAAACATTTACAGTAGTTAAAGAAAGCAATATTTATCTGTGGTGTGACTCCCAGATATGTCTACATTGGATTAAAGGTGAATCGAACGAATGGAAACAGTTTGTGAGAAACAGTAACTGAGATAAAGAAAAAGACCAATCCCTTGAATTGGTATTTTTGTAATGGAAAAGATAATCCTGCAGACAAACTTACGCGTGGTTTGAATGCAAATAGTCTAGTTAGTGACAAATGATGGTGGACTGGTCCTTCCTGGTTGTCAGATCTCGAGGCACCAGTTAATGATGTAATGGTTGATAATAACATGGATATTGCTGAAATAGAAAATGAAAGGAAAACAGAACATGTTATATTTCAGAATTGTCAAGAATCCATTGAACATCTACTAAGGTTAGAAAATTACAGTGATTTAAACAAGGTGTTAAGAATCACCGCCTACATCATGAGATTTCTGAATAACTGTAGGCCAGACTCAGTGAAAAGGGTTGTCGCTTTAAATGCTGACGAATTAACAGAAGCTGAAAAATATTGGGTTCGTTTGGTTCAGAAAACAGAGTTCGATATGGAGTATAGACAACTGAAAGGACAAGTGTCTATTAAACATGATTCTCGACTATATGGTCTCGGTCCTAGCCTAACAACTGATGGACTTTTATATCTTGGAGGTAGATTACAAAAATCTAATTTTCAATTCTACGAGAAACATCCACTAATTCTACCTAACAAGTCCAGATTTACCGAACTATTAATTATGAAAGAACATCAAAATTTATGCCATTCAGGCGTATCCGATACTCTAACTCAGATACGCGAGAGTTATTGGATTATCCGGGGCAGGCAAGCCGTGAAGTCTTGCTTGAACAAATGTTTAATTTGTAGACGATTCAAGATGGGACATGGAAGGCACATGGTAGCCCCATTACCGGCAAACAGAATCCGCAGTGGCAATCCCTTTGAAACTGTGGGTATTGATTTTGCAGGACCCTTGTATGTCAGGAACGCACGAAAAGTTTATATTGCCTTATTTACCTGTGCGACTACACGAGCAAATCATTTGGAGGTGGTGTCCAGTTTAAATGCAGAACATTTTTTGTTAGCCTTTAGAAGATTTGTATCAAGGCGAGGAGTCTGTCATACGGTGAATTCAGACAATGCATTAACCTTTAAGTGTGCCGATATTGAATAGAAAAAACTGTATACGAATCTTACCAAACCTGATGTTCAAAATTATTTTGGAAAAAGGGGAATTAAATGGAATTACATTGTTGAACGTGCTGCCTGGTGGGGCGGGTACTGGGAGAGAATGGTTCGGATAGCTAAAATTTCTCTTAGAAAAATCTTAGGTAAAGCGCTAGTTACTTTTGAAGAATTGCAAACTATTCTCAGGGAAATTGAGTCTATTATTAATTCCCGGCCTCTTACCTATGTATACAATGCTCCAGATGAGCCATTCTCTCTCACTCCAGCCAATTTTCTTGTCGGTAAAAGAATAACTGCCTTACCTCACTGGGATGGCAGAACCGATCCAAATTTGTCCAGTAACAAAAAGATCCTTATTAAAAGATTTTTGTACAGAGAAGAGATGTGAAATCACTTTTGGAATCGTTGGAACGGAGAATATCTTCTACAACTTAAAAGTTCTAATTGTGTAAAACCTGTCAATGTCACATGTAAATTTAATGTAAATGATATAGTTTTAATAGGTGAAGATAAATTGCCTCGACAAATGTGGAAACTTGGCCGAGTGATTGAGGCTCACGTGGGGCGAGATGGAAGGGTAAGGTCTGTATCATTAAAGACTTCGTCATGAATCATTAAACGGCCTATCCAGTTGTTATATAATTTAGAGCTTAATTAACTCAAATTATTGGGGAGAATTTCAACTAATCCGCTATGTATGTAGTTTTTGTCATTTAGTGATATTCTAGTATTCAGTTTATTTGTTTACGTGCTTTTAACTTTTAACTTCCATTTTTATAAATACTGCATCTGTGTGTTGATTTTTAAATTGCATTTTTATACTTAATGTCATATTCATATGTATATATTCATGCTAATGCTCCTAATTTTTATGTAATGAAAAATTTGATTGTAGTTTAATTTTTGGTATTTGATATAATACACTGAAGTGCCACTGAATTAGGGATACCTACATAGTAACGAGTTGGGCCTCCTCTGGCCTTGATAACGGCTGCCACACGACGAGGCATAGATTCAACAAGTTTCTGGAAACGTTCCACGGGAATGGCTTGCCAAATATTGGCTAAAGCTGTCCATAATTCAGTAAGGTTCTTTGGTGCTGTGTGATGGCCTTTCACGCCTTGTTCCAAAACATCCCAAAGATGCTCAATAGGATTTAAGTCTGGGCTTCTAGGTGGCCAATTCATGACAGAGAAGTCAGAGGAATGCTCGTCCAACCAGCCAGTAGCCAACCGGGACTACTGGCTGGTAGTACCGGTACAGTTGTCTTGCTGGAAAACTCCATTACCGTGCGGATAACAGAACAGCATAAACGGATGGAGGTGATCACCCAGCAACTCTACGTACCGAATTGCATTGAGGGAGGTTGGTACACGCACCAAAGATCCCAAACTGTGCCACGAAAAAACACCCAGAACATGATTGAGCCACCATGCCCTTGTACAGTTCCAGCCAGGCATGCAGGATCCATGGCTTCATGAGCCTGACGCCATATTCTCAGCCTCCCGTCGGCGTTAAGTAGTCGGAATCGAGACTCATCACTCCATGCTACTCGTTTCCAGTCCTCTACACTCCAGTCTCTGTGCTCTCTTGCCCAGGCAAGACGTGCAGCCTGATGGCGAGTATAGAGCAATGGTACTCTCGTAGGTCGACGGCTCCCGAAACCCATACGGTGAAGCGAGCGTTGCACAGTCCGTTTACTGACTGTACGACTGGCACCGCCATTAAACTGGGTGGTAATTTGAGCTAATGTTTGGCTTCGCTGGCTACGTACAATACGCCTGAGCCGTCTCTCACCACGCACTGTCAAGGCTAATTGTCCTTTGCAGTTTGCCCGATCGCTAGTTTTTTTTCCACCATCCATGTATTCTTGGTATACTCTTGACACTGTCGACCTTGAAAATCCTAGCTGTCTGACGATTTCGGAAATTGAATGGCCCATGCGTCGCGCACCTACGATTTGTCCGCGATCGAAGGCGTCTAAATCAGGCAGTTTATCCATACTGGCAATTCCAATAACTAATTCTGAACAACCACAGTATGCGCTATATATACAGTTACCACAGCGCCCTCACTTGCGCATACATGATGCGCAGCGCTACACAATTTGCATAGGCTTTGCTATCCCTAATTCAGTGGCACTTCAGTGTATATCTTTCGCGTGAGAATAAGAAACAATTTTATTTTTTATTTTTCTATTTTTTTGTTATTCTTTTAATTCGCACGGGATTTATATTGTGTCATTATTGCAATTTTATAATGGAAAGTTGAGAAACAGAAACTGCAGTTGTATGTGTGTGTGTTCATGCTATCGAGATTCGAGCAGAAAGCATTGTGCGCGGTGAGCTGTATAACCTCAATTATAAACACGTGTAAATATTATTTAAACTTATTTTTGTTTGTTATTGTTTTAATTCACACGGGATTTATATTGTGTCATTAATTTATTTTTGTTGGTAATTAAATAATAAAATTAATCAGATTAAAAATTATGCTAGGTAACATCTAAATCAAAATAATTAATTTATATATAAAAATTTTAATTTTAATAAAAATAATTAATTTATATATTAAAATTTTTAATTTTAATAAAAATAATTAATTTATATATTAAATTTTTTAATTTTAATAAAATAGAGAGAGAGAGAGAGAGAGAGAGAGAGAGAGTTTGTTTGTTTGTTTTGGATGGTTGAATAAAACAGGGCTGCGCTTTTTGGCGTGACAAAAATACACTAATATAATCAATAGAAATCTACATATTAAATCACGTTTAAAGTTAAAAAAATAGCGTAACCGAACGTAAAAAATAGCGTAGAGTTAAAAAAATAACGTAAGGAACTTCGTTCCTGACGGGGGTCCCCCGACCGCACAATTTGTTTTTACACCAGTAGTTTCAATGTCCCTTTCAGATCTGGATGAAGACATTTCAGCACTGTCCTTAACACGTGGAAACAAATCCTAGCAGTCACAATACATTAGGCCAAAACAAAAAAAAAAAAAAACATGACATCATATTAGATAGACCAAACTAATATGTTTTTAAAACTACTACAGTTTCACAGATCATTTAAAAGAGGATTACCGTGTAAATGCAGCCTTCGTTGATTAAACAAAAAAAGAAAACTGTGGTGAGCCACAAACAAAAGGCTAAAGAAATAACAGAACAGCAGATGGAAATACCAGCTGTAAAAGAGCGCTACAACAGCGATAGTCTGGTCAAGCATGGTATCAATAGTTTGAAGAAGGAAACAAAACCGGGATATGTTCCCTTCTTCAAACTGATAAATATTGCGAGACCCGATTACACCAGGATGTGAGTGTTTTTTCCCTCCTTTACAGCTTACAAAGAGGGTCTATATGTAAACAACATTTTAGAACGAAAAAACGAATTTCAATTTTTTAGCGTTTGTTCCCTTCTTCAAACTGCTGATTCAATTAATCTCGCCACTAAATTTTATAAGTCTTTACTCCACCCCTAATGAAGAAATTGCCAATCTTCCTGATTATGACAATAGAGAATTTAATCGTAGACCTAGAGCGATTCTAGTCCTTGACATTGGGATTACTCCCAATTCTTCTTTCCCCTAATTAAAATTTTCTTTCTTCTTTCTTTATGTCATTCCGTATTCCTATTCATTCTAGACAGCTTAATTCCCCCTCTTTTTTTCCCTAATTATATGCAGTCACATCCTCTGACGCTTTTTTGAAAAAGGATGTGTGTCGTCTCGTTGGTGTAATATGCCTCTGCGAATCCTCGTGGTCAAATTGTGAGCCGTCCTCCCTGATAATATCTTCTGCTAAACTCCTTGATCCTGTTTCGTCAACCAATCAGGTGGCGGCGCACATTTTGCTCTCGTCCAGTAGTTAAGCTTGATCTTTTTAACCTCTGTAATACAAATTCATCATCTTGCTTCCTTTTTCGGCCTGTTTTCAAGCACGGGTTGCTTAATAGTTTTTTCCCATCCTGGATTTGATCCCAGCGTTTAATATATATGCTGCACGCGGTCCTCTGTGGCTCGTCTTCGACTTTTGAGAGTTTAGTCTGTATATTTTGCTTTTTATCTTATCTTATATTGGAACATTTAATTTTGACAAGTCTTGCTGATTTAATTTTGTGTTAACTTTAACTTACTAAATGCTAATGTTTTTATTTTTATTTTTGTAACTTCTTTATTTTATTTTGTAACTTAACTTTTTTTTATACTTGATTCATTTTTTCTTGGACCATGCGTGAAAAGCTTCAGTGCTTCCCATATCCATACCGAGGATAAAGGGCTTTCTTGGCCCTATTTGGAACCTCACGAAAACTTTTTGTCCATGTCCATGTCTTATGTCACATACTAACCTTGATACTGAGGATAAGAAGCTCTTGCTTCCTGATGCCTCTATAATCTTTTATGTCAATGTCAATATGTCAATAACACCAGGGAGCAAGAGCTTCTTATCCTCAGTATCGATGTTAGTATGTGACATAAGATTACCGTTCTCAAGGTTGCACAATGATTAAGAGAGGAAAAATAAATTAATTAGTTGATAAATCAACTAATTAACTAGAACGAGTACGTGTAACCAATATGGCATGGCTAACTTAAATGGTTAAGACTTGTCTGAAGAAATTGTTAAGGCCTGTCTCAGCGCCATCTTTCCTTTTACGCTTACGCCATGAAGCTAAGGAGCTTCATGGCGTAAGCGTGAAAGGAATTCTTTAGCTTCATGGCTTACGCTAGCGGACTGCTATGTGAACAGGCCTTCAGATTTTCTTAAAAACCTCCCTATTTATAATAATTCCTCTGTTATATCAATGATATGTCTACATTATCTTCAGGCCCGGACTGGCTCCTTTGGGGGCCCTCGGCTAGAGACTGAGGAGGGGCCCACCTTGCCAAGCGGGGAGTCCGGGGGTCCTCCCCCCGACAATTTTTGAAAATCACATGCCTGAAAACCACATTTTTCGCTATTTTGGCACTTAGAAAGAATTTGAGTAAAGGTAGGATCTTTATCAAAAGTTAAGCTATTCTGTTATAGTTTACTTACGTTTGCAATACATTTTTATATTATTTTTATTATATCTAATCTTATTACACACGAGAAAAAATAGTTAATGAATTACAAGTGGTTTATTACTTGAAAATGGGAGTGAGAAACATTTTTAGGTTTAGACAACTTAACCTGTCCTAAAGTCATCATCTAAATCCTACTGCAATACCTCAATAAAAAAAAAAAAGAAAAAGAATTAAAGAAAACACTAATAAGTAAGACAAGCACATGTAAAGAAAAAGGTTGTATTTTACTACGATTGAGTTTTTAAAATCAAAAGAAAAAAGGATAGATGATGCAAATGAATTATTTACAATTTAAATTAAGAAGTAACCTAACCTAACAGCTTTTTGGCCAGTTCTTCACTAATCCTGGCTATTTCATCTTTAATTAAATTTTTATCTAAATTATAAAATAAGTCACTTTCTACATTAATAAATAGGAGATTAGACATAAGGTCTTGGCTTAAAGTAGACCTAATTCGATTTTTAACGATTTTAAGTTTATAAAACACCCTTTCACAGGTGACTTGTGTACAAGGTATAGTTTGAAAAAAATTTTAAGCTATATACAGGTTCTTAAATAGTCAAGACTGTGAGAGTTGAAAAACAACAAAAAAGGCGCACGACAAACACTGAAAACATTGTTTCTTGTCAGAGCAGTATCCATAAAGATCTTCTTCTTCAGATTCAGATTCTAAATCGCCCTCTTCACAGATTTTTTCAGCTTCATTCAGCTTGTCTTGTTTTTTCTCTTCCATTTTCGTTCTCAATTTTTGCAGTTGTCATAAAACTTTTGTATTGGTCTGCAACTGTTTCAGCTCAACTAATAATCGACTTCTTTCAGTTTTACAAAGCTTAGAAATGCTGCATAAGGACATCCCTAGGAAAACTATCAAGCTTTTCGATTTCATGAAATTTCTTTGGGTCTAACCAGGAACAATCTCTCAAAATTTCTTTGTTTGGACTGAATCTCTCTTCGATACTCGTTGTTAAATTATTCTGGTACTCAAATTCCTTGAGTATTCTTTGATCAGGTCCTGGTCTTTATTCTCGGTGAGAAATCATCAGTTCGACACACAAAATGAAGCACATTTTAAACACAAAAAAACAACATTTAATAATCTGCGAAGTTTGGATTTCAGATTTCGTCTAAACAGACGCCATTACATTTTAAAGCAATTCCTTTTCTTAATCTATCGGGCGACGCAGCGCCCTCTATAAACAAATCTTTACATACTCCCCCCACAATGAACAACAGGTTCATTCCTAAACGAAAATACCAATTACCATTAATGAGAATAATAATGCTAAATAACATTTCTTAATTTACTAAATAAAACATTTTGCAAACATCAAATATCAATGTAATTCAATAATTAAAAAAAATAATAACAATAAAAGATGTAATAACTTTATAGGTGTTAAAAGAAAAATGCAATTAGAGTCTTTAGTCAGCTATTTCTAAATTATATAAGAGTTGGATTGGACGTTTAAGTGTCCCATTAGAAGTTTTGATGTTACACGATCTTATTTTTCCGTCTCTGCCAGGAATCGTCTCTATTACACGTCCAATTTTCCAGACAGTTCTTTGAACACGCTCATCATGGATTAAAACCAAGTCGTTTTCTTTAAAGGTTGAGGTACAGCTCTTACGCTTCTCAGAATGAAGAGATCTTAAGTCCAGCATGTACTCCTTTTTCCACCTTCGCCAAAAATGATCCAGGAGTCTTTGTCGATTATAATACTTCTTATTGAGGTGCTCACTGGATGACGATTTATCTAGGATAACAGGAATATTTGGTGGTAGGGAAGTTGCACGTTCTCCAGTCAAAAAATGGGCTGGTGTTAAACATGAAGGTTCATTAGGCTTACTGTACAAGTAGCTGATGGGTCTACAGTTGATTACAGATTCTATTTCAACTAGAATGGTTTCTAGCTCATCTGACGTCAAACATGATTTTCCGAGGACCTTTCGCAGACATAATTTGACTGTTTTCACCATTCGCTCCCAAAAGCCGCCCCACCAGGCAGCTCTTGGAACAATATATTTCCATTCTATTCTTTTAGAACTGTAGAATGTCTTTACGTCATTATGGTTAATTGTATTCCACAACAATCCAAGTTCTTTCTCAGCTCGCTTGAATGTTTGGGCATTGTCAGTGAATACTACACTACAAAGACCTCTTCTAGCGACGAATCGTCGAAAGTCTAGTAAAAATGACTCAGTACTCAGGTCTTGCACTAGTTCTAGATGCACTGCTCGAGTTACTGCACATGTGCACAGTAGAATATAACACTTTGAAGTCACTGCAGAATTTTTCAGCTTAATGTAAAGGGGATCTGCGAAATCTAAACCGCTCACAGCAAAGGGTGGAGACTCAGTTACTCTGTCAGATGGTAGAGGAGCAGTAATTTGTTGACCTGCTTTAGCAGTAAATTTTCGGCATATCATACAGCGGCTTATGAAAGTTTTAACTATTTGTCTACCTCGTGGTATCCAAAAGGTCTCTCTAACTTTAGACAATGTACTTGCTACTACTAAATGCATTACTTGATTATGTGCTGACATTACTATCAATTCGGTTAGTCTACTGTTGCTAGGGGTTAACCATGGATGCCTTTCTCTGAATTCAAATTTAGAATTTTGTAGTCTCCCCCCGACTCCCATTATTCCTGTGTTATCTAGACACGGATTCAAATCACGAATACTGGAGTTCTTGGGAATGGGATTTCCTTCTTTCAAACATTTAAATTCCACAGGAAAACATTCCGCTTGAATATTTCTAATCCACAGTCTCTCAGCATCCAAAATTTCTTCTGCGGTTAATTCTGAAGTCATTCGCATTTCCTTATCTTTGAATTTTGAATTTTCTGTAAACCTTTTCACCCAAGCAGTTATTCGATATACCCTTTGAATAGAACTATATTTCTTCAAATCCAGGATCATTTCTGGATTTTCTTTTCCTTCTGTAGTTATACTGTTAAAAATGGCTGCTTGTTTTAATCGTTTTTCCTTTTTAACATTATCTTCACAAATAAATTTATCTCCATTGTTCGGCCACTGTTCCATTGGCAAGATTAGCCCTTTTGGCCCTTTCCACCATTTTTCCCCATTCAGCAAGTCTTCCGCTAAACATCCTCTTGAGAGCATATCTGCCGGATTATCCTTTCCGCTGCAGTGTTTCCAGTTTGATGGTTCAGTCAAGCCTTGAATTTCACTAACGCGATTACATACAAAGGGTTTCCATTGCTTAGCATTTCCCTTAACCCAATGTAATGCTATTGTGGAATCAGACCACAAAGTATAATTACTTCTAATGTCAAATACTTCCTTCAGGGAATGCAACAATCTGGCTCCAATTAATGTTGCCATCAATTTAAGTCTAGGGAGGCTTAATTTCTTTTCTGGAGCTACTCTAGATTTAGCAGCTACGAAAGTAACCTCAAGGCTACCTCCCTGGTTTCTAAATCGAAGGTATGAAACTGCTCCATACGCAACTTCGCTCGCGTCACAGAAGACGTGCACCTGACATTCTGGTACATCGCCATCGTCTTCTTTGAGGAAATACCATCTTGGAACAGATAATTTTTCTAGAATGGGGATTTCTAAGCACCATTTGTTCCATTTATTTCTCAATTCTTCTTGTAATTCTTCATCCCAGTCTTGACCTCTCCCCCATATTTCTTGCAGCAAAATTTTTATACGAATAGTAAAAGCAGTTATAAACCCAATAGGATCAAACAATTTGCAAGACAATTTTAACACACTTCTCTTAGTATTTTTTGATTCTTTGAGAGCTTCTAACAATGGTGATAAATCTAATTTAAAATCATCAGTTTCAATATTCCAGATTATACCTAAAACCTTAATAGGGATCAGATGTTCCTTTTGAAGTTCTTCAAACTTAGTTTCATTCCAAATATTACAAAGCTCTTTAGAATTACTCTTCCATTTTCGAAGATTCATTTTAGCATCGCTTAAAATAAATTTAGCATCCTTCGATAAACTTAGAGCTTCATTTACAGTTCTCGAGCCACATATAAAATCATCGACATACAATGATTCATTTAATGCCTTAAAAGCTGTGGGATAAGAGAATTCATAATTTTTAAGATGATACTTTATGGTAGCAGCCAAAAGGTAAGTTGATGATTTCACTCCAAATGTTACAGTTTTATAACGAAAACATTTTAGATCTTTGTTTTGTAAATTATCGACCCATAAGAATCTTTGACAGTCCCTGTCTTCAGCCGAAAGAGAAATTTGAAGGAAAGCCTTTTCTATGTCGGCTATTACACCGATTTTATGTTCTCTAAATTTCAAAAGAAGAATTAGTAAATTCGGATTCAAGTTTGGGCCTGCAAGCAAATTATCATTTAAAGATAAACAATTTCTATCCTTCGCGGACGCATCAAAAACAATACGAAATTTTGTGGTCTCTTTATCACGTCTAATAACAGGATGATGAGGCATGTAATATACAAGATTGGATGACTGTTCAAAGTTCTCATTTACAGGTTCGATAACATCAGAATTAATTTGATCTGCAAAAACTAATTTGTACTCTTCATATAATGATGTTTCATTGTCCAAACGAGTTAACAATTTTGATAACCTTCTTTTGGAATGCGAAAAATTGTCCGATAAGTCTATTTTGTCTTTGAATGGCAGTTTAACTTCATATTTTCCGTTTACTATGACTTTAATATTTTGCTCAAATCCCTTTAAAGTTTCAATATCAGCTGAAGTATGATTATTGTCATTACCGTTGGAATTAATACCTAACGACTCTAATTCCCAAAATCTTTTTAATTGAGTGTTTAAATCATCACCAAAAGAATCTGGATTGTTTACAACATTACTCAGTGTTTCCCCTTCTGTCAGGCATAAATTCACGAATGATCTGGTTTGTTTACCATTTTCTCGTACACCCGATATAATGAATCCTAATAACGTTTCAATGCAAAACAATCCTTTTGATATTTTCCTTATATGTCCAGTCTGCAATTTCCAGAACACATCGGCGCCAATCAGTATTTCAACTCTCCGCCCTTTTGCTTGTTTAAACTGTTGGAGAGGAATTTTGAACTCTTTTAGCAAATGTTTAACCGCACTGGCTGACGTCACCATAGACACATGAGAAATTGTGTCCGTTACATACACTTCAAGTTTTATTTTTCTTTCAGGATTATTCAAGTGATTCAGCTCAATTTCTGTTACGTCGTATGTCTTGTTTATGGGTTCACGAGAACCGAAAGTGTAAACTAATAAATGCTCTACTCTTAAAATAGGGAGCTTTAATTCTCGCGCACATGCCTTCGTTATAAATGATTTTGAAGAAGCGCTGTCAAATAACACTGCGGTTATCTTTGATTTTGATGGGCCTTGAACTTCAACAGCACATATAGGCAAAATTATGGAATCACTACATTTTCCCTCAGAATTCGCGATACTAGATATTACTGTTTTACCTTCCGGCGCTGAATTGGGTATTTCATCATATGGTTTTTGAGTTTTAAAACAAATGATTTCGTGATGATTTTTACCTTTGCAAATCGAGCAATCTTTAATTCTACTTCTACAATGAATACTCAAATGTGAACGTTTAAAACATTTGAAGCATCGTCCTTCTTTTCTTAATTTGTTTCGTTTCTCTTCTGAAGGGACAGTGTTGCAATTGAATGATTCATGATTTTGGTAACAAAATACACAATTTTGTTTCACATTAGAGGCAAACGCAACAGTTGGATTATTTTTAGGATTGAAGTATTTATAATTAGGACCTTTGTCAAATTTACTCGAAATTACTTGTTTTGGTTGTCTTTCGGTTTGGGTTAATAAGATAGACGACTCTCTACACTCAATTTCTCGTTTTAAGAATTGCATTAATTCAAGAACATCAAATTCTGTATTAGATTTCCTTTGTTTGTTGTATTCTAAACTTATATCATCTGGAATTAGTTTGAGCAAAATTGGACATAATAACTGGCCATATGTTCCTGCGGCTCCGTTTAAACTTTCAAGTGATCTCACATTTATTTCTAAATCATCAAATAGCCGTCTGAATGCTTTAATATTGGTCGAGCTTTTTACAGGATGTAAATTTAACAAGTTTGTCATGTGACTATTTATAACGATAAAATCGCGACCAAATCGGTCAGTTAGTAAATTGATGCTCTTAATGTAATTTTCTTCTGTAAGCGAAAAACCTTTTATAGCGTTTAACGCAACTCCTTCTAATAACATTTTTAAATACGAGAATTTCTCTGTCTTACTTAAGTTATCATTTTCATGAATCGCATTTTTAAATTGCTGCCAAAATTCAATCCAAGAACTTGGATCTCCATTAAATTTTGGAATTGTAAGTTTAGGTAAACTTATAACTTTTCTTTTTAACTCATTATTATGTGATAATTCTTGGCGAGAATTTGGCGATAAATCGACTGAAACATCTGATACACTTTTTACGTGCTCTTTTATTAGCCTAGTTATTTTACCTTTCCATTTAATTATTTTCTCCGAATATTCTTCAATACCAATTATTTCATTTTCGATTTCATTAGAACCAATTAAATTCTTTATCTGAGCATCTAGAGCTTTTAACTGATCACACTTTTCTAACAATTGCTCATTTAAATCCTTCAATTCTTCTAGTTTAATATTAGTTTCAATTTTTTCATCATAGAAAACAAGTTCAATTTTTGAAATCAACTTCGTAGTTAAAGCTCTAACTGTGCTTCTTTTCTTGCGGATTTTATCTAACTCAGCCATAGTAATGCATGCAGATTAATAATTTCTCACTCACCTTATTTAAATCTTAACTTTCGAATTTACCCGATCGTGGTCCCACGTTGTTGCGCCATGTTAAATTATTCTGGTACTCAAATTCCTTGAGTATTCTTTGATCAGGTCCTGGTCTTTATTCTCGGTGAGAAATCATCAGTTCGACACACAAAATGAAGCACATTTTAAACACAAAAAAACAACATTTAATAATCTGCGAAGTTTGGATTTCAGATTTCGTCTAAACAGACGCCATTACATTTTAAAGCAATTCCTTTTCTTAATCTATCGGGCGACGCAGCGCCCTCTATAAACAAATCTTTACACTCGTCTTAGCACAATCTAAAATATTGAAAAAGACCAATTTATAGTTTTGGACAGTTGAGATTCCAGGAGTTTCGTCTTTTGATTTTTCACCGGGTATTACCTTTTTCTTTGAGGTTCTTTTTTCCTTGAAATCTACTTCCACTTCTACATCAATCTTGTAATCTTCTAAACTTCTATTAACTGTACTAGCATAATATTTTGTTTTTGAATACAGAACCTCAAAGTATTTATCATTCCTTTTATCGCTTACTTGTGTGAAGCAGCGTCTGTACCAAGTTCCAAGTGGTAGAATAGTCAATGGATTTACTTTGTAAATATTTTGAAACAGAAGATATAACCAGAAATAAATCTAGCAAAAGAATAGACATAAATAGGTTCTCAAATTTGGACCATTGACTGATGAAATTGCTTGGCATGAACATTGATTTTCTGCCAAAACTTCCAATTGATATTTCTTTTAAAACGGTAATAAAACTGAATGGCTTCCCTGGGTTTACACTTTCTTCACTCTTTAACAACTCTTCGTCATTAATCGAAGAAAGAACTTTGTGTTTACTCCACCACATTGTGGCTCTTATTTTTTGCAACCTGTACAGCTTTTTTATGAGCAATATGTTTTCTCTTTGTTTCTTTCTCCCATATGAACATTCTTTTGTAAGATGAGCTTATAAAAACAGAACATTCTTCCACCAATCCAAATAAGTTTTCTGCTTGGAGAAACTTTGTTGTTGAATCAGCCACTACGAAGTTAAGTACGTGTGCCATACAGTGAGTATAAATAAGATCTTCGTTTTCCTTTTTGAACAGATCTAACAGCTTTTCATATTGTTAGTTCCGTCCAATGAACACGCAATAATATTTGATGTTGCAATGCTACATGTGGCATTGCAACATTATGCGGCATCAGCCAAGTGCACTTGGCTAATTTTGATTGTATAAGTTCGTACAAAGCAAGTCCGCTTGAATCATCAACTACTGTTACTCTTAAAAGTCTTTCATATATCTTTCCTTGAACGACATAGAGGACGCAAATTGCCAATTGGTCCATAATAGTTACATTTTGGGTACTATCTACCATCACGCTGTATATTATGCTAGTGTGAAGGTCTTTGAAAATAATATTGCGTCCCATCGAACAAATTACTTATTAGCTTGTTGATAAAAAATTTTGACAAAAATGTCAACAGAGAGCCTCGTCCAATCGGTCCTTTAGTTAACTTTCCTGTAGTTTTTCTTTTGCTAATTATATCCATTCTGTGCTTTTTGCTGTCTTCAATACATTTTTTGACAGAATTTTGTAAAGTCACATCATAATTTGCAACCAACATGACCAGGTCAAGAAAATTACCATGATTTTCTATACAGTCCAGTGTATAAGCCCCTTCTGCTTTATCGCCTCTGTATGCATTGCCTTGCCTCCCAATAAATAAAACTATATCAATTTAACGTTGAACAACCAATTATCTGGTGTGAACTTCTCTTTCTTGCTGCTTGTTTTGGTTGCCAGTCAGAATAGTTGAAATATCATGACCTTTTTGGCTTTGAATAGCTGCCTTAGCAGCGAGTTCCTGATAATGAGAATCTTCAGGAATCTCAACGGATTTATAAATATGTACGTCAGAGGTAAATCCTCATAATCGAATTTTCTTCATTTTAGATATTTTTATTGTAAGTGACTCGTTTTGGATGGAGCTTCTTTGAGGAAAACTGTCCTATATGCAAAACAAAATGGTGGAGGAAATATAGACTTATAAACTATCGCATATGTAAGTCTTGATGAGAGGTAAATCATCACAAAGCTCTCCTGAAAAAAAAATGGGGAAAGTCGCTAAAGAAAACTCACTTATGATGGTTTACTTCTGACGTACAGAATATGCTTATGAGAAACGTCATGCCTGGTTTTAAATGAGAAATGTCTATTATCTTTACCTCCAAAGGCCATACAGCAGGAGCAGTACACTTTGTTAAGCCGAATTGAATATGATAACCATTTTCTATGAAATTTTTCACAATTCGGCAAAAGTCCGTAATAAAGTTTTGAAAAGTCGAATGGCAGTTTAATTTCTTTTCCTTCACTAACTTGAATTGGGTGCTTCCATAAAAGCTTTTTTAACTCCGAGAGGGACATTTTCGTTGGGGCAGATGAAACATCCAAGCTGTTGGGTAACCGCATCAGGTGTCTTTTGGTGGGTTTCGTCATTATTATTTTCTGTGTCAGAGCTTGAATTAGTTATGATTAGATTAGATTTGAAGCTCTAAAAATATGTTCCAATAAAAAAAGAGCTAAGATGTTTAGTTGGGAAGTTATAAGACAATAACCAACTTGTTTAGAACGGTCCCAACCGAATCAACTCTCCGGAGATGAGCTGCCATGTTGGATCGAAGGGTCAGTCGTATTTACCACTCGCTAAATTAAATTTTTAATTTACCAAATTTTAATTAGTATTTTTTTAATCCCGTCCGGATTAACCGGATGTCCGGACAACCGGGGTCCGGATTAGGGGGACTCTACTGTACTTGTGAGCTAATAAACTAATTCCAACTTTCTTACCTGTATTTGATGTATCATTGTGACTCAAAGGCTGACTTTGCGACTGAGAAGTAGAACTAGTTAACCAAGTATTTAAACTTTTGGAACTTTTTTCAACGTCTAAAGATTTTCTCTTCTTTTCTTTCCTTTCCGTAGCTCCACTTTGATACACACGTTTCATGTTGACACGACTGACTAGTGCACTAACAACAACATACACTGACTGAGAGGTGTAGTGGTAGGATGAAAACCGCCAAATTGTTTGAAACAACTGTTTTTCACTAAACAACGAGCAAACTGTTTTTCTGAACCGGCCCATACACTTGGAACTGTTTTGATCTGGGTGTTGTAATATTAACGAAATAAAGTGATGGCTAATTGAATTTAGGACTTTAATGAATAAAAAGTAGGAAGAGAAACACAGTACGTCTTACTGTTTACATAAAATTACAATGGAATATAAAAAAGGTGATGCCAGATGCATAAGACATAACACAAAATAAGAGATGCCACTCAATAGCACGTAATATTAATTGAAGGCTCGATTCTCAACGCCTCCTTCGAGCATGAAAATAGTCATTGTTAATATGGGTTAAACTGTTACTTATGCATAATGACTGCTTTCACACCGAGCAACTTCTTTTGAGAATGAAACTGAGGGGCTGGAAGCGCCTTCGTCACAATGTCTGCTCGCTTCTCATAACTTCTGGCATAGCCTAATTCAAAGTGTCCCTTTGAGAACTCATCTTGGACAAACTTGTATCTTTGGTCGATATGCTTTGTGCATGCGTGGAACATCGGATTTTTGATGTATTTGATGAAACTCTGATTATCAATCTGCAGGATTGGTAATGAGACATTGTTGGCTATCTCGTTAAACAAGCGCTTCAACCATATCAGATCTTTTGTGGCATCAGCTGCTGCCATGAACTCTGCCTCTGTCGTTGAATTGGATATGGCCTCCTGTAGCTTGCTTCGCCACGTAATTGCACCTCCACCATAGAAAGAAACTACACCTGTGCGAGACCTGCGTGTTTCTGCACAGCTGTTGTTATCTGCATCACTAAATAACATCAGGCTTCTGTCATCTTCATTATTGTACACAATGCCGTGTCCAATGATATTGTAAAGGTATCTTAATGTTGTCTGCACGATTTCCCAATCAGTCTCTGTGGGGTTGTCCAACTTACGAGACACCAAACTCACTGCGTAAGCAATATCTGGTCGAGTCCCCATCGCCAAATAGAGCAAACTGCCAACTGCTGATCGGTATGTAATTTCACTGCTGAGAGGCTTCGCCTCCTTGATCTTGATCATGCCATCGTCATTTGGCTGACCATAGTCGACCTTGAGACTCGACTTCTTTACTGGGATGCGTGATGTCTTGGCATATCCAAATCGCTCTAACATCTTTCTTGTAAATGCTTCTTGGTGCAAGAAGAGTGAGCCGTCTTTCAACCGTTCAACTTGCAGACCAAGAAAACAATTCAACGTCGTCACTTTAATGTTGAAATGTTGCTTGAGCTCGTCCATAAAAGTGAAGAATGTCGCTTCGTCCTGAACAGCGACAATGCCATCATCAACATAAATCGCCATCAGCATCTTGTGTCCGTAATCATTTCGTATGAATAGGCAGTGGTCGGATTTACTTTGGGTCATGCCATGTTTCTTTAGCACTCAGTAAACTTGGCATTCCAACATCGTCCAGCTTGTTTCGAGCCGTATAAAGGTCGGAGCATCTTGGATATACGCCCACTTCCGTCATTGTATCCGCCGGGTTGATGCATGTAGATCTCCTCAGTCAGGTCGCCATAAAGGAATGCCGTCTCCACGTCAATTTGAAATAACTTTAGATTCTCCTTGGCTGCCGTTGCAATTACAGCTCGAATAGTGTCGTAGCGGCCCACCGGGCTAAATGTTTCACTGTAGTCGATATCCGCCGTCTGCGTATACCCCTTTGCTACTAAACGAGCCTTGAATCTCGATTGAACCATCAGGGTTTGTCTTCATCCTGTAAACCCAGCGATTGTCGAGGATTTTCCGTCCTTCAGGTGGCTCAACAAGCTGCCACGTCCCGTGTTTGGCATGCGAAGCCATTTCGTCGTCCATGGCTCGTTTCCTGTCGGCATATTCAGGAGACTTTGTTGCTTCGTCATGTTTTGGGCTCATTCAACTTTAGAATGCTGCTGTACACGTCGTAATCGTTAAATCGGACACGACGTTGGATAGTCGAACGGTCTCGCAATGCATGCGCCGTCAGCTGTGTTGGTTCATCTTCATCATTGCAAAGATCACCAGCCTCCTGCGTATCTGCATCATCGGGAGTATCCAAAATTTCATACTCCATACCGTTTGATGGACCGGTATTAGATATCGTTTCTAAAGTCTGGGAAGTAGGACCGATTTTCTGTTCATTGAACACTACGTTGGCACTCTTTATCGTGTCATTCTTTGATGGTATGAAAATACGATACCCATCGTAATCACAATAACCAACCAAATAGCCCTTTATAGCCTTGTCGTCAAGTTTACTTCTGTTGACATCTGGTACATGTACAAATGCAGTTGATCCAAAAACTCGAATCTTGTTGGTTGCCGGCTTGCGTCCAAACCATCCCTCAAATGGAGATTTTCCTGTGATCTTACTTGGCCCAGTTCGATTCAGAATGTAAACAGCTGTAGATGCTGCTTCTGCCCATAGGAACTGTGGTAGACCTGTATCCTTGAGCATAGTGCGAACCGCATCCATTATTGTACGATTCTCTCTTTCAACCAAACAATTTTGCTCTGGCGTATACGGCATAGTGATTCGCAACTTGATACCTGCATCATCAGTCAATTTTACCAATTTAGCATTGTCGAACTCACGACCACCATCTGTGACCAGTTCTTTTACATTTATACCATCCTTGTTGGCCCGAGCAAGAAACTGCTTCATTTTATCCACAGCCTCGTCTTTATGTCTGAGAAATTCTACACTTCGAAACTTTGAATAATCGTCCTTACAGCAAGATTCGTAAAGGTGGAAAGAAGCACTAACATGTACTTCTTTCCACCTCTTGACAAGACTAGCGATTCGAGCAAGTCTGCATGTATGATTTCACCAGACTTTTTTGTCTTGAATCGTTTTAATTTGAATGTTCATCGACTTTGTTTACCATAAGTACATGGCTCGCAAAACACTCCATCGTCGATGAAATCAATACAATTCTGACGCAGGTATTGCTTTATATACTGTATTCCCTGGCGCCCAAGCCGTCGATGTCAAAGTGATAACGGCAACTTTGTCGTCGTCGTCATTGCCGTTTCAGGAAAAGGAGTTGTCATTTCTTTGTTAACCAAGTAGGCTGAAGCAGCAGAACCCCCTTGGGGCTTGACCGGTTTTTCACGCAGTTCAAATAGTCCATTTGATGAGCATGGAGCCTCTAAAAGTACATTATCTGGGGTCTCCTTGCGGAAGAAACGACAAATCATGCCATCTGAATCTCCGAAGTTCGAGATTCCTCGCTTCATTGCCTTTGAAGCTGATAACACATTTTCCCGATATCTGGTGCATACAATACATCACTGAGTTCAATGGATTTTTGTACGGTTCCAACCGTCGCGCATATGTCAATGTCCCCGCAGCCGTAAGCCGGTATTGTCTGCTTGTTACCGACTGCGATTTCTGCTTGTTTGTCAAAATGGCGATACGTCTTGAAGAACTCTGCTGAATTCGCAATGTGTGCTGTAGCTCCGTCGTCCTTAAGCCACACATTTCAGCCACTATTATCCTCTTGACAAGCAAATGCACTGCATTGAGTATTTGCAAAGGTTTCTGTTCTGCCACCCGTCGTGGTTGGCTTGTCAGGGAAATCTGGACAAAATTTTCCAATGTGCCCAGGTTTATTACAACGAAAACAGATGCCATTGAAACCTTTCACACCATCACTGGTCCTACTAAGTCTATTCGTAGTTTTGGCATTATTTGTGGTCAGGGGTTGGGATTGGTTCACCATCTGGGGCCTTTTCCCACCTTTCTTCCATTTCTTTTCATTATGTTTTGCACCATATTTAGCATTTGCCATGAATGCTGTCGTAGTATCGTCTCTACGCTCCTGATTTCGTCTTTGCAGTCTCATATTGATCTGTTCGATTAATTTTTCAGATGACTTTTCTGTCCTTGGCGTTGAGTCCCACTGTGACTTGAACTCACGATATTCATCACCAGGAAGAATAGACAAGATGCGTGGTGCTAGCAGGTTTTGCGGCAACTTCCCTTCATCGCTCAACTCTTGCTCACGTTGAAGATCCACCCACAGTGTACGCAAACGTGCGAGTGAATGCATTACATCTTAGTCTTTATCGATCCGAAAAGTGAAAAATTGTTGCAGAAGAGTGTCCAATTTGACGCTTGACACTTTCTCAAAGTTGTTTAACAACTCGGTCCATATCGCTCGTGCAGAATTACCATGCATACGAATCAAATTTAACACATTCGCTGATACATTTTTGCGGATGATCACAGCATCTTTCGCATTCGCCTTTGCATACGCTTTTACCGCTTGGTTGTAGTCGCGTATCGTCTTTTCATTTGCGTCTGCTGCCGGTGCTGTTGGCTCTACAAGGGAATCATCGAAGATGTCCGCACAATCGTTGAGCATGAAAAAAAGAATTTACTTCAAATTTCCAGTCAGTCCAGTTGGATGAACCATCCAATTTGGTGCACTGAACAAAATTTTTAGCTTCCATATTATTACGTCGTCATTCACCAAAGTGCGCGAAAAAAAAGCTATCGGTACACAATCGTCTACCTACACACTGTCCAGCAAATATGGGGAAATCAAAAGTCAAAATCCGAAATCGAAACTCGAAGTCAAAATCCGCGATTCAAATACGTCGTCATAGCCATCGTTACTTCATCTGCGCAGTTAAATGTCGCTAAAACCCATAACCTGTAGTAATATTAGCGAAATAAAGTGATGGCTAATTGAATTTAGGACTTTAATGAATAAAATGTAAGAAGAGAAACACAGTACGTATTACTTTTTACATAAAATTACAATGGCATACAAAAAAGGTGATGCCAGATGCATAAAACATAATAACACAAAATAACAGATGCCACTCAATAGCACGTAATATTTATTGAAGGCTCGTTTCTCAACACTGGGGATCAGACTTCCTGTTCTCTAAACTCAACTGTTCTAAGGTCACAACAGAACTTAATATAAAAGAACAAATGTAAACTGGTAATGTTTTAACTGTTTTTAATTTTTCTTCCCTTCTCGATCCGGACTCAAGAACGCTTTCGACTCTCCTCGTTCTTGAACGGAAACAACTGTTCACGACAAAGGGACCGACAACTTGCGTTTTTCTTCTGTTCTCTCAAACAATAAAATTGTCCATTTATTTCAATTAAGACTGATTTTAGATGCAAATAAGAACTCAAGTAATTTAACATATTTTTAAAATTACGGAAACTTTTAAATATTTGTATAATGTATCTGGAACCCAGGTAAAACACTTCAAAAAAAGTTTTCCGCTTTACAATATTTATAAAACTGTTTTTATTTCTGAATTAAAACGTAAAAAAATATTAATTGGTTTAAAATGTTTTTTATTAATTTCTCATTTTTCCGTTCCGAGATTAAAAATAACTACAATAAAATTAACTTATTTGTTTGCGTTTCTGATACAACAGAACAGAAAACAGGGGATACCGAGTCTGGACTTGCTGTTTCTTCTTTTCGACAACCCTTTTTTTATATAATGTTTTTCCAAACAGTTCGTTTGGATTTTGTAAGAACAGCGATGCGTCAGTCGCTACCCTTCACCAGCGACACGTCGGCACACACTAGTGGCTATACTCGTACGTTTGCAGACTGATTGTTCTGCCTTACTGCTGTGCTAAGAGTAAACATTACCTGGCGTTTTAACAACAGCTTAAAAATGATTGTACACGCGTAAACTTCCTGGGAAAAAGTAAAATGACTCTAATGCAAGTAATTATATGTAATTAAAAAATAAAACTAATTATATGTAGCAAAAATTATATGCAACTAATTGTTATGTAGCAATAATTATATGCAACTAATTACATGTAGTTAAAAATTAATGTAGTTAAAAAAGTGTTTCAGTAATAAAAAATACAAACCACTTATTTTGGGGACCCTTGGGGGTCCCAAGTATAAACCACTTTTTCTAGGTCCCTTCGGGGGCCCTCGGCGATCGCCGACCAGCCGACCTAGCTAGTCCGGGCCTGATTATCTTTGTCTACGGCCTCGAAATATATTTACATGTAATTAATCTATTCGCTCTTTTTCTTTAATTCTTCACACTTTCTCCTATTTCACTTTATTGTTTTAATTCATAGTATCTTTCATTACTATGTCGTATTACAAACATCGTACCTTTTGGAGAAGGAAACTACGTCATTTGGATTTCTCATTTTCGGTGCTTATTTAACAGCCACCAAGAGTAAGGGTTGATTTATACAGGCACGTAAAGGGAACATAACGGGAACGAGCCGAGCCTGAGCGCCGGATGCATGTGTTTATACAGAGACGGGAGTATAAAGAGGCGGGAACGTGTTTCATTAGTTGTGGAAGATTTGTAACGTCATGGCACGGTTTCAGTTTTCAGTTAAAGATTTAGCCATTATCACACTTTTGTTAGAGGAGGAGGAAGAGGAGAGCCAGGGTTGTGTTTAGGGGTGGACAAACTGGGCAACCGCCCAGGGCCGCCATTTTTATTTCTCATAGCAAAACTTTTCTAAATGTTACGGGTTTTTAAAGAAATCCCTCATTTTTCGCGGTTTCTATAATTCAACTTATAAAAGTATATATGTTTCGATTTTTTCTAAAGAATCGCAGAAAGAATCTTAATTGACAAACTACCCTTTTGGTTCGAAAAATTTCTCGGTTAAATAAACATGATTTATCTTCAATTCAGTTATAGTAAACCCTTGATTATCAATCCTTTTTTTCAATATCAGTTTCTACTATCTGTCAGTCACTACATACAGTCATTTGAAGAATTATAAACCGTTTTGTCGAATTTTGTTCGTTTTCACGGAATAGTTGCAAACTGAGAAAAACGTGAACATATCCTTGTGAACGAATACTAATACCATCTGGTCAAATGTTTGCTCTATTCAAAGCAAACAATAGACAAGACATTTCTCCAGGGAGTGTAAGACAAATAAGTAAATGCGCTCCAAACAGAGCCGCCCAGAGACTTTACGGGGCCTGGGGCAAACTTCTGTTGGGGGCCCCAAGAAATCTGATTAATCGAATAATTTTTTTAATTTTTTTTTTTTTGGGGGGGGGGGCCCTTTTTTCAGGAGATTATTTTGAATTTTGAAGTACGGTACAAGTTTAGGAATTTTCTTTCGGAGGAAATCTAATAAATAATTAAAAAAAATTTGGGGGGGCCCTCCAGCAGTTGGGGGCATGGGGCAAAGTGCCCCAGTTGCCCCCCCCCCTCTGGGCGGCCCTGGCTCCAAACCTGTTGGGAAGAAAGGGGTTTGAAGGCTGAAGGAGTGAGGTAAACAAAAAATGGCTTTTACTTGTTCTCTCTATCATTATAATGGATTTTATTTCCCACTTTTCCCACAAGAATTGAAAATATTGCAAAGCAGGTACAATTAGAATGCTTTGAATACGGATTGTACGCCTGTCCTCCTTGGCACTTATTTCTAATGAAAATGATCTCTCATCATCTTTGGACTTTTCACTTTTAATATACAATTTTGCTGCTCAGAAAACAAGAAAAATTGCTTTATAACCAACAAATCCATACATGTAAGTATTTGTTTTTAACAATTTACACTTTCTAAATCGTGTAAATAATTTTTCCATTGTTTCATTATTCATACAAATTGATAAATTTTATATTTTAGTGGATCAATTGTAATTTCAAGTATAATTTTCTCCTATTGCCTTCCGAACTGTCATTTTGAACTTTGGATTCATGTATTTTGATGGGCCAAATCGTACAAGACCTCTCACCAGCTCAATGAGTTTTCATTATCCATATTAAATATCAAACATAAATAACAGTATGTAAATTATATCTTGAATAGCCACTTTTTACTTTCTGCCATGAACGAGACACGGCCGAGCAGTGAACGACTTCCTGCTTCGAATCGTTGGCGCCGATTCTCGGCCGGGAACCTGCCGAGAATTGGATGTGTCACGGCGCAGTATAAACAGTTCCATTGAAAAACAGGGAGGAAATGATGACTCAGACGCTGTACACCGAGGTGTGCAGACGTGTTCTCTTACTGCTCCGCCAAGCCTAGCGCGGATACACACGTGGTTTTCCACGTGCTCACGCTCAACTGCCACTTGCTTTTTGCTCGCACGTTTTCAGGTACGTTTTGTCGGGTGATTCTGTAGGGCTATTTATAGCTTGTACATGAATGACCGGGCGGATGTAGCTGGACCGTCGGGCGTAAGCCCTGCTGGCTCCTTTTTCCGGACTCCGAAGATGACGGCTCGATTGTTTCGACGACTTCACTCCCTCGACAAGGCTTCCTTAGCAATGATGAATTGCTGCGTTTAGCTAAAGACATCAAGAACGGACTTAACGCTAACCCTGGAAAGCTTTCCAAGGGTCAAAAGAAAAAACAGGTTGCGGCAAGGAAGCAAGCTGAAGCTGTTAACACTGTTAAGCCCTGCTTACCGACTTCTACAATAGTTACTCCAGCTCAGATGAAGTATAAAATTAAATTCCAGTGCAAGGAGATTTACGATTGCCTCGACGGAAAATATCCTGAAGATTGCTTCAGCTTCTCACTGATACTGAAGGAATTTACCAAGTTCCTGGACTCCTCGACATTTGAAGACGCCGTGGTAAGTGATACTCTTACTCAGTTGTATTCTATGCTCACTAATTATAAAGATTTAAATATTAAGAACTTTTCCCTTATCCCCCACTTTGTGAATTACGTAAGGCATTGTATGTCAGACATTAATGCTAACCATCTAAATAAACTTAACTCCGAAATTTTCATCACGGAAAATGGCTTAGTTGACATTAGACCTAAGCCGACTAAACGCCAAAGAGAAGACTCGTCTTCTTCCCTGGACTCTAGCAGTGAAATAGCTACTGGAAGCACGGACCAGCCGAACGCTAGTAATGATAATCTTATTGTTAACAATACTGTTGAAGCTGTAGAAATGGAGATGCAGGAAACTGCCGAACCTACAAGTACGAAAAAGTACCATATTTATTTCGAATCGGGGGCAAATTATAAAAGCCTAATTAACCTCATTAAAACTAGCTGTCCTGAAGCCGAGCCAGAAATGGCTGGTTCTTTAATCCACGTAATTTTTACTGATATTGTAAACTATCAAAATGCTCAGGGAATCCTCACTAGCAATAACATACCCTTCAGAGTAATGGATCCTAGGTCGGAGAGACCAAAAAAGTTTTTAATTAGGGGCCTGCCCGCCACAACTGACAGACAGGACATTCACGATGCTCTCACCAACATAGGCATTGTACCCATTAAAATAGCGTACCTTACTAACAAGCAAACTAAAACAATACTTCCCCTATTTATGACTTCCCTCAAACCATCACCCAATCTAGATAATCTTCCCAATCTTAATAGTATTAACTACTTAAAAATTAGAATTACCCCGTTTAAAAACTCAGGTACGGCTCAATGCTACAACTGTCAGCGGTTCGGGCATGCGAGCACTACTTGTAATCTTACACCGAAATGCTTATTATGTGGTGGGAAACACCAGGCCAGGGTTTGTCCCATTAAGGGAAATCCTGAGCTTTTCAAGTGCGCTAATTGTGGTGCAAACCACACTGCCAACTACACCAAATGTTCGAGACATCCTAAAAACATTTCTAAAGCCAAAAAAGTCACCAACACTAATAATTCCATTAGTAACACCAACACATACTCTAGTAATTACAATGATAAAACCGACACCTTCATTCCTGCCCCTATCCCTAGCACTTCTGCTTGGAATAAAAATATCCTCCCTACTAACAACAGTAACTCTGCGGTTTCTGGCGAAACCAACACAGATACAAATACAGACATTCAAACTAACACTCCTAGTGCTTCGGAACTAGTTTATGCTAGGACCGCGCCTAGGAAGAAAATCGACATTCAAAAACCCATTTCCAAATATAATGTTCAACCTAACCCTTCTTCTGAATTCCACATCACTAATAACAATGGCCTCTCCGACTTCACGGAAATTATTAAGTACATTAAGGAGTTTTCCCAAACCTTTCCCATCCCTGATATTCTACAGCTTCTCAGTAAAGTCGCTGCTGCTCTTAAAAAACCCGGCGATAGCGTAGCCAAGATGCTTAACGCACTCACTATTATCTGTGACTACTTCTCCCCCGAACCGGGTTCGAACCCAGCTCGGGGAACTTCTGGCTAGTCCCTTCTTCTTGCTTTTCCCTGCTTATAATTGTTAAATTAATTATTTAACCCTTCACTTTAATGTTTTAATTTTTGTTAATTTTCTAATTTTAACCAATTTTCTCTCTTCTAATTTAACTATAAATTTAATTTTATTTTTCGTTAAACTTAAAGTTTAACTTATTTTATTTCTCCCCATCCCTCTTGAATTAAAGTAAGCTGTCTAGAGCTATTTTCTTGAGCATTAAATACAACTCGATTTTCGAGTGTCACTGCGACAGTTACCTTGAAATGTCTACCGTGCTGACCGGAGATAAAGTCCAATCGGACCAGGGAACTCCAGTTCATACCCCCAACTAGCTGAGCTGAGGGAGGAAATGATTACGACGACTCGTCGCGCGCTCGGATCGTTCCCGTTACGTTCCCTTCTCGTGCCTGTATAAATCGACCTTAAAACGTTATTTCTTCTCTGTGCCAACGTAATTTTTAAAGCTCGCTACGGGACGTTCTGGATTCAGCGTGAACAGGTCCATACAGACAGATCTGTCAACAGAACGAATATTAAAATCTGTTAAGGAATTATAAAATAGCATTTTACATTACATTCAATCTATAAATTGAGGGTAAACGATTATGTCGCCATCTATTGGCAGGCGACGGCTGCAGGTAAATTTTATTGGGAAATTTCTATATTTCACTTTTATGCTCTTTATTAAGTCCTCCTGCATAGTAAACAGTTGTTTTGGAAACAGCCCCTTATGCCTTAGTTTTATTCTTCTTCACCGTTAAATACTAAGAGTTATCTGACCGAGGAAAAGTAATTACTTGCCTATAAATTCGTATTCGTGCTTCAGGAAAATTTAAAGCTTCTTTTGTGTCTTTTGTCCGATGTCAAAATTTGAACGACTGATTAGTTTACATTTTTTACCGTCTATCAAAATTTGTTTTACTACCGATCTTGTGTCAATAAATATTCAGATTTATCATTGGGTATCTTGAGTTCTTACTAAAGTAATGTATAAATATCTACTTGAAAGACTTTATTGATTTAAATTATGTAAAAATGAGGTAGATTACATTTTTATTATTACTTGCAACTATCGGTATTTTTAAAATATAGTTCTTATTTTTTATATTTCTTTATTCATAGGATTGAATATGACGGAGAGTAGGCAGAGATATGCATTTGAAACTATGAATCTTCTGTGTGAATGGGAAGAATGTTCCTTGGCGCTAACTCAAATTGAGGATTTTATTTTGCATATAATTCAAGATCATCTTGGGAAATTACGTGAAGGTCGTGGTTTTATGAATTTTAAAATTTGTCGACCGATTAATTTGAAAATTTAAATTTTACTCATATTTGTATTATTATTAAAAACTGCATCTTATAGAATTTAATAGAAAAAACCAATTTGGTTAATACTCCTTCCATTATTTTTACTTTCACTTTATTAAGTAGATATTGTATTGTGCCCAATAATTTTGCTGAGTACTTCATTTGTAAATGATAATATATATATATAGATATAGATATATATTTAAATATACAGTGTGCACTCGATTATCCATGTGCGGATTATCAGGTTTGTAGATTAACTGTTCAGAATAAATTCAGTTTGCAGAAATAATCTGAAATCTTTATCCAAAGTAATACCTACATAATTAATTGAAACTGTATGAAATTTTTTCAGATACATTTTTATAAAAAATCAGATGTATATTTATAAAAGATTTTAAAAACAACAGTTTTATATTTATTGAGAAGACTTATTTCTAGAATGAAATCTTCTAGAGAGGTTAGAAATTGATTTACTTGAACCAGGGTTTGAACATGTGACACTGATATCATAAATGCTGCTACAATTCAACCTCAGGAAGAAGTTGATGAAAAGAATGAAGAAGAGCTTGGTGATCTAGTCAGACACAGCATAGTGCTACTGTATCGACACTGCAAGATTATATGAGTAAATGGAATTATGAATACAATGATATAGCTGTTAGGAAAAATTGTAATGATATAAAAATACATATCAAAGATTCAGTAAAACAAAAAAAAGTTAGTTAACATGCACAAAATAAATTAATTGAAGAGAAACGTAAGTATAGTACTATATATTTGGGGGGAAAAAACTTCTATAGATATTGTTTTATATATATATATATATAGTTAGTCCCACATCAGATTGACCACCTGATCAAGACATATGCTGTATGGCATTCCAAGCCCACAGTCAAGAAAGCGGAGATGGGCACCACCGGCCTTGGTCCACATTCGGACTGCTGTGCCATGAGTTTAGTTTTATATATATATATACACACACAATGTACTCTCGATTATCTGGGTGCAGATTATTCATGTAGAAAAAATCTGAAATCTCTATCCAAAATGATATCCACATGATTTATTAAAAACTGCTTGCAAATTTCTTCCACTTAATATTTATAAAAAACAAGGTTTTTAATGACTGTTAATAATATTAACAGTTTTCTATTTATTTGAAAAGATGTTTTATTTGATATAAGATGTGATGTACTAAAATAACACTTCTATAATCAAAGCATTTCCTGGGAAAAGACCAGCTTAATTTATTTAATGGCTAATGTAAACGGATTTGAAGAGGTTGATGTCAAAATCTTCTAGAGTGGTTAAAAAGTTATTGGCTTGAACAAGGGTTTGAACTTATGAGTGACCCTGATATCAAAAATGCTGCTACATTTCAACCTCAAGAAGAAATCATATCATCAATAGAATTAAGAAGTGTTATCATGGCGGTGCCTTCCCTTCAATATTGCACTACAAAAGGCTATTCAAGATTCAAATATTGACACTCGTGGAAACATCCTTTACAAATTAGTTCAGCTCTTGGCTTACGCTGATGATATCGACATAGTTGTTAGGAGCATACCAGCCTTGAGAGAAACATTCTCCTCATTAGAGGTGGCTGCAAATCGTATGCGATTGATAGTAAATGATTCTAAAACCAAATGTATGCCAGTACAGAAAATACCATCTGGTGATGCAACCAATCATTTGAAAATTGGCCCTCATGAGGTTGAAACTGCTCGTGATTGTAATTACCTTGGATCTTTTGTTAATGCAAAAAACAATATCATTTCTGAAGTTCAAAATCATATCTCACTGGCCAACAAAACCTTCTTTGGCCTTCGCTCATTATTGAAGTCTCATTTTCTCCCCAGAAAAACAAAGCATCTTATCTATAAAACTATCATTAGGCCATCCTAATGTATGGTTCCGAAACTTAGTCTCTAACAAAAAATGGAGAATACAGAATTTAACATACAGTCTTCAAGAGAAAGGTTCTCAGAAGCATCCTTGGTGGTGTCAAAGAAAATGGCCTATGAGAAAGATGTTTTAATTCAGAAATCTATAGTTTTTTTAAAGAGCCTGATATTATTAAAAGTTTTAAAATTAAAAGAATGAACTGGGCCTCTCATATTGCTAGGATAGATGAAAAAAATCCAGTAAAGAAGATTTTTGTTGCAAGGCCCTTTACTAGTCGGAAAAGAGGAAGGCCAAAACGAAGTTGGCTCGACTCTGTTGAATCAAATTTTAGAGTGATTGGGGTGAGGAACTGGCAGACCAGGTATAGAAATAGGTTGTCCTGGAGAAATCTTCAACAGAAGGCTCTGGCCCACCCAGGGCTGTCGTGCTAAATATGATGATCATAGTGGTAACGAAAATTCATAGTGATATTAATAAACATATCGAAGATTCAGTAAAACAAAAAAAGTTATGGATTACACACATAGGTGAAATTGATGAAATGAAAAAGCAAGTGTAGTATTATATGTTGAAAATACAATAAAACAGAATAGAAATTGAATTATCCATGTTTTTTGATTATTCGTGCTACTCCTATTAACCCAGATAATTGGGAGTACACTGTGTATATGTATATATATATATATATATATATACACACACATATACATATACACACTGGGTGACCTTAATTAAAACAGCCCTACTCTGACCTCTCTATAAATTGAACTACTCGGTGTATAAGCTTCAAATTTTGTACACATGCTATTCAAGACATTGGAAATGGATTACGCAAAAAAAAAAAAAAAAAAATTCCAGAAACTCCGATAAGTGGTGCTGTACAACTGGACATACTGAAAAGACACAAAAGCACATTTTAAACACATTCCATTTGAAGGTATCAAACATTCATGTGACATGGACTTTATTGATGGAGGGAATGTTGCTTAATATAGTCCCTTCTTGAAGATGTAAAAACTGCAGCCTATGGACAGCTTGTTCAACTGCGGATTGTAACTGGTTGACTGAAATTTTTCTCACACGTAGAGTGATACCTTCTTTCAAGTCTGCCACGGTTACCAGATGTCCTCTATAAACAGGATTTTTTGTGTCGCTATAGCCAAAAATCAAACAGATTAAGATCTGGAGAACAAGATGGCCAGGTTTTCAGAAACACACGACTGATTATTCTGTCATTAGTGAAACTTGCCAAACAAACTGCTGTACACAGAGTCTAATGTGTGGAGGTGCTTCATTTTGCTGAAAGTAATAGAGTCAAGACATTGCCGCTGTTATAACTAAGGTACAACAAAAGTTTCGAGCAACCGTTTGTACTTGTTGGTCGTTATGGTGTATGTCTCAGGAATATTGCGAGTAGCCTTTTCGAAAAAGAAAGGTCCATGAATGTGGCTGTGAATCCACACTAGACTGTAACTTTTGGTGGGTGGAGTAGAATCTCTTGGAAGGTACAGGAATTTTCTGTGTCCCAAATGCGACAGTTATGGGTGTTCACTGTTCTGCTGAGATAGAAATGGGCCTTGTCACTCCCGAGAATCTGCCAAAAATTTTATTTTGCATAAGTTTTTTTAAAAATGATAATTATTATTATTATTATTTTTTTTTCATATTTTCTGTTGTACAGTGCCACCTATTGGAGTTTCTGGAACAAATTATTTTTTTTCGTGTAATCCATTTCCCCATGTCTTGAATAGTATGTGTATAAAATTTGAAGCTTTTTCACTGAGTAGTTCAATATATAGAGAGGTTGGAGTTGGGGTGTTTTAATTATGGTCACCTGGTATATATAAATATATATGTCCATATGCATTGAAACTACTCTAACCGGCCACCCCACTAAATGGTCATATTTTGTTTAGAACCAATTAAAGACTCCATACAGCCATTGTTATGGAAGAAACCTCTTTTCAACAGCCACTTTTTTTCAGAACCATTACTAGCTGCCATAGAGAAGTTCCACTGTATTTATATATATATCTATATATATATATTTGTACTACAATTCATTTGCAAAAGCATAACATATTTAGATTGTGTTAGAATAATAATACAATTATTTAATATACTTATGAACTTGCCAATATAATTCTTTATATTTTTGGAATTTGTTATTGCAGCGGTTTCTTATGATGAAAATTCCCATTACATAGTGTTTATAAAGTACTGACATTTTATAATTAAAAGATTAACTCATGATCTTTATTGATAAACTGCTGTATTATATATATATATATATATGTATGTATGTATATTAGAGTGGAACGAAAAAAACTTTTTTTTGAATTTCAATATGCTCTAGTTTTCAAAAGTTGCCTTTTAACAAAATAAAGACAGAAATTAAATATTAGCGTAATTGGTGCATGTTTTCAGTTAGTGCAAGAAGGGCAAACTTTTGGTTTTTATTAAATTTTTGACAAATTTCGCAATTATTTTGAAATTGAATACACTTGTAGTACAAAAGAGTAGCAAAATATGTAATTTAAACATTCTTTTTATTCAGGAGACCTGCTAAACTGATTATATAATACGTTTTACTTCATAAAAATAGTACACATAAAGGCACTTATGGACGAGGCACTTAAAAGTCACTCGGACACCACGGTGGAACGAAAATTTTTTTTCGGAATTTCAATATGCTCTAGTTTTCAAAAGTTGTCTTTTAAAATTAAAATTAAGAATGTAAAATATTTTTGCTCTACTAAAATATTTTCAAGTGCCGCAAAGGGCTTCAAAATGGATATTTTTATGAAAAAGTGATTATATTTGTATTTTTTGTTAATTTCTTTTATAGTATATTAAAATAATGTATATTTTCTGTAAATAAAATATTCAAAATATGATATTTTGACAGAAAACTTGCATATTATAAGTATTTCTAATTTTTAGATGCCATAACAGAACAACTGATTTTGTGGAATTTCGTGATTTTCATCATATTAATTTTACAGTAGCATATTCTTATAATACACATTGGAATGAAAGAAAAACAGTTTTTAATTGACGGAGCTTAGTTAAAATAAACAAATCACACTTATTTAGAAAAATATTATTGTAATGTCTATAAAGGCAAAACGTTATTTTGAAAAAAATATTCATGCTTTTCAAAAGTCCATAGTAATCACACATGGTTTCCATTACTTATTTCACTGACACATTGAATTGTTTTATTGTTTCAAATTTTGGCATTATCTTTTGAGAATGTATTTTTGTTTTTATCAATGCATCTCTTGCAGAAGTACCACGAACGGACAAGGATGACCCGGTAACTAATTTAACTATCCTTTCTACTGCTTGTGTGTGACATGGAATGTTGTTGAAGTCAATAATTTGTTTCTCGTGATCAGATTCTTTTGCTTCCTTTATAAACTGTTTTAGTTTGCCATCAGAAGCATGCCTCGTCTTAGGAGGTTCTGTTACTTTAATATCATTCCATTCAATCATATCAATATAATCTTTGGCATCAAAGTTTATACGTGGAACTAAATTCTTTCTGATGCCTGCTTCATTTTCCGCCCTTGCTTTTAGAATCCGGTGTAATCCAAGCTCTCTTACTTGACTGCGATCGTCTAATATCATACAAAGGAGGAGATTTTCAGAAGCGGCAAAGTATGCATTTCTGTGTGCATTGTGTGTGCTTGAATGACAGGGTCAATTACATTTTTAAGTGTCTGATTGAGGTAACGTGAATAGCTTACAAGTTTCCACAAGTGCTTCAATCCACGGATACAAGATGGTTTCAGCTTTATGTTAAACCAAATTGGTGCATAAACTTTCAAAATGTACTCAGTATTCGGAGATTTTTGCAGGAAATTCTGTTCCCACATACAAGCGAAGTATTCGGTTTGCTAATGTAAGCCATCGTGAATGACAAAATTTTCCTGGTTTCCTCATGGACAAATCAGAAGAGAACTTTCCAGCAGAGATTGCATTATGCATTTCTAACAAATATTTTGGGTCCACACTTAAATCATCCTTAATTTCTAGTAATGGAATGTTATTTTCAATAGGTGAAAATTCAATCACTGGAAGTTCATACCAGTTTTCTAGTTGTTTACCTATTTCTCTGCCAAATTCATTTGAACCTTTAGTTTTTCCATCTAGGAAACAAAATAGGTGACGTAGGGTCAGTTCATTTAAATTATTGGCTTCAACAACACTCCATGTCACATACAAGTAGTAGAAAGGATTGTTAAATTAGTTACCGTGTCATCCTTGTCCGTTCGTGGTACTTCTGCAAGGGATGCACTAATAAAAACAAAAATACATTCTCAAAAAGATAATGCCAAAATTTGAAACAATAAAACAATTCAATGTGTCAGTGAAATAAGTAATGGAAACCAAGTGTGATTACTATAGACTTTTGAAAAGCATGAATATTTTTTTCAAAATAACGTTTTGCCTTTATAGACATTACATTAATATTTTTCTAAATAAGTGTGATTTCCTTATTTTAACTAAGCTCCGTCAATTAAAAATTGTTTTTCTTTCATTCCAATGTGTATTATAAGAATATGTTACTGTAAAATTAATATCATGAAAATCGCGAAATTCCACAAAATCAGTTGTTCTGTTATGGCATCTAAAAATTAGAAATACTTAGAATATGCGAGTTTTCTGTCAAAATATCATATTTTGAATATTTTATTTACAGAAAATATACATTATTTTAATATACTATAAAAAAATTAACAAAAAATACAAATATAATCACTTTTTCATAAAAATATCCATTTTGAAGCCCTTTGCGGCACTTGAAAATATTTTAGTAGAGCAAAAACATTTTATAGTCTTAATTTTAATTTTAAAAGACAACTTTTGAAAACTAGAGCATATTGAAATTCCGAAAAAAAAAATTTCGTTCCACCGTGATGTCCGAGTGTCTTTTAAGTGTCTCGTCCTTAAGTGCCTTTATGTCTACTATTTTTATGAAGTTAAACGTATTATATAATCAGTTTAGCAGGTCTCCTGACTAAAAAGAATGTTTAAATTACATATTTTGCTACTTTTTTGTACTACAAGTGTATTCAATTTCAAAATAATTGCGAAATTTGTCAAAAATTTAATAAAAACCAAAAGTTTGCACTTCTTGCGCTAACTGAAAACATGCACCAATCACGCTAATATTTAATTTCCGTCTTTATTTTGTTAAAAGGCAACTTTTGAAAACTAGAGCTTATTGAAATTTAAAAAAAAGTTTTTTTCGTTCCACGCTAATGTATATATGTGTGTGTGTGTGTGTATAATCAATATATTTAATTGGAAAAAGGTGCGAGGAATAAGATCATTTTTTAATTTATTGTATTAAAGAGTTATTGTTAATGTGTTCTATATGAGGCATAACATCTTCATTGTTAAATAAAAATTCAATTTTATTTTAATTGATTTTACTTTTCATTGCTAAATAACTTAATTTATTTAATACAGCATTTATTATTTTCCACACTTGAGCTCCCTCTACCTTTTTTTTTTTTTTTTTTTTTTTAATGTGAAATAAACTATGCCCTATAAATCGTATTGGTATTCTTAGTATATCATAAGTTGCTGTTTGGCTCCTTTACCCTTGAAAATGTATTCTCATTGTAAAGAGACTCTTAGCTAGTGATTTTTTAAACTTCTGTACTAAGAGAAATATTTTAAATTTTCCTCATGAAGTTTAGTCAATGGTGTAGTGAGTTTAAGAGTCCCAGTAGGGCCTCAGTAGTGAGCTAGCAACAATGAGATGTTATGTTACCATGGCTGTATAATACTTTTTTTTCTGCCATGATTGTAAAATGACAGTTAATTTTAAGCGGATTGGTGGTAAGTTGCTGTGAATAAATCTTTTATTGGATAGTTTTAAGTGTTTAATTATTCATCTTTACTGGATTATTGAAAAATAGAGTGATTTAATTTGAAAGTATAACATATACATTCGTCTTGTCATTATGTATTTTTAAGTTTCAATAGAAGACTATCACTCACAAAAATATATATTATTTAAGTTTAAAAATAGAACCTTTAAAACTGAGACTTTCTGCCCTAGAATAATTAATTTTTTAGTTTTAAAACATTGTCATAGTTTGTACATTGCCTTCAGATATTAATTTAGTTATAGGTGTCTCTTTAATATGTAGTAAAAGACTTTCTATATGATTTGTATATAATAAAATAAAATAAACTCTGAAAAGTATGAAAGCCACTGATGTATTATATAAAAAATACTATTCTTTTATTTTGTTCTTTTTTTATTTTTAGTAATATGTTTGGACTTCCTTTTGTTTTAAACTAACACTATATTGTAATATGAAAAATCTGTTTTTTTTTTTAATATTTTCAATGCTTTTTTAAAAATTCTGGTGTTTAAATATGACTTTTCACTTTAAACAATATTTTAGAATTTTCTATATCCAATCATCTTACAAAATGTGTATTTTGATTGTCTCAAAACATCTTTGATATTACATGGTAGATTTAAACACTTGAACAATTAATAATAATTATTTGCATAACCATATTAGTTATGTTTTAGAATATAGTGCATTAACAATTCAAATTTTATGTATTGTCTTTTTGAAAGATCCATATTAGGGGTTACTATTTCACCAAACGTAATTATGTCTTCGTTGATGTGCAAGAGGGTAGAAAATTGTGTTAGACATGTTGTGTTTTTGGAGTTATTGCTTTATACCTATATTCATTTATATAAAATTTAATATAATTCTGATGTAAAATTGGGAATGTCGATAACAGGTATAAAAGAGACTGTAAAAGAGCTTTTTAAATTGATAATTCTTTTTAATATTATTTTTAATTTGTTAAGGACCTTTTTTATTTTTAATTAAAACTATTTATGTCTGAGAAATTCCAAATTAAAAATAAAATCTTCAAATATCTAAATATATGAAAATTCATATTTCATTATTCATATTTCTTATTTTTTAGAATTGTTTTGTTTTTCTCAAGCTTTAAATCCATTGTATTTGTGTCTCATTACTTTTATTTTACCTTTTTAGATGAGTTACATTGTCACTGGAAAGACTGTGAGGGTTTCACTGAGAATTTATCTGAACTAAGAAGGCACATTTTATTACATGCATTTCATACAAAAATAAAGTGCCATGGTCGAAATCTTCAAAATCTAAAGCAGATACCAGATTGTGCACTTAGCATTCATAGTCGTAACATTATACCTGAATTACCTGAACCTCTAGTTTGTGCTTGGGATAATTGTTTGGTATGTATTTTCCGTTCAGTTTTGAAAATGTTATTTCTATCAGTGTTAATAGTTATGTTTGAATTATGTATCCTCATTTCTCAATTTTAAGACTCTGAACCCCCAACCCCAATAAATAAATAAATAAATAAAAATTTTTAAATTCTGAAATTGTTACCTAATAAACATTTAATTATGTTCCTTTTATGTGCTGATTAATACCAATGTGTTAATTCTGATCTGAATGACATTTCAAGTTTTTATATTAACCCTTTCGCGGCGAACGTCACGTATACGTGCCAGCAGCTAATCTCGTTTCTGGCCGAACGTCACATATACGCGACAGCAGCTATCCGCGTTTCTGGCCGAACGTCACCTATACGTGTCAGTAGTTCGGAACGTTTTATTAGTTAATTTTTGGGGCACAAGATGGCACCGCATGTCTATGAAATTTGGAGTACACATAGTTGGGACATTCTATTTGAAAACAAGACTAGTATGAATCACATGCGGTCTATCGTTTTATGTAAACAAACGGAGGAATGGATGTATTGCGTTTGGCTGTCAGCGGGTAGGGCATTTAAACTTTGCACGTGGTCTTTGTTTACGAGATATCTTTGTTTATTTTTCTTTTGCGGTGGGATTGTAGCATTGGGTATATGGGTTTTGAGTCAGAATCAGATTCTGTTGCAGTGAAATTTCTTTCCTTTGATGATTTAATAAGAAAAGGAGAAAATATTTAACAGAAAACGAAATTTCTGAATTGATGAGAAATGTGTCTGAAAATGAAAGTAGCGACAGTGATACAAAAATCTCGTTGGGTGAATCTGTTTATTTGGAACACGGAGATCAGAGTGATTATGAAGATATATCAGACATTTCTATTCTGAGTATATCGTGGGATGGTACTTCTTTGTGGTCTTCAGCCGTAAGGGATTTAACTCTACTAACATTCACAGCGGCATGCGGAATAAAAGTCGATGATGCTGTATCAAATGAATTGTATTATTTCTGATGTTTTTTTGATGAAACTGTAATGGATTTAATAACTAAATTAATGCGTATTACATTATACTAACCAAATTAATGCGTATGAGAGGTTCATAAATCCGGAAAGTGAACAGAGTTCATCCTCGAAGTATTTTTGCCTGTAACTAAAGAAGAAATGTTTGTTTAATTTGCTTTGACAATTTTAATGGGTATCGTGAAAAAACCGAAAATTAAGATGTACTACTCAACGAATCCCATGATTGCAACACCTTTTTTCAATAAGGTTATGAGTCGGGACCAACGCATCGAAATTCTTCGATACTTGCATTTCACTTCTACTAATGCCAAAAAGATTGAAAAAATTAAACCTTTTATAGAGTTAATCATTCAAAATATTCAGAGTTCTTGATATATTATTGACATATTCTGGATATATTCCTGATAGGAATATATCAGTTGATAAAAGTATCTTACTGTGGAAAGGGAGAATAGGATTTCAACATTATGTCCCAGCGAAAAATATTTTAAACTGTATAACAAAAATTTTTTAGTGGAAAAATAATAAAAGAATGTGTAAGTAACCCATATATAGCTTAAATAAATAGATTTGTTTGTAAATGTTACTATTTTGGAATTTTTCGTAAATTTAGGCTTAGCTCTTAAAAGTCCGCCGGCCTGGAGGGTATGCTCACGAGAAAAACTTCCAGCTTCAGAGGAAAGCTCGTGATCAGAAATGCCGTCATGAAAGGGTTAAAGGTTCAAATGCTGATTATAAACTGATTTACAGAAAAATTTTTCAGACCCTCAATATTAAAACTTTTTTTATATTATGCATACATGTACCTTGTTTTACATACAGCCACCAAAAGCTTCAAGGTTCTATCCATTCATAGTAAGATACTCCAAATTTCCTAGGAGTAACCTTAGACCTGTTGAGCACATTAAAGAACAATAAGGATCTGGATAATTTCTGCCATGAAATGAACAAATGAATTGATATCTTTAATACAAACTTAATTTTTATTAAGAATTTTCAGAATGAAATTGAGCTTCAAAAGTTATACGGTTTCATGTAGGACAATATTTTGAGTGAAAATTTTTATAGCAATCAAAATAGGCTGTTAGTTGACTTTTATTTTAAAGATGAATAAATACTCAATCATATGATTTTTATTTAAACTTTTTTGTGATTGCAGGAGGAGTTTGAATGTCCAGAATACTTTTACCGTCACGTTGATTACCATTGTGAAAATGAATCAAGGAAAGAAGATGTTTCATGCGTTATATGTTTGTGGCAAGGTATATTATGTTTTTTTTCAGTTATCAGTATTTATTTTTATTTTCAGTTTTTATCAGTAGTTCAGTGTTTACTGTTTGTTTTTTGTTTATTTTTTAATGTATGACTTGAGTGCAATATTATAAGTATGTACAATATTGTTTTATTTATTTATTTTTTTAAATTGAAAATTTTGCCCTTCCTTTTTTCACGATTTTAATATTTATTTATTCTGATTTTTAGGCTGCAGTAGAAATTTTTCTGGATCACACAAACTTAAAGAACATCTTCGGTCTCATACTCAAGAAAAACTTGTTGCATGCCCAACTTGTGGTGGAATGTTTGCTTCTCGGACAAAATTTTATGATCATATACAAAGACAATTACCAGTAGATGGTAAAGTTTTAAATAATTTCTCTAAAAGTTGGAAATGTAGAATTTGGCTATTAATTTATATCACGCAATTGTGATGAATTACTAAAATTATTCAAAAGTTGTACATTTGTGGCAAAGTTGCTAGACTGACTTCATCAGAATTGGGTGTGTCTTTGCTCATAGATGCTGTATGACAGCTATTGTTATTTGTCTGAGAAAACCTAAAAAATTAACAGACTTCTAGCAAATTCTAAAAGTTTTAGAATTTTTTTAAAATTTGTTTTGTGTGTATTGAAACTGCGTGTTGTCATGCAAGTCGATTTTATTATTTTTTTCAAAAGATGTTCATATGCATTGGTATTAAGAAATGTATGTGTATGTGTGCAGTTCTTTTAATTAATGTTTTGGCAATTTTAATCCTTTAGAGAATGATCCTGATAACACATTCATTTGTGAATACTGTTCGAGAAAATTGAACTCGGAGCGGTTGCTTAGAGATCATATGAGACATCATGGTAAGGACAAGTTAATGCTACTGCATTTTTTCATTATTATTTCATTATAACATCAATTGAATATTCTTAGCAGATAAGTAATGTTTAGTAATTTTTCCTCTTTTTTTTGTTGTTCTTTGTTTGTTTACATTATTTTGTAAGTATAAAATATGTAAAAAAATTTGAGACAAAAGTAGAAAATAGTTTGTAAAATACTTTATGCCTATAATAATTTGTAAAAAATGCTTTCAAGTTGTGATTATTTCATCCATATTAACAATTTTAAAATTACTTCATAATTCTTAGTTAAGTGTTTATAGGATAAACATTTTCTGATGGTGTGTATGATAAATTATTTCCAAACATTAAATTGGCATGAGAAGAGTGCGAAGGAAAATCTTATTCATCTGGTTGTTTACTGGTCACAAAAATCTCCATGAACTTGCAAAATTGGGAGATAATTTCTGTAAAAGTTGCAAAATTAAAAGATGGGTCACAAAAGAATCCAGTCACTTGTGGGAAAAAGTCATTAGTTTTTATGTTTCTCTGTATAAAATCTAAATATCTTTGTCTTTTTTTCCCACCTATACTTTTGGGTACTATTTATAGAATCCAAACGAACTTCTTACAAGTTGTGTGGTTAAATGTATGTATTTATTTTCTTAATTACAAATTGCATAAAATGAACACTTTTTCATTCATCTTCAGTGCTTAAAACTGCAATCCCATTGCATAACGGTTTCAAAATCACAAAAGGTGTATTTTACTAAATGATTTCCCATTATGGTTGATAATGATCTTTTTGTTTGGAAGTAAAACAGTGTAACTTTGTTCATTGTTTTTTGGAAGTAACAGTAAAACTTTGTTCAGTTAGAAGTAAAAACTCGCTTACACAGGTACAATCAATAAGTGCTGCCCTGACCCCTTACAACCATCTTATTTTTTGTATTCCTATTAAGTTATTCATGTGAGTGTTTCTGTCTACGTCAATGAACGTAATTTTTGTGTCTACGAATGAAGATTTTATGTGTCCAGTTGTACATGACAAAAGAACCATGCCAGTTTATGACAGTGGTTTTATCTCTACATAAGAAACATCATTTATGTATAAAGAGCAGAAAGATGTAAAAATTTCACAAAATTTAGAAGTCTTCCAACTTTAAAATTTTTGAAACAAAGTAATTAAATATTTATATAACTAGGGGCTTTGCCCCTAGGCTCGCTCCTCTGTTATGGCTAATTACGAGATACATAGGGGTGATTCTCGGGCAATGTAACAGCCATTTACTGTTGTCAGTCGCCCTTATGCGAAGTGGATGAAGCCCGCCTATGGGTGAAAAATTGGATCTTCTTTCGTGTCCTTCTGTGAAGGAAGCGAATAAGAAGATTTTTGCGATTCTTCATTCCGATTTCTGTTGAAGTATCGTTCTTTAAAATTCAATTAAAAATCGAAATTTTAAGATAGAGACTTGAAATGAAGTTTATATGAATGAGAAAGCTTTCATCTTCCAGGTGATATAAATATTTTCTTTGTAACATAATACGTCTGAGAGCATCGAATTTATATATCTCGAAACACATAAATTTTTCCAAAAAGTGGGTTTTCAATTTTAATAAAAATATCAGTCTGTTTTAAATTATTTTTAAACAAATGAGGTCTTGTTTGAAGGAGAAATGTCTTAGATTGTAAAAAAAAAAAAATTCTATGATCCTTTTTTGGCGAGTTATCATAATCTGAACATGAAAAAGTCAATATTTTCCTACAAAACATAAAATTTAAAAAAAACTTAAAGTCCGACGAATATGAGACATGTCTTACTTTCTTCCCCACATTGTTCTGCATCGATTGGTATCGGTCTCGACCCCAAACCCCCAGCGGTTTCGGAGGAGATAGCGTGACAAGCTTTTGACAGCGGCAGCGCCAGTTACTTTTTTTTAGAAGAGAGAGATTTGAATTTTATGCTATGATGGAGTAATAACTTCATTGATTTGAATCTTAGCAAAAGATAACTATCTAAATTGAGATAAACTTTAATATTCTTTTGATTCACTAATTTTTTTGTTTAATTTTAAATATTCTGCTTTTTCAGTTAATCATTATAAATGCATGTACTGTGATATGACATGTACTACACCATCAGCTTTACAACTTCATGTTGCTTATCGGCATTCGGATAACAAACCTCATGCTTGTCAGTACTGTGATTATAGGTCAGTTTATTTTGATTTTATGTAAATATTGTGATACATGTTTATAACTAAACACTCATATGTAGTAATTTATAGCATTTAGATAAATTTGAAATTTGTAAATCTTCACAAAAAAATTTTAAAAATATAAAAGGAAAAGTAATAAACATGTAACTTTATGTATTAATGAATAATTTTATTACCCATTCTTTTAATATATATTATTTAATTGTTGAATTTTTTACATTTGTAGGTGTAAAACTGAAAATGATCTCCGGAAGCATTTGGAAACTCACAGTCAAGTTCCATCTTATAAATGCCCAGTTGAGGGTTGCTTGTATGCAACAAGATCTCAGACCTGCTATAGAGCACACTATAGCAAAAAGCATGAGGTAAATAACTTTAATATATTTTCAGTTTTGCCTTTTACAGTATTCCTGAGAATGTATTAGATTAAAAAAAATTTCTTATGTAATTTAATATAAAAATGAAACATGAGGTTGAGGGAAATGAGTTTATTGTTTAAATAATATATTACTATAATTATTTATGGAACAAATTGAAATCTCATTAAAACTTTACACATTTGAAAGAAACATTCATATTTAAATTTTTTAATATAATATATATTCATGTTTCTAGATTTTAATTAATGATTTAGTGCTTATAAAATATTTTATATAAATATGATTTTGCTGTATTCTACAAGTTTATTTCTTTTTGAAAAGGGGAAGCAATCTGCTAAATACTCATGTCATCTGTGTGAAAAAGTATGCACTCGGGGAAATTATTTAACCAAGCATTTGATAAATCATCACAAATTCAGGTGGCCCTCTGGTCATTGTAGATTTAGGTATGATTAGTTTATTCTGAATTTTCATTGTAAAAAGAAAAAAAAAGCTTCAAAATGCAAATGCATGCATATGATTTATCTTTTGTAATGTTATAAATTTAAGATTTATGAATAGCTGAAATCAAACTATAAAATTGTATTAACTTGTTAAAAACTTATAACTTCTATATTCACTTGCAAAATCTTTATTCTATTCAGGGCCGTTCCAACCCGTGGGTGCCAGGGGTACGAGGCACACGGGCGGCAAGTCAGCCACCCGGTTAAAAAATATTTAAAACTAATTTACTAGTGAAATAATATAAAAATATTATCATTATGCTAGGTAACTACTTAGAATTAAAAATGCATTTTATAAGTATAACTGGAAATAAACAAAACCACATTAGTTTTAAAAATGCTACTCCACGTCGCAACCAGTTGGGAAATACATTGTTCGTTTTTGTTTGAACACGTTTTAACCCATCATCCGATCAAATCGCATCGCTTGGGTGTTGGCAGTTTTTGTCAGGTTGCTGGAAAATACTCTTTTATACCACCCTGAGCCTATAAATATATGGACCAGGATAATTTGCACTATATTAATTTTGAACGTATCCATCTCAACAACTGAAAAACAAAGCTTTTTGTCTCTAATTTTTGTGCTCGATTTTGTGATTGCTGACCAATAAAAATATTTCGCAGGTAAATAAACTTGATTATATTTTTTATTTCGCGCGGTTAGTGGTTAGAAATTGAAATAATACATTTATGGTTTGATATTTGTTTTTGATTGTAACCCTTTATTTCCTCTGGTTAATATTGTTAGACCCCAAACAAAAAAAGGCTTATTTGACTATGAATGTAAATCAATATGAGGCTCCAAAAATTCCAGAAGACCAATTCAAAATTAATTTTTACTTTGTAATATTGGACACTGCAATATCAAAAATAGAAGAAGGTTCCAACAAATAAAACATCACACAGTTTTCAATTTTCCCAACGGCCTAAATAATTTCCTTAAAACAGATAAATCAAATAGGTCTACAAAATGTAAATCTGTGGAAAGTATGTTGCATGATTCATTTAAAAATGAAAACCATCTCATAGCTAAAGACTTATGTGATGAAATTGACATAAGTCTTTAGCTATATTGTTGCATCCTATATTTCCTCTGAAATGAACGCGTTAAATGTGATTCAATACCTATTTGCAAATAACCTCATCTATCTGTTTCCAAATTTAGTGATTGCCATACGAATTTTTTTAACATTGCCTGTGACTGTGGCTAGTGGGGAAAGAAGCTTTTCAAAACTGAAAATAATAAAAAATTATTTGAGATCAACAATGAGACAAGAAAGGCTTTCAGATTTATCTATTATTTGTATCGAAAAGAACATTTCGGAAGATATAGATGTATCAGATATTATAACAGAATTTGCATTGAAAAAGGCAAGAAAAGCAAAGATTATTTAAGCTTTTTGACTGACTTATTAAGTATATGTATTAATAGATATGTGTTGTATGTATTTAATATAACGTATTCATTTGGTTATTATATCAATACATTAATAATTATTATGTTAGGTTGTAAATTAAAAAAAATAAACTGAATTTATAATATTTTCTGTAATTTGTTTCATTTAAGGTAAAAATATTTCAGAAAAATTTCAATAAATCCATACAGTAGGGGGGGGGGGGCAAAATTATTCTCACACATGGGCGGCAGCTACCCTAGGAACGGCCCTGATTCTATTATTGATTCACTTAAATTGTTTAATTTTTTAGTATTTCATTTTTCACTTATTTTACCATAAAGAATATCTTTTGCTCAAACACCTACTTTTTTCTTTCCTTCATTCGATTTCATTTATATTCCTTTACAAATATATTTTTGATTATAAATTTCATTTTGTCAACATAAAAATGGAGTGAAGCAAACTTTTTTAATTGGTTACTGATGCAGGATATATTCAAAATTTTTCTACCAACCTTTTTCATGTATATTTTTGTAACATTTATGTTTCTAGCTATTGTTCATGTTGTATATTTACTGTGTGCAATAATATTATTACTAGGTTTTCATTAGCTCCCTTTCAACCATAAAATTTGAAACAAATTTTATTCTTTTACAAATTTATTTTAATATTTAGAATACATACTAGTTTTAATATTAAGAAACATTTTTTAAATCTTTTTTTTTTTCAGAGGGAAAAGCAGTGTCTATTTATGCAGATATAAATGTTTTTATTAATAGCTTTCCTTATATATTGATTCCCTATAACAAGTACATAATACAAATCTTTTTTGATGAAAGAAAATATTAATAAAAGCAAAACTTAGCATATCAAATAGTTAAGAAATGTGAAAATCACTTGCAAAAACTAAGCAGATGCAAAATTAAAATGTATGACTCTATAAAACAAAATTTATTTAGAAACCAATATTGGAGATGATCATAAGATAAGAGACTGGATTTTGAAAGAAGGAATTTTAAGAAGATATGAGATGCTTCTTTTAAAATTATTTTTAAATTGTCACATTTCCCATTCCATGTTGCCCATTAAAACTGATTTACTAAATTAGTTTATCACCATCACCAACAAACAAGTATTCATACCTGTTGTTCAACCATACTCTCTCTTTGCATGAGAACAATTGTTAAGCAAAGAGGGGATCATTGATCTTAAGTCGTAGCTATTACTTTGGTAAAACAAAGAATTTTTTAAAAATTCTTTTTCTTACATGATTATCCAATATCCTTTGATTTATCACTGCATAAGCTATCAAAAAATTGAAACATAAAGCTTACCTGGTTTTCAGTTAGTGAAAAATGCAATGTTTTCTGTAAACCAGTGGTTCCAAGTGTTAATTTTTTTTTTTTAAAGTCAAAAATTGGGATTTATATGACCCCATAAATATTTTCCTATTTTAAGTTTCTTTTTTTTTTTAAAAAAAGATTGTTACAGCCCTAGCATATTATTGGTTTGTCACATTAAATTTATTTAAAATTATCCACAACTGGTAATTCATATATTATGATCTCAGATGAGTAGGTTGAAGACTAATGAGGATGAAGAAACACTTGACTTAATGTGTGTGCTTGAAAATATGCTTGACTTATGATTGTAGTGGGTAATACAAAATATTTTGCCTGATAATCAGGGTTCATACAGTTGTTATAAGTGTATAAAATCTGCTTATATTAATTTTCTCTTTTTTAAGGACCTTTTACTTTTAAAGGTGTTTTATTCTACTGCTTAAAACTTAAAAATATATATACAAGGTGCACCCATAAAGTAACCGGACAATTTTTTTATAAATAAGAAAAATATTACTCACGTTGAAATAAATTTATCTCCTTCAAAATAATCGCCAAAGGAGTCTACAATTTTTCCAGTGTTTCTCGAAGTCATTGAAACACTATTTATAGGCGTTGGAACTAACCGTTCGCAAAATATGCGTAACATTTTATTTAATATCCAAGACGTTTTCGAATCTCTGTCCTTTTGTGGCCCTCTTAAGCTTCAGAAAAAGAAAAAAATCAGCTGGCGATAAGTCGGGGGAATAGGGTGGGTGATTTATCACTGTAATTGAATGCTTAACAAGAAATTGTTGTACAGAAATTGGCCTATAAACAGTGTTTCGATGACTTGGAGAAACGTTGGAAAATTTGTATAGACTCCTTTGGCGATTATTTTGAAGGAGATAAATTTATTTGAAGGTGAGTAATATTTTTCTTATTTATAAAATAATTGTCCGGTTACTTTATGAGCGTACCTTGTATATAACACTCAGATATAATTTTTTTTGCAAGATATTGATCAAGATATTTCCTTTGATTATAAAATTAACTGTAGTAGTTCAGTAGACTTGCCTTATAGTGATTCACTGTGATACAATGACCAGCTAAAAAGGTCTTGAAGCTCTTCTACTTGTGTATTTTATTAATATAACAGCCTAATACAAAAGGGCATTTTGGTGACATAATAGAATGTTGATCACCTGGCTTGAGGGGTAAAAATTAACCCTTGTTTGCGGCAGTCCCCCAGCAACATAATTGGGATCTCAACTTAAAAATCCTTATGAAGCTTTTGAAATATTTTCTCTCAGTATATTTCTAATCCCTGGAAGATCCACAATTAATCAAATTCACTCTTTGAGACAAATAATTGAAAAGACCAGAGAATTCAACATAAGTACCTTCCACTTATTTATTGATTTCAAAGCAGCATATGACAGTGTGAGAAGGGATAAGCTATTTACCGCAATGAAGGAATTTAAAGTACCACAAAAACTTATCAACCTCGTTAAAGCAACCTTAAATAATGTCAAATGTCGGGTCAAGGTGATGGGTCAACTATCAGAGCCTTTCTTCACTAAAAGGGGATTATGCCAAGGTGATGCTTTGGCATGTATACTATTTAATTTTGCCCTTGAAAAGACAATTAGGGACTCTGGAATTGATGGAGGAAGCACTATTTGGACCAAATCACTCCAAGTACTTGCATTCGCAGACGACATTGATATAATTGGGAGGTCAAGGAGTTCTGTACGTGAAGCTTTTATTCTTTTAGAAAATGCTGCAACCGATATTGGACTTACCATCAACGAAAGCAAAACTAAATACATGGAGTTTATGACTAATAACTCAAGCAAAGAACCATTTCATGTAAAAAACTACTCCTTTGAAAGAGTAGATCAATTTAAGCACCTAGGCACCATGATAAGCAATGGAAATAACTTTATTGAAACAGAAGTTAATCATAGAATAACTATGGGAAACAAATGCTTCTATGGCCTGAAAAAACAACTGAGGTCAAGGCTCCTCAATGTAAAAACCAAATTGAAGATCTACAAGACACTCATTCGACCGGTTGTACTGTATGGAAGCGAAACATGGACACTCAATAAGGACACTGAAAACCGATTGAGTGTATTTGAAAGACGGGTCTTGCGATCTATTTTCGAACCAGTATATGACAATGGAAGATGTAGAGGACTTTTGAATTTTGAACTTGAGAGGAGATTCAAAGAACCGGCAATCTCAAAAACCATTAAAATCTCTCGACTAAGATGGTTGGGGCACGTTTGGAGAGCACAGGAAAACCTACCCATGAAAATACTAACTTTCAGGGTGCCAGAGGGAAAGAGAAAAGGGGGCCGCCCCCCCCTCAAGGTGGCTTGATGGTGCTGAATGCGACCTCACAACGCTTGGTGTGAGGGGTTGGAAAGGTGCCGCGCTGGATAGGGAACGCTGGAGACGCATTCTAGAGACAGCCAGGGCCTGTCGCAGGCTGTAGTGCTGTAGATGATGATGATGATATTTCTAATCACAGATTTGCTAATTTTTTTAATAATTTTTTTTTTCATATGCAAAAGTAGATATTTAAAAAGATCCCCATTTTTGAAGTTTTAATTTTTTAGAAGCTAATTATTTGCAGGACATTAAAGTGTTGTTGTCTTTGGCAATAGAATTCAAAAAAAAAAAAATTGAAAAAGTTAAATAAGAATAAAAATACTTTTGAAAAACAATCACAATGCATTTAAAGGTCTAAATATATATTTGCTAATTTATGATAAGAAGAGCACTATAAGAAAAATTCCTTATAGCTTAACATTGTAATTAAACAACTGTGATGTCAACTGAGGCACTTAGAACCCCTAGGCAGAGGCCCATTTAAGTTAAGTTACAATTGCATTGCTTGTACTTGGGAATGTACACTTTGCTTTACCTTCTGAGGTTACATGCAATGCACCTTTGAACCATAAAATACCATTACTCCTGTAACCATTAAAGAAAAGGACAAGAATCTCAACATTTACTTAAAGTGATTACACCCCTTGTTATGCGAGTGAAAACAAAAACTTAAGTCATCTCCTAGGAGTCTCAAGGAAGATTGTTTTTGGATATCAGTTTGATTTGGAGTTTTAGTAAGTGACAACTAAAGTTTCTTATCCTTATCATTCCCCCAAAAAATAAAAAAACAAAAGTTTTTTTTTATATTAACCATTTGAACTGACATCCCGGGAGTGATAGTCTCTTCAGGATTGGTATAATGTGTGTACTAATTATGAATACTGTACTAAGATTTTAAAAATTAAATAATTCTGTAATTATGGAAAACAACTAAGTCAAAGTAATATCACATGTAGAATCTTTCACTGAATATTTAGACACATCTATCAAAATCATTGAAATTGATTATGTAGTCTATATATATAAAACAGTTCCGTGACTGACTGACTGACAGATAATGTACAGACCAAACCGCTGGACCTAAAGGGCTGAAATTTTGCATGGCGATTCTTCTTATAGTGTAGGGGTACACTAAGAAAGATTTTTGAAAAATTAAATTTTTAAGCTGTTTTTATAATTTTTTTTTTACGTTTGCATTTAAAATAATAATTTGAGGGTTATAAAATTTATATCAGGAGAAAGATCATATTCCTTTAAAATGAAATCTTTATCTCCATTACTGAATTTTTAAAGATTAATTTTTAGAATTTAATTTATTAAATGCTGATCACATGGTTTCTTTTCTTTTTCTGATACTTTAAAGTAAATTTGCATCATGTGCATGACAACGAAATAAATTGACAAAAAAAATTAAAGTATGGTAAAAGATAAAATTTAACCACTAGACTAAATGAGATGGAAGTTTTTAAAGAATTTAATAAAATTTCGTATGTTTTATGGATATTAAACATACAAATTAATTGCATGTATTGACCATTGTATTTAATTTGAATATTTTCTTCTACATTATTTTGTGTATAAAAATATCCGTTATGATTTTTTTATATATTTTTTTTTCTTTTTTGGTATTAGTTGCATGCATTGGCCATTGTATTTATTATATATATATATATATATATATATATATATATATATATGTACACACACACATACATATACATATATATATAATTTTATTATTTTATTTATTTATTTTTTTTTTTTGCATTAATTGCATACATTGATCATTGTATTTAATTTGAATGTACTCCATAGCAAAGCACGGGTATTCAGTTAGTCATTACATATTTTAAACTTACTAATGGTGTAGAAAATATATAAGATAACTAATGTTCCTATTCTTTTTGTTATAAAGCAGTTCTTTAAAAAGTCATAAGAAAACATTTCTTCCTCCTAAAAATGACTATTTATGATACTTAAAGAAATAACCTCTTCTTTTAATTGGGAAAATTAATTATATAACTGGAAAGAGTTTAGAATTCTTATTTTGTAGGCTAAATTATAAAATCCAAATATATATCTATAGTCAAAGTGCCGACATTGCCTGCCCAACGGGAATGATATCAGAAATGTATTTGATTTTATTCATAAGTTTATAAAAGCAATTATACCACAACGTTTGCATGAGGTACAATTATGTTAAATCTCCATCTCTTAGGTATGTCTCAGAAAAAATTATGCATCAGGTAAAGACACCCTTCCAAACCATATCTAAGGAATAGTATCCAAAATTCTGTTGGCATGGCAGATAATTTTTGTGTTGCATTATTAAAATTAAAATTAAATAATTATTCAAACTTTTTGTATAAATTTACCTTTTCTTTTCAAGTAGAAAGGAAAAGTTCCTTGATTTTTTATATAAATACCTGAAGCCAAATTAAAAGCTCCTGGTTTATTTTTCTTCAGTTTTGCAGTTATAATGAAAATTTTTTGTGTATACATATATGACAGAGACACACTATTGAACATATATATATACATTTCAGTGAGTCTATTATTTGTTTTAGGTACCGAATGCATGAAGATGGTCTGTATAGGTTACAAACAGTACGGTATGAAAGCCTTGAACTCTCACAAACTATGATGGGTGAATCTGATGAAACTATGGATGACCCAAATAGTGTGATGGATGAAGTAAATGAAGATAACATTGATGAACCCACCAATTTAGTATGTAACAATCAGTCTCCAAGAACTGATAACATCAATGTAAACAATGACTCTTCAGCTATTCCCGACTCTTTACTATTGTGCTTGAGAGAAAAGAATGAAGTTCAGCTACCACAAAACACACCTGCTATTGAAGCTTCTCTTGGTAGTCAATTTATTGAAGGACCTGGTTTACATGCACCTGAGCAGGAACCTGTTCTTATCAACATTGTTGATACTGAAAATGGGACAGCAGAATCGGGAGGTTCAGTGCTTTTGATAAAAACTGCTCGACCCATTTTAACAGATCAAAGAGCTTCAGTTCAATTAATTACTAAAGACTCAAGTGGACGAGTATTACTTGAGACTGCTGAAATTATTACTCAATATGAATACAATTCAACTGAATCATGACTTCTAATTGTTTATTTAGTATTAATCATCTTTAATTTATTAACTGTTAATTAATTTTTTATGTTTAATTTGTCCTGTTTTGACAATGTACAAATTATTTTTATCTTTTGTTAAATAGAGTTTATATATATATATATGCAAAAAGTCATTTTTTTTATCTTTTTAGCTTAAGATATCACTTTTTAATGGAAAATAATAGCAAAAATGAAGTATGGAACAATCATTTCTCTTTTCTTTTGTATTTTATATAAGGTCTGATTTAAAATTTGCTGAGTGCAAGGTATCTCACTAAACTAATTTCACCGGTGTTTTAACAACTATCCATATAAAATACAGTGTTATTGTTCAGTACTTATGCGCTTCACCTCTCATATATATAACTTTTATAGAATGGTTACTTGTTCATTCTTTTAGATTCTATGGTCACATTTTTCTACACAATGGCTATACTAATTGGGAACTACAAGTTAAAGATAAATCTGAATGGCCACAAATACATGTCAACAGTAAGTCTTGAACCTTTAGACTCAGTACCAAAGGTAAGCTCCATAAAATCAGGGTTTTGCATGAAAGAGCAGTGTTTAATTACTGCAAATGTAAAACTGAAACTGACCAACAATGATCAATCACTAAAGACATCTTAGTTTCCCTTTAAAAAATCGTGGTCTTTAAACTGGAATTTAATGTTTGTTTGTATGAGTTCAATAAATTATAATTGTTGATGTCTTGGTCATTATTATGAATTTACATCGACAGTTATAATTAGGAATAGCTCTTCAGTCTATTATTTTGATTTTATGGAAGATTTGCACACATAGTGTTTTACCCAGAACAAATAAGGTTGGGTGCTTGGTCATCAAAAGGCACTATATCAAATCTAAATGTAAAAAGTATTTTCTTCTGAATAGGGCATTTTTAAATTTTGGCTATAACTATTGCATAGGTAGTTAAATTTCACATTTTAAAGCTATTATTATTAAAAAAAAAAGTATTCATCATTTTTTTATAAAATAAAATAGCTTTAAAAAATCAAAACTGATATCCAAAGTAAATATTAGTGTTAATAAAAATAGTAAAGCCTAAAAAGGATCTAAAGAGAAAATTCTCACTCAAAATAGAATCGATGAAAATATTGGAGCTCTGTAAATCATATTGCAAACAAAACATAGGCAGGGCATTGTGTGTTCCTGAAAATACTGAGGGGAAATACTATCATGTATGTTAAAATTTTAGATTTTAACATACATGATAGTATTATATAGTTAATAGATAGTAAGATATAGTTAATATTTTTAGCAAGTTTGCTCAGACATATAATATTGACCTTTTCTTTTCTGTTGCTTTGGATGTTTTACTATAAGCATCACAATCTGACTGTAAATGGTGCAGAAATTTGGTTGATAAATCTGTGCATTTGACAGGAGAGAAAACACATCCAAAAAAATTTTCTGTGTTTTCCCCACCCATAATTTTATATTGCTGAAATGAGTCAATCCTATTTCCCAAATCGAAAATCGCCTTGATGATCCCTGAAGACTTAAGTTATTCATTTATCAATTACAACATATCAGACATTAGAGACAAGATTTGCCTCTCATGGCTGAAATTATCAGCCAAATTCAACTTAATATGAATAAGAAATGGAGACACTTCTCTAAGCTGTTAGCTGCTTAATGGCTGTAACCATTACGAAGTTATATAACAAGTTAATTCCAAAGCATGCCTTTCGTCTTAAAGTTATCAAGAAAGTAGTCACTCTCACTTCACGTGCATGAGTTATGAAGTCCGATTAACGTAGTGAAACTTCGTTAGTTGCGATAGCGTTTAGTTTTCTTGGGCGAGGTGAAAAAGTGAAACGCTTCCCAATGAAAGAAGCTGAGAGTGGAAGTGGGGGATGGGATTCAAACTCTCTGTATTTGTCGTCGAACATCAGTTGGCGAACAGAAAGCAGTTTCTAGCTATCAGTGCAAAGCGATTGCACCAAGCAAGAAATGACCACACTTGCAACGAAACGATATACCCGCCATTCAGAAATGTGTAAATCTAGTGTTTTCGCAGTGCACTATCTACATAGTAAGAAGTTTCATTCCAAAGAATGAGTTCAAAGCAGTTCTTTTTTCTTTCTTTTCTTAGGTTTTCAAACTGTTGCATCGCAGAATGCTGTTCATTTTGATACATAATAGTTATATGCTGATAAAAATAATGAACATTATAGAAAAATACATGTACTTTGTAAGATTTTGATTTGTTATACAATCGATCGATGAATATCTGTGTTGCGCATAAACTACGATGCACAATGATGAATTTTTTTTAAATCTGTTTTAACCCATTAAGCACCAACTCTCCCATTTTGGTAACCTTCAATTATAATTTTTTTCCCTTAATGTGATATTAAGATATATGCAAATCGTTTTTTAGTTGTATCTTAAAGGTACAAAGTATACTGGGAATTTTGCCTGTGGCGGCCTTATGGTACAGCGCCGCTGGCTTTCGGTGCTGAGGGTGCTCGGATCGAATCCCGGCTTCGCGCCTCTAAAATGACTCCGTTTGTGTAGTCCCTTCATAGGGGTAAAGCTGGTTCGCCTATATGGTTCCCCCATAATAAAATGGCCAGAAAAACTGCGGTGTATTATAGGCGATTGTCTTCACAAGTGCCTCCGCATTGGTGTTAAAATAAAGTGAATTTTTTTTTTCTGGAAGACAACTTTAAAATTTCTTTATTTTACAGTCGTGTGAATATGTGCAAAATTGACAAATACGGCCTACATTAGTAAAAAAATTCAGAAATCAATATATACTAGGGTTGTCAATAAAGTAGTGGCAACGTTGCCCAGAAAGTCGTAGAACATCGGGCATGCTCAAACAGGATAACGGAGGAGTGAGGTGGAGCTGTAGTCGATGTGTCGGGTACATAAAACCGTAAATCCAGTAGAAGGGGTAGTTGCTGCGTGACGTTGAAGTGGACAGTGTCGTCTCTACCGACCTAAATAATGTTTACAAAAAGTGATCAGCGGTCGGGGATTAAAATCAAGGTTGCCCGTGGCTACAGCACCATCTGCACCCGGGAGTTGTTGGAACACCCTCCGTACTCCTCTGACACGTCTTCTTACCTAATTTGAAAGAACCCCGTCGAGGCATCATATTTTCCTAACGTGCCGTTTGTGATCCGAGCATTAGGGCGCTCCGTCGCTGACATCCAACACACACCACCTTGCCAACCGTATCTCTTCCTGACATCTGGCAAAAGGTACGACTTTGCTGGTGATTAAATTGAAGGAAATTAATGTAATTTTGTTTGTACGTACGTTAAAAAAAGTTTTCTGGGTATGTTGCCATTACTTTATTTACAACCCTCGTGTATATATATATATATATATATATATATATATATACATACATACACAAGAGCCAAAACATTATGACCACCTGTCAATAACGAGTTGGCCCACCTTTGGCACGCAACACAGCTTCAACCCGCCTTGGCATTTATGCCACAAGTCCTTGGTAGATGGCCGGAGACAGATTGTACCAGATGTTTAAGCAACGGTCACGCAAATCCGAGATATTGCGAATTGGTGGTCTTTGAACTCTGAGCTGCCGTCCCATGACATATCAAATGTGTTCTATCGGATTGAGATCCGGTGAGTTAGGCGGCCAGGACATTAACTGGAATTCAGCATCATGTTCCTGGAACCACTCCAACACAATTTTAGCCTTGTGACACGGGGCGTTGTCCTGTTGGAACATTCCATTTCCAGCTGGAAAAACAGACGCCATGTAAGGGTGCAACTGGTCCGCAATGATGTTCAGATACCCTGTAGCATTCATGGTCTGCTCTACCACAACCACGGGTCCCAGAGACGCCCAAGAGGACGTCCCCCAAAGCACAATACCGCCACCACCGGCCTGTGTATGACCTACTGTACACTGAGGGACCAACAGTTCGGCTGGAAGACGGCGTATCCTGACACGGCCATCGGCGTGATGAATGACAAACCGTGATTCATCTGACCAGGCAACTCTCTCCCACTGATCCATGGACCAGTCGCGATGTATATATACAGTGTGTAACAAAATTATAAGACCACTGTGGATTTTGTGATTTTTACTATAAATAGTATAATTTTTTAAAAATTAAATTAGGTTGATGTTAATAAATGAAATATAAAATATATGTATATTATTTTTAAGAGATATTTAAATATACTAATTATTTTATCAACAATTTCAAAATTTTCCGATCAAATATCTGTAACAAAATTATAAGACCACTAGTTAAAAGAAATTTTTTTAATAAAACTAATATGATGTTGATCCACCATTTTTCCGAATAACTTCAAATACTCGATTTTTCATTGAATTAATTAGGTTTTCGAGCAAATATTTGGGAATTTTGTCCCATTCATCCATGATAGCTAGTTCCAATTCATACACAGAATCATACTGACGGTTATTTGCATACACTTGACGAGCCAAATGGCCCCACAAGTTTTCGGTGGGATTCAGGTCTGGACTAAGGCTTGGCCAGTTTAAGACCTCGATTTTTTCTTTTTGAAACCAGTTTTTAGTTGATTTAGACACATGGCAGGGCGCATTGTCTTGCTGAAATTTCCAGTTTCACCCTCCTAAAAATGGGCTAAAAGGTATAAGGTGTTGGTAAAGCAGTTGTTGATAACAAATAGAGTCCATTTTTCCAAGAACTAGCTGCAGATCACATTTCCCATCATATGCAAAAGCTCCCCACACAATCACAGAGCCACCACCCATCTGTCTACTGAAGAAAACCCGAGGTTCCGTGCGTAAATCATGCCGGGCCATCCAAATTAAATTTTTTCGTCGGAAAAAATAATATTTTTCCAAGCAGCATCCCAGGTCATGAGTTCCTTTGCCCACTTCACCCTTCCTTCTTTATGATGCTTTAACAGTCTTGGTTTTCTATTTAATTTCCGAAGAGCAACATTTGAATTTGATCTTAAAGTGCGCAAGACTGTCATATGTGAAATAGTTTTACTTGTCTGCTGTGTTATTTTACGAGTAGACAAGTTCTGTTTCGTTGCAAGCTTGAAAATTCGTCTATTATCGCGAGCTGATAATTTACTCTTTCTGCCAGATCTTTTATATTTTCCATAAAAATCTATTTTACTTAAAACGTTATGAATAGCAGTTTTAGAACGGTTAAGTATCTTACTTATTTCACGTTCCGATTTTCCAGAGCCCTTATAAAACCAAATTTTTCGAACTTCTAGTTCAGATAATTCTCTTCCACGTGGCATTGTGAATTTCCTCATAAAAACAAACAAATTAAATTCTATTTCTTTTACAATATTATCGTTTGGACTTTTTTTGTGATGTAAAGTTACAGTTTATCTACGATTTTGAAAGAAAAAATAAAATAGTTTTAAATACACAAAAGATTTTAAATAAAAAAATAAGTGGTTTTATATTTATGTTACACCCAGATTTCAAAAAATCTTTTACTGTGTGAAATTAACTCAATTTTTTTTCCTTTAAGCGATTTATTTGAGAAAATATAACTTTTTTCATTTCCTTCAAATTTTAAAATTATTCATTTTATGCAGTGTAATATTAAAATGAGTGATATTTTGGGTGGTCTTATAATTTTGTTACACACTGTATATATATATATATACACACTCAAGAGCCAAAACATTTTGACCACCTGTCAATAACGTGTTGGCCCACCTTTGGCGCGCAACACAGCTTCAACCCGCCTTGGCATGGATGCCACAAGTCCTTGGTAGATGGCCGGAGACAGATTGTACCAGATGTTTAAGCAACGGTCACGCAAATCCGAGATATTGCGAATTGGTGGTCTTTGAAGTCTTTGAGGCCATGTAAGGGTGCAACTGGTCGGCAATGATGTTTAGATACCCTGTAGCATTCATGGTCTGCTCTACCACAACCACGGGTCCCAGAGACGCCCAAGAGAACGTCCCCCAAAGCATAATACCGCCACCACCGGCCTGTGTATGACCTATTGTACATTGAGGGAGCAACAGTTCGCCTGGAAGACGGCGTATCCTGACACGGCCATCGGCGTGATGAATGACAAACCGTGATTCATCTGACCAGGCAACTCTCTCCCACTGATCCATGGACCAGTCGCGATGTTGCCGGGCCCAGCGCAGGCGCAGTTGGCGATGACGCTTGGTCAGCAAAGGCACACGAATGGGACGTTTGCTGCGTAGCCCCATATCCAACAGTGTCCGCTGAACAGTGTGCTGCGATACTATTCTACTTGGCCCTGCATTGTATTGGGCTGTCAGCTGAGCCACTGTCTGGCTCCGGTTTTGCTTCACCATGCGAGACAGTCTCCGACGACCTTTTTCTTTGATAGCGTGTGGACGTCCAACACCATGTCGTCTACTGCTGGTTTCACCGTCATTCATCCACTTTGCATAAGTACTAACAATTGTAGGTCGCGAACAACCCACGAGTCGTGCAGTTTCGGAAATACTTGTTCCGAGCCTTCGAGCCATTACAATCTGCCCTCTATCAAAGTCGCTTAGATCCGCAGCCTTTCCCATCACACACAGAAGTAAGTGAAAGAATGATTCTTCAGATTGTCTAGCAGCAGTTAAATACCACTTCCACCGGATCACGTGCCTTCCACGTCATCCAGGCGAATTCATTGCAAAATATAGGGGTGGTCATAATGTTTTGGCTCTTGAGTGTATATATATATATATATTATAAAAAAATCGCAAGGGATAATTTGCTTTGCTTTTTTCCAATTTAATAATTTCTTAGTGGCTTTCTTTTCCTTCAATTTGTCTCATTCCATACTAGTATCGCCGTCTGAAGTATCGTTTGTAATGGGTTAATGGGCCTTTTTCTCTTCTTACGTTTTAGTTTCTTGTTCTCGAGATTTCTACCTTCCCGCTGTTTGACTTTTAGTTCAATTTGTCCAAAAACATCCACTGGAATCATTTCACCCAAATCATTATCTGCAATATTTTCTCCATGAGTTACCTGACCAGGATTGTCCCGTCTCAAAATTCCAAACTAGAAATTATAATTAAAATCTTAGTTTACCTGACGGGTCTTTTCGATTACGCCGGCATTGTTTTGTAGTCAGTGTGGATTCAGACAAAATCATGGTCTTTGTACATCACAAAACATTTATTCTTAAGATTTACATGAAGAATCTAGCACATTCAGAGGTGAATTACACCACTGTCTAAATATTACAACCATCAGCTATAAAAGCTTTCTTTAGAATAGCTCTTTTAAGCAACTACTTCCAACCTAAAAGAGAGAATAGAGTACAAAAAAACACATGACCATGGATTTAGTTCTGTCCTAGATGCCAAACCTCCAAGGCCAAGGCAATAAACAAAACACGGACGTAGAAGGTTCCGCCACCTGCCGGTAAGAACGGGTTATCCTCCCACCTTTCGTTTTGGTCATCAGGACTCAAAATCAAACAAAAGGAAAAGAAAACATTAATTAATAAACATGTAAATGGGAAGCAAAGACAACAGTCAATGAGTTCATAAGTTCAGTCTATTTGGAGTCTTAATGAGTCTGCCCTTTCTAGTAACTCGTGGTTGCTGACTGGATCTCACAACAGAGTCCGTCTTCTTGACAGCACTGGGGTCTGTACTGTCTGTAGCTTCGAATTATCAGTGCATCTCTTCGAAGTTTCTCGAGGAGGTATCTTAGCTCTAAGTGTAGCACATTTTGTTCGAATATTGCCACTTGCCTCAGTAGAAATTTCCAAAGGATACAGTCTTTGTACTGGACGTATTAAAAAACCGTATAAAGTTCTTCAAAGTCCAAGGCTGCTCGTCCCAATACTCTTCTTAAAATTTGCTTTGTACAGCCTATTAACCGCTCCCACCAGCCACCCCACCATGGTGCAGCTATAGGGTTGAATTTCCATATTATGTTCTTTACAAGAGCTTTGTTACGGATTTTTGCATGTGCAGGGTCGGCGAATAACTTCGAAGCTCCACAAAAATGTGTACCTCGATCACTGTATATAACTGAAGGTCTGCCTCTTCTCGCAACAAATCTTCTCAGTGTTTGCAAAAATGCTTGTGATGACAATGACGTTAATAATTCGAAGTGAACTGCTCTGTAAACTGCACAAGTGTACAGCACGATCCAACATTTTCCCCCGTGTCTCAAATGTAAAGGACCGGCTAGATCAACACCGGTAACCTCGAACGGGTTTACATCTCTAATTCGATCTTCTGGCAAAGCAGGGGATTCTGGTTGAACAGAGTTCACAGTAAATCTTCTGCATCTAACACAACAGAATGTCTCTTGTCGGATGGATCTTTTACATCTCAGTATCCAATACCTCTCCCATAGGTTATTCATTAATATTTGGACACCTGCGTGATTCAACTCTTTATGTGTCCACTCTATTAGTCTCTGCACTATGTAGTGATTTCCAGGTAGAATAATAGGCAAACGAAAATCTGTGCTATCTTTGCTTCTGAGGATAAGAGACTTTACTCTTAAAAGTCCTTCTTTATCTACCATAGGATGTAATCTCTGCAAACGGCCTTCAATTCCGTTAGGAAACTCTTCTCTCTGAACCATCTTCATCAAGATTATTTCAGCATGCTTCAATTCTTTGTTGTTAAGTTCCCCTGAAGTGCGATGGGAATTTCGTAGGTTCGAGATGAATCTGCATATCCATGCTGTAATTCTCAATAACTTCATGTAAGAAGAGTATCTTTCATAAAACTTTCCCGTGTTTTCTGTGTTCAAGGCGGAAATAATTGATTTCTTCTTTTCCGAGTTAACGATATGCATTTCAGGGGACGCTTTGTACTTTGGCCATTCACTGATGGGTGTTTTCAAGAACTCAGGACCCTCATCAGGACTCAAACTTAAAAAACTGCAAACTTAAAACTGCAAACTTAAAAAAAGTTACAAAAACAGCTTAAAAATTTAATTTTTAAAAATCTAAGAAGAATTTTTGAAAAATCTTTCTTAGTGCACCCCTACACTATTAGAAGAATCGCCATGCAAAATTTCAGCCCTTTAGGTCCAGCGGTTTGGTCTGTGCGTTGTATGTCAGTCAGTCAGTGAATGAATGAGTCAGTTACGGAACTGTTTTATATATATAGATTACAAATCTTCACTGACTACGGTCATTAGAGTAAATAAACAAGGTGTTCTTACCTCATATATAGTCAGATCTCGATCTGCCTCCTGAGTCTAGTCTCGGAAGGGGGGGAAATATTTTGGAACTTTCTTATCCATCGTGCTGTTCGGTAATTAATTCACACCGGAGCATAATAACAACTCGATACTTTTCTAATTACTATATTTAACACACGACATATTACATAAACAATTACTCTCAACATCCATTTGATCATTACAGCACAACGAATATCAGTGTTTACTCTATCATCACAGAGCTCGTTCTGGTTAGTCTCTACCGGGTGGCGCTAGAGGTCAGAGTTGGCTGTTGCCAGTTGTAACACTCCCACTAACTTCATTAGGCCCGCTGGTCTTCGAGGGGCTTAATGAAGTTAGATCCAGTCTCTTTGGGAGTCTCACCATACGTCCAACTCTGGATACGAACGGTGACCTATCGCTTGGGACCACGGGTTGATTTCCTTTATCCAGTTTAATGTTCTGGACACCTACAGTTTCTGGTGAAATGATTCCTTCATCTGGCGTGGTATTCTCCACAACCACACAACCACAGGTTCTTTCAGAACCCTACTTTCGCTGGCGGGGATTTCAAGTGGATAGAGTCGCTGTACTGGTCTAAGAAAAACACCAGACTAAGTCTTCACCCTGGCTATTCTGACAACCTTATCCTTACTAGGAAAGATCTCGATCACTCTTGCTAGAGGCTATTGAATACGATTTTTCTTTGCGTCTTCTAGAAGAACAACATCTCCAATAGCTAATTGTTTGCCATTCAGTTCATTTACCGTTCGTTGGCGTAACTGCCCCAAATATTCATTGCGGAATCTCTTGCGCAATTCATCTCTCAATCTTTGTCGATATTTAGCCTTCCTATTCAGTTCATTGCCATTCACTGCATAAATGTCAAGAATTCCTGAAGAAGGCAAGTCATGTAAAAACATTGAAGGGGACAAAGGGGATGGATCTCTCACATCTTCTGACACGTATGAAATGGGTCTAGAATTGATTATCTGTTCACAGTCGCTTAAGATAGTATTTAACTCTCCATAGTTTAATGACGCTCGACCCAAAATTCGTCTTAAAAGTTGTTTCACCATTCATATCAGTCTCTCCCACCATCCGCTCCACCATGCAGCCGATGGGGGATTGAACTTCCATCGAATCTTTTGGGTAGTGGCGACAGATAAGACAGCATCCCAATCAATATTGCACAATGCCCTATCTGTACCAATAAAGTTAGTCCCGTTGTCTGAATATGTGATGAATGGTTTTCCTCTCCTAGCAAGAAACCGTATCAAAGACAGTATAAAGGATTCAGTTGACAAGGAGGTCACAAGCTCGAGGTGTACGGCTCGGAAAACGGTGCGTGTAAACAATACTATCCAGGATTTTGTGTTTCCTTTCAAATAAAGTGGGCCTGCCCTACACCCCCGACTTCAGATATGGATGCATCCCGAACTCTATCTTTCGGGGGAATCCCAGGTTCAGTTTCAGATTTCTGTGCATTGAGCCTCTGACATTTCACACATTTTTGAATGACTTTTCGAATAGTTTTTCTTGATTTCAGTATCCAATATTTCTCTCTCAAACTGGCCATTAGTATCGAGACACCCGCATGCTGCAGTTCTATATGCTTCTCAAAAATTAATAAATGTACAACTGCGTGATTAGAAGGCAAAATAACGGGGAATCGGAAATATTCTATATCTTTTTGGCATATTATGTTAGTCTTTGCTCGTAAAATGCCATCTTGATCGACTATTGGCCTTAAAGCGCGAATAGAATTATCTTCTTGCCCAGTAAAAGAACCCTTTTGAATCAGACAACACAATGACCTTTCAGCCTTTTCAGTTTCTGTTACCGAGAGATTCGCAGTGTTACGTTCTGAACTCCTTGCGTTATAGCAAAATCTGAAAATCCAAGCTATCAGCCTGACTATCTTCTGGAAAGATGAGAAATATCGGTAATACCAATCTGAATCTGAATTTTTCTCTTTGTTCTGAGAAGTCAATATAGTTTTCCGTTTCTCTTGATGCAAAAGGTCTTCACCAGGTTGTTCATCTGTTTGGGACCATTCGGTTTCAGTCAGGTAAAGCCAAGGAGGTCCCTCCCAACATCTGGGCTTCGACAGTTGAGCTGCAGAACAGCCCCTTGATGGAAGGTCCGCAAGGTTTATATTTCCTGGAATGTGTCTCCAGGTAGATGGATTTGTTAGCGTTCGTATCTCTTGAACTCTATTATGTACAAACGTTCCCCATGAGTGTTCTCTCTTAATCCATCCCAAAGCTGTAGAAGAATCACTCCAAAGAACAGTAGCAACAATGGGTAACTTCAAATCAGATAAAACTGTTGATGCAAGTCTCGCACCAATCAAACAGGACAGAAGTTCGGAATCGACATCGTTTTAAGAGGAGCTAGACGACATCTGGAGTTTACTAACTGAACTCTGATACCTTCAGTAGTTGGAATTCTTAAAAAGGCGTAAGTTGCATAAGCACGTTTACTTGCGTCACAAAATACATGAAGGGTGATTTCGTTTTCCCTGTCATAGCTTATATTCAACCATCGAGGCACACGTAACTGAGAAAGTAAAAATAATTGATTAAACCAAGTTTTAAACTGATTGTTCAAAGGTGTTGGTAGATCGTCATCCCATTTTATTTTTAGAAGCCAAGTTTCTTGAAGGATAAATTTTGTTACAAGTATGACGGGCACAGTAAATCCAATAGGATAAAAAATTCTTTGTGTTAAGGACAGCCTTTCTTTTCGTCACAGGTTCATCATCAATCCGCATTTGTTCTATCTTTAATGATAGAGTGACGGTTTCAAGATCCCACAACAATCCTAAGATATGTACAGCTTCAATTTCAGTTTCATTTATCATAGCATTTGGCACGTTAGATCGCCAACATCTCAAATTGAAATGTCCTGAAGACAAAATCAAATTAGATTCTTCAATGAATTTTTCAGTTTCTTCTATCGACTTTAGACTGATCAGGGAGTTATCTACATAAAATCAATTTCTCAAAAAATCTCCGGTCTCAGACAAATTATCTGGAACTTGTTTCAAATGGTAATCAATCGTTTCCGCCAATAGGAAGGGACTAGAAGTCATTACAACAACTACCCGCTTGTGACGATATATTTTCAAGTTATTTTCGGCATCGAACCACAGAAACCGTAAAAAATTTCGATTGGTCTCCCTAATGCTTATTTGGAGAAATGCATTCTCGATGTCGGAAGAAACAGCAATCCGATATTTTCCGAAACGATTTAAAATTCTGGGTAAAATTTCAATTAAATTGGGACCTTTAGTGACACAATCATTCAGTGCAGGAGAGTTTTTTAACCGTGCCGAGGCGTTGAACACATGTAAATCTTAAGAATAAATGTTTTGTGATGTACAAAGACCATGATTTTGCCTGAATCCACACTGACTATAAAACATCGCCGGCGTAATCGAAAAGACCTGTCAGGTAAACTAAGATTTTAATTATAATTTCTAGTTTTGAATTTTGAGACGAGACATTTTTTGGCGCCCGGAACAGGGACGCCGGTCTTGAAAGTTGTTTTGAAGTAAAATATTGATATCCTTTAACTGATTGGATAAATGAATGGAATATATTCTATATTGAAGAAATGTTTTATAGTATTGAATAGAATTGTTTTTTATAAGTAACGGTTTTTTTTGAATAATCTGAAGTTAGTGAAGAATAATATTATCTTGTTTGAATTTGCAACCTTGTGTTTTCATTTAATAAACTTTCGATTTATGAATTTCTGTTGAAAGGGAAATTAGTCTTAAGCTATGGATCAGCTAATTAAATTTCGCAGCTCCTATCGAGGTACCTTTACAAAATTTGCAGAAAAGGATTTTTTGAAATCAGAAACCATTGATCTTGATTCTTGCGCCGGATTTTTGGTACAGCTGCAAGAAAAATATTCTAAAATTGAATCCTTTGATGAGGAAATTCTTAACACTTTGCGGAGCGACAAGAATTGTACTCAGAAAATGTTGAATCATGAAATCGAAAGTGCTGATAATTATAGTGGTACATTTATTGACTTAAAAACGAAACTTGAACGACGATTGAATTCTCCAGGAGATTTGAATGGAACACATATTGAAAGCGAAGCAAATTCCAAAAGAAATTTTAAACTACCAAAAATTGAATTACAAAAGTTTGATGGTAATCTAAAAGATTGGCTTTCGTTTTGGGGGTTATTTGAAAAATTCATAAAGATGCAAATATTTCGGAAGTAGACAAATTTCAATATCTTCTCCAATCGACTCAAAGGGGTTCAAGAGCTAGGGAAGTGGTGGAATCTTTTCCTGTAACAGCTGAAAATTATCAACAGGCTGTTGAATGTTTACACACGCGTTTTGGCCGAGAAGACGTATTAGTTGAAGTTTATGTCAGGGAATTGTTAAGCTTTGTGCTTGGTAATACTTTAGGTCAGGAACATAAACTACTGATTTCGAAACTTTACGACAGATTAGAGACACAATTAAGATCTCTAAAAATGTTTCGCGTCACCAGTGATAAGTATGCATCTATGTTGTACCCTTTAGTTGAATCCAGTCTACCAATTGAGCTTTTACGCATTTGGGAAAGACACTTAAATTCTGTTTCTCTTGGATCTAACGATAAAACTTTTAATAAATTAGAAACATTGATGCAATTTCTACGTAATGAAATTCAAGGGGAAGAGAAAATTAATCTTGCTAAAAGTGGCTTTGGGTTTGAAAACAAAACAAAGAAATCTTTTCAAAATAAATTCAAATAGTTTCCAAATCAAAATAAAGCTATCTCAACTGGTATGGAACTTTTAACCTCATCCCAAGGTAAACAGAGTAGAGAACATGAGTGTGTATTCTGCGATAAGCCCCAACCCAGTGCGGAATGCAGAAAGGTAGTAAATTTAACTTATGAACAAAGAAAGCAAAGCCTTATGAACCGGAGAGGCTGCTTTAAATGCTTAAAATTGAACCATGTTTCTAGTTCGTGTAGAAGTAAATATAACTGCACGATTTGTGGAAAATCCCACCATAGTCTCCTCTGCAGAAATAATCAAAAATTCACTCCCAATAAACAAGGTGTTAGGAGTGATAAAGCTACTTCCATGCAAGACGAAACATTGGCTAATGTTTCTTCGACTCCAAGAGTTTTGTTGCCAACACTTGTTGTCGTTTTGAAGGGTGACAACAGGAGTTTGAAAATCCGTGCAATAATCGATTCCGCATCCCACAGATCCTACCTGTTAGAAAGCACTGCGGAAAAGGTCTGCTATAAGTCGATGAGGAAAGAAAAATTGAAACATTCCTTATTTGGCGGTTCAAGCACGAATACTTGTGAACACAATGTCTATAAAGCTTACCTCTCTGATGTCGGTGACAACTACCGCTGTAATTTTGATGTTCTTAACCAGACTACAATTTGTCAAACTATGCCACCTATCACACAACTGTGTGAAGATGATTTGTCCGATATGGGGATACGTTTAGAAGATTGCCTTGGCTCCATAGAACTTCTCATAGGTGCAGATGTGGCCGGTAAGCTAATGACAGGGAAATTGAAAAGACTTAAATCTGGTCTTACAGCTGTGAAAACAAAGTTAGGTTGGACGGTCTTGGGTCGTACAAAGGGACGTTCGGAGCAGACTGAAAACCTTGTAGTTACTTCGATGTTAGCTACAGATGTACGAATTGCAGACCTGTGGGAATTAGATAGCCTTGGAATCTGAGATCCTACCGAAAAACAATCCCAATTAGAACTTGAAGAGGCACCTGGAAAACATTTTGAAAAGACCCTAAGCAGAGATGGTGATGGCCGATACGTGGTCTCATTGCCATGGATAGAGGGACACCAAGTTCTCCCAGATAATAAGGTTGTTGCTGAGCGAAGACTGAAATCAACTGTGAATACTCTAAAAAATAAGGGCTTAATTGAATATTATGAAGAAGTCTTTAAAGAATGGCTTGGTGAAAAAAAAATTGAAGAAGTGAAACTCGATGAGTTAGAGAAGACAAATTGTCATTACCTGCCACATAGAGCAGTCATCAAGGAGCATTCGACGACGACAATTCGACCCGTTTTCGATGCTTCCGCGAAAGAAAAGGGTAGCTTCTCACTTAATGATTGTCTAACTAAAGGCCCAAACTACATCAAGTTAATTCCGAGTGTTTTGAATAAGTTTCGTTTGAACAAGTACGGAGTGATTGCAGACATCCGGAAATCTTTTTTGCAAATTGGAATAAATGAAGCGGATTGCGACTTTCTCAGATTTCTGTGGTGGGAGAATTGTGATCCTAACAAAATGAAAATTTTCAGACATCGCCGAGTAGTTTTTGGGTGAACTCCAGTCCATTCCTTTTAGGAGCTATCCTGAACTACCATTTAAGTAATGTTCCCGATTACTTGCAAGAGACAGTTTCCAAACTGAAGATGTCTATGTACGTGGATAACTGCGTTACGAGTTGCGACTCAGAAGAAGAAGTGATTAATTTTATTAAAGAATCAAAAGAGATCATGTCATCAGCATGTTTTGATCTTAGGGGTTGGATGGTTAATGGTCTGCAACCAGAAACATCAGAAACTCTAGAAGAAACTGTCTCTGTTCTAGGATTAAATTGGAATGTTTCGGAGGATACTCTATACTGCGATCCGAAATTTAGTGATTACGAAGATGTAAATTTGAGCAAGAGAATTATTCTGTCTTTAGCTAAGTCAGATATTCGATCCGATAGGTTTTCTTTGTCCCGTGATTTTGATTCCAAAAATTTTATTACAAGAATGTTGGCGAAGAAAATTGCCGTGGGATGCCAGACTACCCAGTGATCTCGAGAAAAAATTCCAAAAATGGAAAAATGAATTGAAATTCTTGCAAGATATCAGAATCCCTAGAAGAATATTGAGAAATTCTGATCTGGATACTAATTTGTCATTTCACGTGTTTTGTGATGCGTCACAACACGCTTATGCAACCTGTATATATCTTAGACAAGAAAATGATTTTGGTGCTAAATGTCAATTGGTGCAAGCTCGTGCTCGTGTAGCACCTTTGAAATCTGTCTCAATTTCCAGGCTTGAACTCTTAGCATGTTGTTTGGGAGTTAGACTGGTGAACTCTATTAAGAAAGATTTTCCTTACGAGAGAGCTCAAACTTTTTACTGGACAGATTTCACGAATGCTTTGTTCTGGATAAAAAACCAAGAAGCTTGGGCGGTGTTTGTTATGAACCGTGTAAATGAAATCAGATCTCTGAGCAGCACAGATGAGTGGAAATTTGTTACAGGAAGTATGAATCCTGCCGACCTCCCGTCACGTGGTTGTAATGCTGATGTCCTACTCAAATCTGTCTGGTGGGAGGGTCCTGAGTTCTTGAAAACACCCATCAGTGAATGGCCAAAGTACAAAGCGTCCCCTGAAATGCATATCGTTAACTCGGAAAAGAAGAAATCAATTATTTCCGCCTTGAACACAGAAAACACGGGAAAGTTTTATGAAAGATACTCTTCTTACATGAAGTTATTGAGAATTACAGCATGGATATGCAGATTCATCTCGAACCTACGAAATTCCCATCGCACTTCAGGGGAACTTAACAACAAAGAATTGAAGCATGCTGAAATAATCTTGATGAAGATGGTTCAGAGAGAAGAGTTTCCTAACGGAATTGAAGGCCGTTTGCAGAGATTACATCCTATGGTAGATAAAGAAGGACTTTTAAGAGTAAAGTCTCTTATCCTCAGAAGCAAAGATAGCACAGATTTTCGTTTGCCTATTATTCTACCTGGAAATCACTACATAGTGCAGAGACTAATAGAGTGGACACATAAAGAGTTGAATCACGCAGGTGTCCAAATATTAATGAATAACCTATGGGAGAGGTATTGGATACTGAGATGTAAAAGATCCATCCGACAAGAGACATTCTGTTGTGTTAGATGCAGAAGATTTACTGTGAACTCTGTTCAACCAGAATCCCCTGCTTTGCCAGAAGATCGAATTAGAGATGTAAACCCGTTCGAGGTTACCGGTGTTGATCTAGCCGGTCCTTTACATTTGAGACACGGGGGAAAATGTTGGATCGTGCTGTACACTTGTGCAGTTTACAGAGCAGTTCACTTCGAATTATTAACGTCATTGTCATCACAAGCATTTTTGCAAACACTGAGAAGATTTGTTGCGAGAAGAGGCAGACCTTCAGTTATATACAGTGATCGAGGTACACATTTTTGTGGAGCTTCGAAGTTATTCGCCGACCCTGCACATGCAAAAATCCGTAACAAAGCTCTTGTAAAGAACATAATATGGAAATTCAACCCTATAGCTGCACCATGGTGGGGTGGCTGGTGGGAGCGGTTAATAGGCTGTACAAAGCAAATTTTAAGAAGAGTATTGGGACGAGCAGCCTTGGACTTTGAAGAACTTTATACGGTTTTTTAATACGTCCAGTACAAAGACTGTATCCTTTGGAAATTTCTACTGAGGCAAGTGGCAATATTCGAACAAAATGTGCTACACTTAGAGCTAAGATACCTCCTCGAGAAACTTCGAAGAGATGCACTGATAATTCGAAGCTACAGACAGTACAGACCCCAGTGCTGTCAAGAAGACGGACTCTGTTGTGAGATCCAGTCAGCAACCACGAGTTACTAGAAAGGGCAGACTCATTAAGACTCCAAATAGACTGAACTTATGAACTCATTGACTGTTGTCTTTGCTTCCCATTTACATGTTTATTAATTAATGTTTTCTTTTCCTTTTGTTTGATTTTGAGTCCTGATGACCAAAACGAAAGGTGGGAGGATAACCCGTTCTTACCGGCAGGTGGCGGAACCTTCTACGTCCGTGTTTTGTTTATTGCCTTGGCCTTGGAGGTTTGGCATCTAGGACAGAACTAAATCCATGGTCATGTGTTTTTTTGTACTCTATTCTCTCTTTTAGGTTGGAAGTAGTTGCTTAAAAGAGCTATTCTAAAGAAAGCTTTTATAGCTGATGGTTGTAATATTTAGACAGTGGTGTAATTCACCTCTGAATGTGCTAGATTCTTCATGTAAATCTTAAGAATAAATGTTTTGTGATGTACAAAGACCATGATTTTGTCTGAATCCACACTGACTACAAAACAATGCCGGCGTAATCGAAAAGACCCGTCAGGTAAACTAAGATTTTAATTATAATTTCTAGTTTGGAATTTTGAGACGGGACAATCCTGGTCAGGTAACTCATGGAGAAAATATTGCAGATAATGATTTGGGTGAAATGATTCCAGTGGATGTTTTTGGACAAATTGAACTAAAAGTCAAACAGCGGGAAGGTAGAAATCTCGAGAACAAGAAACTAAAACGTAAGAAGAGAAAAAGGCCCATTAACCCATTACAAACGATACTTCAGACGGCGATACTAGTATGGAATGAGACAAATTGAAGGAAAAGAAAGCCACTAAGAAATTATTAAATTGGAAAAAAGCAAAGCAAATTATCCCTTGCGATTTTTTTATAATATATATATATATATATACACTCAAGAGCCAAAACATTATGACCACCCCTATATTTTGCAATGAATTCGCCTGGATGACGTGGAAGGCACGTGATCCGGTGGAAGTGGTATTTAACTGCTGCTAGACAATCTGAAGAATCATTCTTTCACTTACTTCTGTGTGTGATGGGAAAGGCTGCGGATCTAAGCGACTTTGATAGAGGGCAGATTGTAATGGCTCGAAGGCTCGGAACAAGTATTTCCGAAACTGCACGACTCGTGGGTTGTTCGCGACCTACAATTGTTAGTACTTATGCAAAGTGGATGAATGACGGTGAAACCAGCAGTAGACGACATGGTGTTGGACGTCCACACGCTATCAAAGAAAAAGGTCGTCGGAGACTGTCTCGCATGGTGAAGCAAAACCGGAGCCAGACAGTGGCTCAGCTGACAGCCCAATACAATGCAGGGCCAAGTAGAATAGTATCGCAGCACACTGTTCAGCGGACACTGTTGGATATGGGGCTACGCAGCAAACGTCCCATTCGTGTGCCTTTGCTGACCAAGCGTCATCGCCAACTGCGCCTGCGCTGGGCCCGGCAACATCGCGACTGGTCCATGGATCAGTGGGAGAGAGTTGCCTGGTCAGATGAATCACGGTTTGTCATTCATCACGCCGATGGCCGTGTCAGGATACGCCGTCTTCCAGGCGAACTGTTGCTCCCTCAATGTACAATAGGTCATACACAGGCCGGTGGTGGCGGTATTATGCTTTGGGGGACGTTCTCTTGGGCGTCTCTGGGACCCGTGGTTGTGGTAGAGCAGACCATGAATGCTACAGGGTATCTAAACATCATTGCCGACCAGTTGCACCCTTACATGGCCTCAAAGACTTCAAAGACCACCAATTCGCAATATCTCGGATTTGCGTGACCGTTGCTTAAACATCTGGTACAATCTGTCTCCGGCCATCTACCAAGGACTTGTGGCATCCATGCCAAGGCGGGTTGAAGCTGTGTTGCGCGCCAAAGGTGGGCCAACACGTTATTGACAGGTGGTCAAAATGTTTTGGCTCTTGAGTGTGTATATATATATATATACAGTGTGTAACAAAATTATAAGACCACCCAAAATATCACTCATTTTAATATTACACTGCATAAAATGAATAATTTTAAAATTTGAAGGAAATGAAAAAAGTTATATTTTCTCAAATAAATCGCTTAAAGGAAAAAAATTGAGTTAATTTCACACAGTAAAAGATTTTTTGAAATCTGGGTGTAACATAAATATAAAACCACTTATTTTTTTATTTAAAATCTTTTGTGTATTTAAAACTATTTTATTTTTTCTTTCAAAATCGTAGATAAACTGTAACTTTACATCACAAAAAAAGTCCAAACGATAATATTGTAAAAGAAATAGAATTTAATTTGTTTGTTTTTATGAGGAAATTCACAATGCCACGTGGAAGAGAATTATCTGAACTAGAAGTTCGAAAAATTTGGTTTTATAAGGGCTCTGGAAAATCGGAACGTGAAATAAGTAAGATACTTAACCGTTCTAAAACTGCTATTCATAACGTTTTAAGTAAAATAGATTTTTATGGAAAATATAAAAGATCTGGCAGAAAGAGTAAATTATCAGCTCGCGATAATAGACGAATTTTCAAGCTTGCAACGAAACAGAACTTGTCTACTCGTAAAATAACACAGCAGACAAGTAAAACTATTTCACATATGACAGTCTTGCGCACTTTAAGATCAAATTCAAATGTTGCTCTTCGGAAATTAAATAGAAAACCAAGACTGTTAAAGCATCATAAAGAAGGAAGGGTGAAGTGGGCAAAGGAACTCATGACCTGGGATGCTGCTTGGAAAAATATTATTTTTTCCGACGAAAAAATTTAATTTGGATGGCCCGGCATGATTTACGCACGGAACCTCGGGTTTTCTTCAGTAGACAGATGGGTGGTGGCTCTGTGATTGTGTGGGGAGCTTTTGCATATGATGGGAAATGTGATCTGCAGCTAGTTCTTGGAAAAATGGACTCTATTTGTTATCAACAACTGCTTTACCAACACCTTATACCTTTTAGCCCATTTTTAGGAGGGTGAAACTGGAAATTTCAGCAAGACAATGCGCCCTGCCATGTGTCTAAATCAACTAAAAACTGGTTTCAAAAAGAAAAAATCGAGGTCTTAAACTGGCCAAGCCTTAGTCCAGACCTGAATCCCACCGAAAACTTGTGGGGCCATTTGGCTCGTCAAGTGTATGCAAATAACCGTCAGTATGATTCTGTGTATGAATTGGAACTAGCTATCATGGATGAATGGGACAAAATTCCCAAATATTTGCTCGAAAACCTAATTAATTCAATGAAAAATCGAGTATTTGAAGTTATTCAGAAAAATGGTGGATCAACATCATATTAGTTTTATTAAAAAAATTTCTTTTAACTAGTGGTCTTATAATTTTGTTACAGATATTTGATCGGAAAATTTTGAAATTGTTGATAAAATAATTAGTATATTTAAATATCTCTTAAAAATAATATACATATATTTTATATTTCATTTATTAACATCAACCTAATTTAATTTTTAAAAAATTATACTATTTATAGTAAAAATCACAAAATCCACAGTGGTCTTATAATTTTGTTACACATACACACTGTATATATATACTAGCTGAAAACCCGCGCTTCGCTACGTTGTTCATTCAAATTAAATACAACGGTCAATGTATGCAATTAATGCCAAAAAAATAAATATATATATATATTTATAATAAATACGACAATCAATGCATACAATTGATGTAAAAAAAACATTTATAAAAAAACGTAAGGGATAGTTTCATAGACAATATAAAGTCCAATCGCCTGGCGCATTAGCAAGAAAAAAAAATATTTTTTGTCTATTTTTTTTGCACGTGACGATAAATTTACTTAAAGTACCAGAAAAAGAAATCACGTGATCAGCATTTAATAAATTAAATTCTAAAAATGAATCTTTAAAAATTCACCAAAAATCAGAAAATGGAGGTAAAGATTCGAAAAAGATCTCATTTTGAAGAAATTTTTATGATCTTTCTTGTAATATAAATTTTATAACCCTCAAATTATTATTTTGAATGCAAACTTAAAAAAAGTTTAAAAAAAGCTTGAAAATTTAATTTTAAAAAATCTAAGAAGAATTTTTCAAAAATCTTTCTTAGTGCACCCCTACACTATAAGAAGAATCGCCATGCAAAATTTCAGCCTTTTAAGTCCAGCGGTTTGGTCTGTGCGTTGTATGTCAGTCAGTGAATGAGTCAGTTACGGAACTGTTTTATATATATATATATATATATATATATATATATATATATATATATATATATTACATCAATTGTATATATTGATCGTCGAATTTATTATAAATATAACGGCCAGCGCTTGTGCGGGGATTTGAACCAGGTACCTCTCTCTCCGTAGCGCGATAGTCCGATACTCCGTAGTCCAATGCGATAACCATTCAGACATAGAGTCATTGAGAAAAAGCTCTTATGAAGGGGCATAACGTTTTTTCGTTACGTGACGATCTGTCAGTTCACTCTAAGCCGCGTAAAAGAACTTCGTTCCATAACATAGACTTTGTTATAACTGTTTAAGCGCCTTTCACATGTTATCGAATTGCAATTCGAAAAGTTCTTGTTTCGTTTATAAACAGACAAATCACCATACACTCCTTCATAAGTATCCCGCCCCGTCAAATATCGCAATACATTCAAATCAAAACTGTGAAAACATTCCGTTTTCTGACACGATAAATATCTCTAAGTCAGTTCCCGTTCAAAATGAGTCATCATTTCATTTGCTCGCACCAGACAAAACCATAGGCGTCACATTATCGGCAGATGTCAAAGAATGTTGTTTAGCTTCGAGCAGCCTTTTATGCACTACAGTGTTATATATTGAGAACTCAGTTGGCGAAAAATAAAAGTGAAAGCAATTCTTGATAGTGGAAGTTCAGTATCAATTTGTACACAGGAAGTGGCAGATGTTTTGGGATTAAAGAAAGAAAAATGCAATTCATCCATTTCAGGCATAAGCGGAGGAGAATATTTTGTTAAAAATAAAGTAACAGCAAAAATTTCAAACGATGAGGGCAGCTTTTCAAATGCATTATCATTCCTTGTGTTACCTAAAATCACAGAATTAACGCCTGTAAAGAAAACTGATATATCTCGCGTATATTTCCCTCGCGAAATAAAACTTGCTGACAATACATTCAATGTCCCAAGTAGAATTAATCTACTCATAGGTTGTGAGATATTTTTTGAATTGCTTAAGGCTGAAAAATTCAAATCATATGATAATAATTTGATGCTTCAGAACAGTGTTTTCGGCTATTTGGTTACCGGGACTGTGGAAAATGTAGCTTCTCACCATTTTACTAGTCTTACTCGTATTTCAGAGATTCTTTAGAACTTTCTGCCAAAAAATTCTTTGAGATGGAATCCTTTCCGGGGGATGATACAAATAATGAGTCTCAAACATTTGAAAAGGAGTATTGTGAGCAACATTTTGTTACCACTCACAAAAGAGATGATAGCAGCAGATTTGTTGTACGACTGCCCATCAAGGAAGGTAAACGTTCTAGTTTAGGAGAGTCTAAATCAATGGCGGAAAGACGTCTAAATTCCCTTTGGAAGAAATTGGACAAAGATCCAACTATGTCCACTTTATATGACATTTATGGATGAATATCTTGCGTTAAATCACATGGAAAAGGTTTCGGACTGCGAGAACTGTAGTGAAATTTATTATATCCCGCATCACGCAGTTTTCCGCCCAGAGAGCATTTCTACCCCTCTTCACGTCGTGTTTGATGCATCAGCCAAGTGCGAGAATGGAATAAGTCTCAACTCCATATTACTGAATGGTGGACTTGTTCAACAGGATCTATTTTCAATAGTAGCTCGTTTCCGAACACATAAATATGTATTTAGTACAGACATTACTAAAATGTATAGGCAAATTCTTGTTGAAAAATCGGATAGAGATTTTCAAAGAATTTTGTGGAAATCAAGTCAGTGCTTCCCTGTTGAAACTTACAGATTCCGTACAATTACGTACGGGACAGCACGCGCCCCGTATTTGGCGACTAGAACTATAAAGGCTTTAGCTGAGGATGAGCAGAAGTATTTTCCTCGTGCGTCCGCAGTTACCGACGTCTTAGTAGATGACATTTTGTCAGGTTCAGACAATTTAGAAGACACAATTTCCTTACAATTTGAGTTAATAGATGTATTGAATAAAGGTGGCATGCAGTTACATAAATGGGTATCCAACCACCCAAACTTGTTAAATGACAGTAAAGGTGCTGAATATAACTTTTCTTCAGATTCTGATCCTGTGAAAACTCTCGGTATGCTTTGGGCATGTAATTCCGATAATTTTACCTTTAAGGTTAATGTAGACTCTAAAGCAAGCTTCACAAAACGGGATGTTCTATCTTCTATAGCACGCTTGTTTGATCCGCTTGGTCTTATTGGACCAGTAATTACAAAGGCCAAGATATTTCTACAAAATCTGTGGAGGGAAAAGTTAAATTGGTCTGATCCAATTCCTCCTGATGATATGAAAGAATGGTTTAAATTCTTAAACGAACTTCCCGCTTTAAATCAAGTGAAAATTCCTAGGCATGTGGTCATTACAGATCCCATCATAATTGAATTACATGGATTCAGCGATGCGTCTGAACGAGCATATGCAGCAGCAATCTATGTAAGCTTAAAAAAACAGCCAAGGACAGCAGCAAACAACACTGTTGTGTTCTAAATCTAGAGTTTCTCCGATAAAAACCTTAACAATACCCAGGCTGGAACTATGTGCGGCATTGCTACTAGCTCGTCTAGTCGCAAAGATCATCTCTGTCATTCAAGTTGAATTCCATCATGTGTACCTGTGGTCCGATTCTGATAACTCTGGCTTGGATAAAAACTCCTTATGAAAGACTTAAACCCTTTGTGTCCAACAGAGTTCAACAAATCAACGAACTGTGTCCTGACTATGATTGGAGACACATTTCTTCTGAAACCAATCCTGCTGATGTCCTATCTAGAGGAACTAGTGCAACTAATCTTCTACAGAACTCTATGTGGTGGACTGACCCATCATTTTAAAATTCGGACATTCTATCTTCTAAGGAACCAATTAACATGACTGATAATGATTATTCTAAAGAACTAAAGACTGCATATAATCCAAACTTAGTTGCTAACACTACTAACAGCTTCATTAATGACTTTTTAAAAATAATTAGTAACAGTTTTACTAAACTTGTACATATCTTTAGTTATATTTGAAGATTTATACATAATGTCAAATTTCCTAAAAATCGAAAGGTAGGTGAGTTAACAACTGAAGAAGTCATGAGTGCTGCTAATCATTTAGTTAAATTAGTTCAACAAGCAACCTTTACCTACGAAAATAATTGTTTAAAACATATCAAGGACTTGAAGCGGAGTCAGGTACGGAATTTATATCCTTTTTTAGATCAAGATGAGCTTCTTCGAGTTGGGGGTCGATTACAAAATTCTCAACTGAACGACAATTTAAAACACCCAAAGCTTTTACTCGCTAGGCATAGATTCACTAAAATCATTATGGAAAATTTCCACAAGAAAAACTTGCACGTAGGTCCGCAATCACTCTTGCATTGCGTCAGACAAGAATTTTGGCCCACAGGAGGCAGAAATCTGGCTAGAAAAATTGTTAATGATTGTGTAATTTGTTTCAGAAATAAACCAATTAATTCAAATCAGTTGTTGGGAAATTTACCAGCCGAGTGAGTCATTCCAAGCCCAACATTTTCCAACTGCGGAATTGACTTCTGTGGTCCTTTCCATATAAATTGTAAATGTGCAAACAACGCTGTTAGAGTTGTGTGCATTAAAACAGCTAATAGAGTGGTAAAACGAGGCATCACTCAAATTTGTTTATTACCTGTAAATGATGATCAGTCTATTTATGATTATTGTAAATAAGGTATATGTTTAATGTGTTTTTCAATACTGCATAATATTTCTTAATTTTTTTATTATTGTAATGTGCTTTGTGCTATCTTGTTATTCGCATACTTTTATTAATATTTTTATGTATCACTGTATGTATTTTGAAAATTTCAACGTGGGAGTATGTTACGTAATAATGTATGACGTAACGCCTCCACCCACTTCGCCCTCTAGCGGCATGAATACCGCAGAACGAACTCTGTATCCGTCCTAGAAGGAGCTCCTGCAACAAGCAGAGTTTCCTTTGGCAAACAATGCCACGCTATTAAATTCTTATTTTATTTACAGTCCATTTTGCTTTTTTGTCAAACATCGTACACCTCCGTACATTTTTCTTTTAATAGGTGTCTGACAATTTTACTTCTATACTGTGTAATTAATTACTGTAAACATGTATTATTTATATTTTTAAATCTTTTTGACATTCCTAAAGAAGCATTATTTATATAACTTTTGTTATTTTGCGTATTCTTTTGGGTATACTTTGATCAAGTGCGCACCCATCATTTGATGATGATCTCAGAATACTCATAGAATTTCTGGTATCTGTCTATCAGTCTTGTTTGCTGGCGAACAACATTGATGAAAGTATCAGTATACACATATTTATTAAATAGATAATTTTCAGTTCGCAATCTGCTCTATTGAATAATTAAATGATTATAATTTTTTTATATTTTATGTATAACGTTTGAAATGATTATGTTCTTTAAAGGATTTTTTGTATGTTATCCACTTAATGAAGTTGAATGTTATATCCTTTAAACTCCACATTGTCAGAGGTGATTCGATGTCAAAAATGTAGATTAATTATTAAGTTGTATAAGCAACATCTGATAAATAATTAAATAATATTTATACTGGAGTCAGAGAAGCGTTATTATTATTCACCTACAATTTAAGACGCTTCATTGGTGGACTCGTACGTGATAGAATTCTACTATGGCTAACGAAGATGCAAGCAATGAAAATGACCATAGTGCAAGAACTGCGGCTGTCGCCATAGTAAGCGTCAAAGTTCCTTATTTTTGGAAACCAGATCCGAAGATATGGTTCCTTCAGCTAGAAGCACAATTTAGAAATGCAAAAATAACTAAAGACCAAACAAAATATGATTATATGATGTTCCATAGAACCTGAGATTTTGTCACACGTATCTGATATTCTGCTAATTCCGCCACAAGATCGCAAATATCAAACCATCAAGGACAGATTAATTTCATTATATGCAGACTCGGAGACTCAAAAAACTCAAAAATTACTAAGTGAGCTAGAACTGGGAGATAAAAAACCATCTCAGTTACTGTGTGAAATGCGTAATTTGGCAGGTGACAAAGTTACAGATACTTTCCTAAAGACATTGTGGCTCCAGCGTCTACCTGTTAATATGCGCAGCATTATATCTGTGAGTGGCGACGATGGCTGATAAGATTTGGGAATTAAATCCTATTACCCCCCAAATAGCTGCTACTTCGTCCATTACCGGAAACTCGGGGCTGATTGAAAGCTTACAAAAACAGATGAATGAACTTAGCTTACAAGTTTCTACTTTATCCAGACAACGGCACAGTCGTTCGCATTATCGTTACCGAACCAAATCAAGAGGTAGGAGTTTCAGTGGTAACAGGTCCAGTAATATCTGTTACTATCACAAAAAATTCGGCGACAAGTCATTTAAGTGTAAACAACCGTGTAACTTCTCATCTGGATCACAGACAGACAACCCGGAAAACTAGCCCCCCGTGTCTCTCATTGACGACAGGGAGACAAGGGGTAGAGCTGAGTCGTCTTTTCATCAGCGACAAAGAATCGGCCACCCAGTTTTTAATAGATACCGGGGCAGAACTACCCGTTATTCCTCCATTACCTGCAGATAAAAGAGTTGTCTCGAAATTAGAACTATTTGCTGCAAATGGCACGAAAATTAAAACATATGGCCAAAAGTTACTCAAGCTTGATCTTGGACTCAGACGATTGTTCATTTGGCCCTTTGTAATTGCGGATGTGAACAGACCGATAAATAGGTATAGATTTTCTTGCAAATTTTAACCTTTTGGTAGATTCCAAAAATCGCAAATTGATTGATGACACTACATTGTTAGTAAGTAAAGGAACTCCTTGTTTTCAAAATAGTAATAATATTCCAATTTTAAATGCCGTACATGATCCATATAAAAATATTATTAACGATTTTCCGGATTTGCTAAAACTGAATGTAGTTAACAATAAGGTCAAAAATCATAACATCGAATACTACATAGAAACCAGAGGTCCACCCGTTTTCGCTAAGGCAAGGAGGTTATCGGCAGAAAAACTCAAAGCAGCCAGAAAGGAGTTTGAATTTATGCTTCAAATGGGTTTATGCAGACCGTCTAAAAGTAATTGGTCGAGCCCACTACATCTGGCTATGAAGAAATCCGGAGATTGGAGACCTTGTGGGGATTAAACAATGTTACGATCCCTGATAGATACCCTCTTCCATTTTTAACAGATTGCAGTTATGTTTTAGCGGGAACAACAATTTTCTCTTCCATTGATCTCATTAGAGCGTACCAACAAATACCGGTTCGCGAGCAAGATATACCTAAAACAGCAATTCTCACGCCTTTCGGCTTATTTGAGTTCCCTTTCATGATGTTCGGCCTACGCAATGCGGCCCAAACGTTCCAACGTTTCATGAACTCGGTGCTGAATGGACTAGAGTTTGTATTTTGCTACTTGGATGACATTCTAATAGCCTCTCCTGATGAAGAAACACATCAGCAACATGTACGAGAAGTCCTCGAAAGACTAAACGAATATGGTCTATGCATTAATGCGGCAAAATGTAAATTCGGTCAAAATAAACTTGCATTTCTTGGGTACGAAGTGTCAGCTGAAGGGCTTAAACCTCTTTCAACTAAAGTTGACACAATCAATAACTTCCCAGAACCTAATTCATTCGTTAGTTTAAGACGCTTTTTAGGTATGGTGAATTTTTATCACCGATTCATACCAAATTGTGCAAAATTGCAACAACCTTTAACAGCATTGCTTAGTGGTATCAAAAAGAACTGCAGGAAAGAAAAAACTTGGACGGAAGAAACAAGAAACGCTTTCCGAGCTTTAAAAGATGCACTTAGTCATGCCACAACTTTAACTCACCCATCCGAAAAGGCTGAAATATCATTAACAACAGATGCCTCCGATACTGCTATTGGAGCTGTTTTGCAACAGATCGTGAATAATGAAAAACAACCCTTGAGTTTCTTTTCTCGATCTCTCACGTCAACACAGAGAAAATATAGTGCCTATGACAGAGAGCTATTAGCCATCTACACAGCAGTGAAACATTTCAAATACGTCTTAGAAGGTCGATCTTTTACAATATATACGGATCACAAGCCAATAACATTTGCCTTCCAACAAGATTTGGAAAAAGCCTCGCCACGGCAAGCTAGGCAACTGTCATACATTGGCCAGTTCTCAACTAATATCCAATTCATTCAAGGGGATGAAAATACCGTTGCTGACACACTCTCTCGTATAGACACCATTCCTGTGCCATCTGCAATAGACTTACAAACTACAGCAAACATTCAAGAAGATAAAGATTTGGAGATACTGAGAAACAACCCAAACTTGAGAATCTTACAAATTCCTATGCTGGACAGCGACAAGAAGATCTACTGCGATACATCTACAAATTATAATCGTCCATACATACCCGCAAAATTTCGGCAGAAAACATTTTCATCAATCCATAACTTATCTCATCCCGGAATAAGATCCACAGTAAAATTGATTACGAAACGTTTTATATGGCCCAACATGAAAAAAGACTGTCAAATGTGGACTAGAGCATGTATATCATGCCAACGTTGCAAAATCCACAGGCATACACAGGGAGAATTCAAAATACCTCCACATAGATTCCAACATTTAAACATAGATTTGGTTGGACCGTTACCTATTTGCAAAGGATTCAAATATCTTCTAACTATAATCGATCGTTATACACGATGGATTGAATCGGTGCCGTTGGAAGATCATTCAGCAGAATCAATCGCTAAAGCTATGGTTCACACCTGGTTTTCACGCTTCGGAATCCCGAATCGCATAACATCCGATCAAGGTCGACAACTTGATAGTCAACTTTTTCAAGCCTTGGGAAAATATCTTGGTTTTCATACGAATACTACGACTGCGTATCATCCGCAGGCGAATAGTTTGATCGAAAGATAGCACAGAACTTTAAAAGCAAGCCTAAAATGTCACCTGCTGCAATCAAAGTCATGGCTGTCAGCATTGCCTTTCGTTCTTTTAGGCATAAGATCTGCCATCAAAGACGACTTGGGTTGCTCATCAGCAGAACTTGTATACGGAACCGCCTTAGCATTACCTGGAGAATTCTTTTCAAAAGCACCTCTCATGAAACAGTCGGAATTTTCTCAAAACCTCCAGAAAATAATAAGAGAAATTAAGCCAAGTCCTACCACAACCCACGGAAATAGAAAAGTCTTTGTTTCTAAATAACTTTTCAATTGTTCTCACGTATTCCTATACAACAACATCAACAATTCTTCACTACAGCCTGTCTATTTTGGACCATATCCTGTAAGGGCACGAAAGGATAAGCATTTCGATATTGAAATCCAGGGAAAAGCAAAGAGTTTCGATCGACAGATTAAAATCATGTTTTCTAATGCAAGAATCGGATAACTCCTACCATGAACCACATTCAAGAAAACAAAACTTGACGAAACACCTGAACTCAAGGCTGCCGAAGAAAATTCAAAGACTACCAGAAATGGCCGACATGTGAAGTTTCCCAGTCACTTAAAAGATTATCTTCTGTAATCGCTGTCACTGGGAAGGGGGTGTGTAGTGTCGCTTCGGCAGACGACAATTAAATCCACATCAATTTATCGTTTGGCCACCAAGATTTTAATTAAATAAGTTGAACATGTGTGGCAACATAAGTCGATATAAAAAAAGAAGAATCAATGTTTGGTTGTGCCTGTTAGATGTATTCGATGTCAAAAAAATAGATTAATTATTAAGTTGTATAAGCAACATCTGATAAATAATAAAATAATATTTATACTGGAGTCAGAGAAGCGATATTATTATTCACCTACAATTTAAGACGCTTCATCAAGCACTGAAAGAGTTCGAAATTAAGTTTAGTGTTGTACTTTCTTGCCACTGTATTATTACAGCAGCAGACCATCTCACTCAAATTATAAAAGAAAACAGCAAAGGTTCTAATCTTGAAACATTACGACTGCATAGAACAAAGTGTTCGTGTATAGTTAAAAATGTTGTCAATGCTGCTCTAAAAGAAACTTTAATAAATGAGTTAAAAACTAGTCAATATTCACTTCTCATAGATGAATCAACAGACATATCAGCCACAAAAATACTGTGCTTGTGTGTAAGATCTTTCTCCGAAAATGAAAGTAGAATGAAAACAGAATTTTTGGGCATAATCCCAGTAATTTCAAAAACAGGAAAAAATCTGTTTGATGTAATTGAACATTTTTTATGAATGCACGAAATTGATTTAAAGAATTGCATCGGACTTTCATCAGATGGTGCCAGCAATCTATGCGGTGATTTTAATTCCGTACTAGCTCGCCTAAGAGCAAAAAATCCAGGTATAATTTTTTTGAAATGCACATGTCATAGTTTAGCACTGTGTTGGGACCGTAAGTTCAAACCGTAAGTTGCCCTCCAATATTGATTTCATGATATCGGAAATTGCTAGATGGTTAAAATTCGGTCCATTAAGGCATGATGAATTTAAAACCATTTTCTCCTTAATGAATGAGGGATGTTAAGCCACAAAAATTCATTACGCCTTGCAACACAAGATGGCTGGTAAAAAGTAAATGCATATCAGTTATCCTTGCTCATTGGCTTGAATTAAAATCATATTTAAACCTTATTGCTGACAAGGATAGGAATTACCATGCAAGGATCATAAATGATATAAGGAATCAGTTATACCTGAAATTCATTTTGCCAGTGATTCCACACCTAGTAAAAAAAAAAGTTTTGAATAAATCAAAATCCAAATAAAAGAAGCAATTTAGTGGCAAATAGTATAAAGAAAATTTCTAGATGTGAAATTTGTTTAAAGAGTATTTACCTATCTTAGTAATAAAAGCAAGTGTTTGCGTGTGTGTGTGTGTGTGCGCGGCCCCCAGGCGAATCTGTGAAACTTACAGCCGTGAAATTTGTCACACGGGTAGTGCAGACTATGGGAAGGTGCACCTCGAAGCCCGAGTTTTAAAATTTATTCTAGAAAATTTTTTATTTTATGTTTTGTGGGATATTTTATGTTTTTTTAACTTCAGATTACGATATCTCGGCAAAAAATGATCGTAGAATTTTGATCTTTTTACAATCTAAGACTACAGACGTTTCTCCTTCAAACAAGACCTCATTTGTTTAAAAATAGTTTAAAACAGACTAATATTTTCATCAAAATATTAAATCCACTTTTTCGAGAAATTTACGCAGTTTTGAGGATCTACGGTCGATGCTCTTTGAGTTTTTATCTTACAAAGAAAATATTTACATCATCTGGAAGATGAAAGCTTTCTCATTCATATAAACCTCATTTCAAGTCTCTATCTTAAAACTTCGATTTTTAATTGAATTTTAAAGAACGATACTGCAACACAAATTTCCTGCTTCGTTCTTCAAACGCGTAAATGATTGAGTCATAACAAAGCGTGATTCATTCACAGCGTGAGTCTCACTAAAAAATGAATCACTGAAAAGATGTGTCATTGTGTGTCTAATTTTTTATTCTTTTTAATTCAAACTTTTTAATCATGAATAGATCATTTTTTTAATTTCGAGTTACAAACTGACCTTTTGAAATTTCGCCATGTTTTTTCGATATAATTTTTTTTCATTAAATGTTACATATTTGGAAAGAACCTTAAAAAATTTTAATTCAAATTTTTTAATCATAATTAGACTATTTCAAGATGTACTGATTTTTGCGGGGATATTTTGCAAGTTAAAAGTGAAAAGAAATTTTAATTCAAGTAACTGTCATTCGAATATGAATCGATACGGTTTAGGTAAATTTTTCGCACCATTTTCGAAAATAGTTGTGAATACCTTTCGTTTCGAAAGTTTGAATTTTTATTTGAAACTCTTATTTTTAATATAATTGCATACTATTTAATAAGAAATATAAAATATGATTTCAACAATTATATTAACAAAGTAATGGAACAGATGTAGTATACGCAACGGGCCATCGCCAATTTGGCGCCAAAATCCCGTTTGGAGATCTGTTAGGCTTAAACTGCGAAATGTAAACAAAAAATTGGAAAACAAACTTACTGCTGGCTTTTTGAAACTCGTAGGTGCACACGGGATCTTCGCTTCGCTCAGATACCCTTGCTTCACTCCGCTACGCTCCGTTACGCATCCGTCCAAAAACATTACAGAAAATCCCCAGCCGCTGGCTTCGCTACATACCGCTGGCTGTTGTACAGTAAAAAAAAAGCTTCCGCTGGCTGTAGCGGTCAGTAAAACAAAGCTTATCGCAAAAAAATTTAAAAAACTACCATCCGATCTTAAAATCCTCCCTGCCAGAATATAAAAACCGCCAAACAACCATCAGATTTGGCGAAAAATCGCCCATTGGCGTTCGTTGCGTATACTACATCTGTACCAAGTAGGGAGTATTTTCATTATTGAAACATACTATTTAATAAGAAATCTATATTAATAAAAGCGAATGTTTGCGTGTGTGTTTACTTACGTGTGTTATAATCCATTACTTCAGAACAGAGTTAAAGATAAGACTGAGAAACCCAACACCAATGATTTTAAAAATTACATAAAACAAACACTTGAAAACAATTATATTAAAAAATAATAGTTTTGGATAATATTATTGTTAAAAACTATGTGAAGACTAAAGACAATCAGAATCTTCAAATTCACAGTTTGAAAAAGCGTAAAAACCCAACTTTCTTAAAAGTTGTCTAAAATTTTCCGATTTTAAAAAATAGTTATGTGAAACGATACGAAAACATTAATTACTGTAAACATAAGAAATTAATTAACGTCATTTAAAACTGTAGACATTTCAACTCTAAATTTCTTTCATTTCTCAAGCAATATAATATCTCAATTTAGCAATCATTATAACACACGTAAGTAAACAAACACACACACACACACACACAAACACTTGAAAACAATTATATACCACCCTAACTGAATTCAATTCGTGCATTGTTTTAATGTGTTTATTTTATCAATAATTTTTTTGCATAAATAAGGAAAAATAGTTATGTGAAACGATACGAAGTTTAACAAAGAAATTTTTATTAGAAGAGAGTTAGGAAAACATGAAAAAATATTATGTAGGCTAGGGGAGTTGTTCAGCCCAACACAACCCCACTTAGGGTCGATTTATACAGGCACGTAAAGGGAACGTAACGGGAACGAGCCGAGTCCGAGCACCGGATGCATGTGTTTATACAGAGACGGGAGTAGAAAGTGGCGGGAACGTGTTTCATTAGTTGTGAAAGATTTGTAACGTCATGGCGCGGTTTCATTTCTCAGTTAAAGATTTAGCCATTATCACACTTTTGTTAGAGGAGGAGGAAGAGGAGAGCCAGGGCCGTGCTTAGGGGTGTGCGAACTGGACAACCGCCCAAGGCCGCCATTTTTATTTCTCATAGCAACACTTTTCTAAATGTTATGGGTTTTTAAAGAAATCCCTCATTTTTCGCGGTTTCTATTATTCAACTTGTAAAAATATATGTTTCGATTTTTTTCTAAAGAATCATAGAAAGAATCTTAATTGACAAACTACCCATTTGGTTCGAAAAATTTCTCGGTTAAATAAACATGATTTATCTTCAATTTAGTTACAGTAAACCCTTGATTATCAATCCTTTTTTTCAATATCAGTTTCTACTATCTGTCAGTCACTATATACAGTCATTTGAAGAATTATAAACCGTTTTGTCGGGCTTTGTTCGTTTTCACGAAATAGTTGCAAACTGAAAAAAAAACGTGAACATATCCTTGTGAACGAATACTAATACCATTTGGTCAAATGTTTGGTCTATTCAAAGCAAACAATAGACAAGACATTTCTCCAGAGAGTGTAAGACAAATAAAATAAGTAAATGCGCTCCAAACCTGTTGGGAAGAAAGGGGTCTGAAGGCTGAAGGAGTGAGGTAAACAAAAAATGGCTTTTACTTGTTCTCTCTATCATTATAATGGATTTTATTTCCCACGTTTCCCACAAGAATTGGAAATATTACAAAGCAGGTACAATCAGAATGCTTTGAATACGGATTGTACGCCTGTCCTTATTGGCACTTATTTCTAATGAAAATGATCTCTCATCATGCAATTTTGCTGCTCAGAAAGCAAGAAAAATTGCTTTATAACCAACAAATCCATACATGTAAGTATTTATTTTTAACAATTTACACTTTCTAAATCGTGTAAATAATTTTTCCATTGTTTCATTATTCATACAAATTGATAAATTTTATATTTTAGTGGACCAATTGTAATTTCAAGTATAATTTTCTCCTATTGCTTTCCGAATTGTCATTTTGAACTTTGGATCCATGTATTTTGATGGGCCAAATCGTACAAAACCTCTCACCAGCTCGGTGAGTTTTTCATCATCCATATCAAATATCAAACATAAATAACAGTATGTAAATTATATCTTGAATAGCCACATTTTACCTTCTGCCATGAACGAGAGACGGCCGAGCAGTGAACGATTTCCTGCTTCGAATCGTTGGCGCTGATTCTCGGCCGGGAATCGGACGTGTCACGGCGCAGTATAAACAGTTCCATTGAAAAACAGGGAGGAAATGTTTACGACGACTCGTCGCGCGCTCGGATCGTTCCCTTCACGTGCCTATATAAATCGACCTTTATTGGTAGTGGCCCCGCAACACTATTCATTGAATGTATGGTAAAAATAAGTATCACAAGAATATGAGAGCAATAATTCAATTATTTTTAGCTTTAGTTACTCAGTGATCCTAATTTTGCTGAAATAAAAGTTTATGGGAAAATATATGCAATATAAACAAATGCAAATTTGAGTATGTTAGCTGAATTTATAACTAGGAGGACATGATACTAGCTATGAAAGCTCATCACTCCGATATATTGGATTATATGCTGCTTTATAAAATAAATGGTCATTATGTATGTGTGCATGCTTTTTTTCCTGTGATCTTTACGAAAAAGTCCTACGATTTTAAAATAATGCAGTTGGATTTCAGTAGATTTCTTATTCATCCCATGAGAGAAAGATTTGCTTTCTGTGCAGAGTAACTCCATCATTAAACCACTGATCACATTATATCAGATTTGATACTAAATTCAAAAATACATATTTAGGTTTAATGGATTTACAAAAAAATATAATCAATCCAACTTTAAGTAAGTATTTATTATGGTACATAGTATAAAAATCACATAACAAATGCAAAACTTATAAAATAATCATAAAATCAATAGTGTTATAAAATTGAGCTGGTCCCTAAACCGACCGGCTAGAAGGGCGAAGCCCGTGTCATGGGTTATGTCACAGTATAAATAACATAGAAAATGTCAATTTTTTTCTATGTTATTTATACTGTATTTAGTTTTTAAATTGATTTGGTATTGTTTTCTTTTCAGCTTTTCCCGAATCTTTACCCCGGAAAGAGAAGCGAGACTGGAAGAAATCAGACAACAGCAGCAAAGAATAGTTGGACAAAAACCACAGGATCGTCATGATTTGTTAGCAAGAGTGTTTCATCAAAAACAAAAATCACTTATGAGTCTCATCACAAAGGCAAAGATTTTTGGAGAAGTTAGGTGTCATATGTACACCATAATTGCAGTTTTGGCTGATTTAAACTCTGTATTCTCACATTTTGAAGCCCCTGTAGCAGTAGTGGATTACATGGTTAACTGGAGTTACTCATTTTGTTCCATTTTAAAGGAATTAGGCTGTGGTTCATATGGGAATGGCGTTTAGAAACATACGGCATATGAGGCAGATATTACAGATCAAATAATAGCCAAAGATGACACCACTTTAGTCAGTTGTCACAAAACAACTGTCTCCGTCCGCATGTTGCAGAAGCCTCCTCTACACATTTCTTCATTCGGGAATGGCGTTTAGAAACATACGGCATATGAGGCAGATATTACGGATCAAATAATAGCCAAAGATAGCAAGTGTCTGTAGACTGCATGGATTGTCCCGTATTGCCCTCTACTAACCACAATGTTCAATACCCATATAAACGTAGAGTACTGTAATTCAGTTGTATAGTATTGCGTGTGAGTGGAACACTAGTGTGTGGTTTTCAAATGATTTTAGCTTTTACTGGAAATTAGCAGAAAATTAGCTTCCAAAACAGTAATCGTTTGGAAAGTTTTTGTTTATATACACAACTTACTACCATAATACTCTTAAAATTTATATTTTAACACATTTCGGTTACTGCTGTTGTTTGTAAAGACACGATCTTCATTGACATGCTCATTTCAGAAATTTCTCATTGAGATGATGCTCATTTAATGCGTGTTTTCAAAAGTGAAATATACCATGTTCTGTAAATGCCCCGAAAATATTTCTATACTGGAGATGTAGACAGATTAAAGAATTTAAGTAAACTTTTGTGTAATTTATACATTTGTGTGTGTTTAATTATTTAAATTAATAGATTTATATTTTTTATACGTTTTATTCTTGCATTCTTTTAGGGGTTTATAGTGTTGCGTGTGAGTGGAACACTGGTGTGTGGTTTTCAAATGATTTTAGCTTTTACTGGAAATTGGCAGAACATTAGCTTCCAAAACAGTAATCGTTTGGAAAGTTTTGAATTTAATTTATTAAATGCTGATCACGAGATTTCTTTTCTTTTTGTGATACTTTAAATTAATTTTGCGTCACGTGCATAACAACGAAATTAATTGACAAAGAAAATATTAAAATACAGTAAAAGATAAAATTTAACCACTAGACTAATTGAGATGGAAATTTTTAAAAATTTAGTTCAAATTAGTATGTTTTATGGATATTAAATCAAATCTATATATAAAACTTTAATTTCCTCTCAAAATATGCTTCGCCATGACGATAAATAAGTCCCAAGGCCAAACTTTAAAATATGCTGGCGTACATTTACGATAAAATTGTTTCCCCCACGGTCAGTTTTACGTAGCTTGCTCACGCGTAAGTTCGCGGACGAGCCTGGTAATATTAGTTCCGCCCAATGAAGAAACAAAATATATTGTTTATAAGAAAATCCTCTAAAAAGCAATTTCATTACTTTTTCATTGTAATTGTCCTAAAATGTACCCCGTAGCGAAGCACGGGTATTCAGCTAGTAATATATAAATATAATAGCAAAATAAAATAGTACGTTATTTACATAAGGAAAACGTAACCAAATTGAAAGTAAGAAATAGCTTACATTTGTTGCCACCAGAGGGCGCCACACGTCATTTTCGGAGTTTGGCTATTTTTGACTAATTTCAGGAAGCAGTTTGGCTATTTTCACTGAAATGAATCTGGCAACCCTGACCAGAACTGGTTTTGTGGTGAGCGGCAAATTGGCAAGATTATTTTCCCCATTTCGCCTGCGCGCGATTTTCAACAGTCGGGTTGTTAAACGTCTAGATACTTGTACTGGTCACCTCTGAAGAGAAGATCCCTGAGAAACTCGTCACTCGGGGCGAGTTCTTTTTTGATGAGGGGTGGAACGTTAAAGCGAAGGTCAACGAGAGAGGAAGAGATTGTCACCAAACATCCCCCACTTTTCGCCAAATATCCCAAGGAAGAGTCGAAAGGGTGTTTTCCTGCCTATTGACAATGGTTTAGTCTAAAGAAAACGCAGTGTTTACAAGAAACAGATGGGGAGAAATACACATCTGCAGTTTCAATTGAAAGGAAATTTTAAACACTATATTACCTATTGGAACTATTATACCTTTTGGAATATTAACTGCCGTGATGTGCTGTATAATCTGAAATGTTTAAATGCTCATTTCTGAAGTCTATTTTCCAAGGTATAAATTTGCAACCAAGCAAAACATCTTTCCCGTTTTTATTAGCCATATTTTTGGCCAGTTTAAAAGTTAACAAAAACCAAGTTATGAGAAAATATTTCAAAGAGGGGGAAATTAAAGTTTGAAGAAAATTTTCCTTATTCAAATTGCGGAAAATGGGAAAATTTTATAGTGTTGATAAAGTTAATTGTGAATTTTGATTAGAAGAGGTCATTAGGGTAGCACACTTTAAAGGTCAGGGCCGACATTGCCAGTTGAACCTATTTGATCTGGAAAATTAAAAATATGTCTAAACTGAAATGGCTTTAACATATAAGCTGTTATTTTTGAAAGTGGCATAAGTCCATTTTTTCACGTATCGAGATATTTAAAGGTTTGTATTTGAATGAATTTAAAAATATTGGCAAACGTTAATCAATTCGAGTGATGTTTTTAACACTATACACCTTTTAAATTTTACTATGAAATAGTAATTATTAAAATTATTTAAAAAATAAACGATTTTTTTAGCTCCAAATGGACTTATACCACTTTCAAAAATAACATATTATAAAAAATAAAAACAAGTGGAAATTCAAGTCCATATTTTTATATAGTACATTAGCTTCAGTGAAATGGATATTTTAATGTAAACTCTTACTTACCAACATCACTATCAGACAAAATTGACATATTATCGTCTTTTTTATAGGTATGTGAACTCATTGTAACAACTATATTAAATGTTATTTATCTAAAACTTTGATTTTCTGCTTTAATAAAAATATTTAAATAATACTCACGCTGCAATCTATTAGTATAAGAAACACAAACCAAACAGTAGGAATTGCGAAAGAAAACCAAACAAAATCAGTGAAATTACTTCTGACCACTTAATCAGAACAATAATACCGTTATCTTGTTAACGATGTTGTTTTTAAGACACTAGCTAAGTAATATATGCTAAAGCGTAGTGTACACTGAAGTCGTACTAATCAATGATAATTGCAATAAGCAAGTTGATTTTATTATAATTATTAGGAATGGACTTATTCCACTTTAAAAGAAATTTTTTTGCGATAACATTTTATAGCCAAAATTCTTTTGTTTACTTTATGGAAAAATCGTACGAAAAAAAAGTGTCTATATCTTACTAAAATCACCGTTAACTCATCTTTTTAAAGTGGACATACACCACTTTCAAATATTTTATTATGGGGGTGCCATATAAGCGGACCAGCACTACCCACGACGACAAAACGGACGACAGGGTCGACGACATAAACGGAGGCATTTTCAGTGGCGCAACGCCGGGATTCGATCCGAGCACCCTCAGCACCGAAAGCCAGCGCGCTGTACCACAAGGCCGCCACAGGCCAGTGTGTAATTACATTTTTTATCAAAATATCTGTACATTATATTTTTATCGCAATTTCTGCAGTTGGGCCCCGCAATAACTAAGGCCGGCGCTTTTAAAGTGCAGTTCTATTCCGATATTTGGCGGGGGAAATTGGGGTAAAATTATACTAGAGTTGTGTCTTTTTTGCAGTCATTTTTTGACTGATAAAGAAACTGATAAAGCAATTTCTATAAAACTTGGTGAATACGTTTATTTTGATGCAAGGAATAATGTATACTTCAAATTTAGTATTTTTAATTGCATTAATTATTTAAAATTAACATGCTTTCAATAAAAAAATGCATTTTTTCAAAGTTTTGTAATTTTAATTTAAATTTAAAAAATTTAAATTTTTAATTGCTTAAAAATGGAGTATACGTTAAATATACATTAGTTTTACAACTTTATCAATACTTTTGGGAATCTAAAACCAATAATTTTGCTACAGTCTTGCGCGCAATAGATGCAAGCCAAAACACAATTTTAAAATTTTCATCGAAATTAAAAATGGAAAATTAATTAAAATACCAGTTGTAGAACATTGAAATAATTATTCTACATACAACATATATTAAGCTTTCAGTGGCAAAAATTTCATGTATTTATGTTTTATAGGGAATGAGAAATAAAACTAAATGTGACATGATGCTAAATTGCACCTTCAGTAAAAAAGTAAGACTCCCGAGACCCCTTAAATGAAAACAAAATTACCGAAAAAGATCGTGTCTCCTTTGGCGAAAGAAAAAATAACAGTTGCAAAACCAAAATACTTGAAATCTGTATCTATAATAATAAATTTTTGTATGATCCAGTATTTATAAAAATAAACATGACTCTAAATTTTATTCAGGTTTTCTGAAACTCCCTTACATTACTTCGGGAAATAGTAAGTAATACGATGCAGGGTAAAAAGTCCCAAAATATGTTGATTACATGAAAATGGAAATCAAAACATGCGATGGTTTTCTTAAAGCCTAAATAATTAAAACCTTCATAATTTTCTTAATGCCTAAAGAGCGATAAATACTTTCCGCGGGAAATGGCACTGGGGTGTTGATTATCCCGACCCCTCATTTTGAGAATCGACCTCCCCGAGGCAGCAACCTTAAAACCGGTCTCAGGTCTCTTCTGAAGGGAGGTCTGCAGTACGAATAGTACGAAAATTGTTTTGGTTGATCAAGATGCGCCTACACGTGGAAGAAGCACGTGCTGGATATCCGTGATAGGAGTAATCTGTTTGTTCGGCAGTACACTCTCCAATCCCATAGTTATCAACAGACTTCAATAAAAGAATGTATGACAGGTATGTCTTTGCTCATAATTTCTGATTTTATCTATACGATCACGGACTACCACACCACAGGGTGCATGTCAGCATCAGGACTAGATAATTTGGTATTTATTGATGGCATAATAAATCATGCTGTTTATATAAATATTTTAAGAGACAATTTAAAATTATCAGCCCAAAATTTGGGTATTGGTAATAACTTTGTATTTTATCAAGATAACGATCCTAAGCACACGGCTCTCAACGTTCGCCTCTGGTGTCTATAATTGTCCACAAGTCTTGAAAACACCACCTCAATCGCCAGATTTAAACCCAATAGAACATATTTGGAGAGAACTGGAGGTTCGAGTATGAAAACACAACATTCACACGAAAAGCGAACTAAAAACAATTATGATGGAAGAATGGATTAACATTGATGCAGAAATTACAAAAGAACTAGTGCAGTCTATTCCCAGACGTTTAAAAGCTGTTGTGGATGCTAAAGGATATCTTACTAAATACTAATTTAACGAAAAATTCGAATATTTACTAATATGTAGATTTTTTACAAGTGTACGATGACTTTTGTGAGATAAAAGTTTTTGTTATTTTATGATTATTGGTTTCTTAAAAATAAAGTTTTACTATGTTTTTAAAATATTTCATGTAGTTTTGTTAAGAATAGATTATAGATCTTATTAAATACCCATTCTGAAATATTCATTTTAATTAATGGATAGACCCCTATTTCATTGAAAATCGTAAGTGTACGAACACTTTTGGGAGCCACTGTATATGTACATATATGTATATATTATAAATATATATGTATGTCAAAATTTTGATGCATTTTGGTTCTTTTCTGTTTAACTGTTTACTGCTTGTCCATGCGATACACACTGGGTTTGGCACGCTGCCAAAATCATAACTCAGGAAGTATGGACGGGCGGTTTTAGCATCTGAAATTTTGCTTTCCGGAGAACCGTTTTGGAGGAACATAATCCTACGTTAAAAAGAAAATTCTAAAATGATTTTTTTTTAAGAAAGGATTTCATATTAATATAGTTAACAGTCATATCACACAGTCACTACTCATAAAGAAAAAAACAAACATGACTTTTAAAAATTAAATTTATTTCTTTATTAAAGCACTCAAAGAGGAGCGTACTACTTCTTAATACCCACAATAAAAAATATAAGGGTGGCAACTACTTTTAAACTGATTAATAGTCTATGAGGCCAAGGAACATTAGGTGTTTTTGTCTCTATGGGCAGTTCATAAAGCTATTAATATCATTGCATTTGTCAATTGTCTATAAAGAAAATAACACCTAATTCTCCTCGGCCTGATAAAGAACTAATAATGAGTTAAAATTAGTTGTCACCTTTTTATCTTTTGCTGTGGATAAGTTATGTTCTCCTGTTGTGAATTTTTCAAAAGTTTCCTTGAAGTTATATGTTCTGGAACAATTTAAATTAAAATTGTAACAATGTTTCAGATAACACAAGGGTCATTCCATGTCAAATCAACGAGGGGTCTGGTCCTTGACATCTTAGATTCGAATGATTTTTGGTTTATATATTATACTTGTATATGAAAAATGTAAAATTTTAGATTTTTTTGGTCAATGGCTTTTTTTTTTGTTGCTGATTTTAAAAAACAGCCCCCCCCCCCCCCCCCAAAAAAAAACAATTTTTCCAAGAATGCCATTCACCAAAAAAATAATAATTCTGCAGGTAATTATGTTAGATAGCTCATTTTAAAGGCTTCAATTTGATATATGCAACACAACCTGCTTTGGCGTAAAAGAAAATTTTGAAAAAAATTTGAAATTTTGAAAATCTCAAAACACCCCTTTTGATTTTTTCAAAAAAACATGTATTAATCTTACACATATTGGCTAGAGGTATGCAAAGTTTGAAGATGGAGAAACGATGGGTTTTTGGAGAAACAGATTTTTGAAGAGTATTATATCTGAAGGATATGTTAATAATAAACACTCAAAACAAGTTTAAGTTATCATTTACTTATATTATTGTACTATTTACACAGATCATATCATTTATGGTCGAATACAGTCCAGTAACAATTTAAAAAGTTCTTTCTATTATATACATTGCTGTATATCTACTTTGATTGTAACTTTTTGTCTAAAATAGCTGTGGAAGCGGACATTTCTTCCTGTGTAAGTGTGTACATTCTTCCTGTTGCCATGCAGGGATCTACTTTTCTCAAGATAGTATCAACCGAAACATCCAGAATATCAAGTCGAGGTTTGGGATAGTAAAATGATGGAGTTGGTCCTTTAGGGTGAAGAAAGCTAACTTTGTAATAAAAAGATTCATGATTTGTAGCAATAATGCAAGCTAGCCACCATGAACCATCATAAACAGCTGTGACGAATCCAGACTCAACTTTTTAAAAGTCTGTTGTGCTTTCTGAAGTAACAGGTGCCTGTATGGTTTCCCGAGTACTGAAAGAATATGGTTTTGTCACCATTCGTGACTCAGACAATGGGATGATTGCATGAATTTTCTGTGTTCCGTATACTGTTTGTGATTCATAAAATCGTGACGACAGCCTTTTTTCATTTTCATTGTACTCTTCATTAGTGCAGTATATAAAATTTATGCCTGGTATGTTTTCTTTTGAAAAATCATAAAGCTGTCGAGGGGGGCAGTGTTACTCGCGTCCGTAGCATTCTCTAAGCCACACGTGCTCCTTGGGTAGTGCTAAATGAGTAATAGCGTTCATCGGTGTGGCCCTCACGAAATGCCTGCTCCAAATGGAGACTATGGATTTTAGACATTTCACAGTTTGTGCTTCTTTATCCAACATTAGTTCTAACGTTTTACTTCTTGACAACTATTATTCTAAGGCTAGTTTGTATTGGGCCGCACGCAGGGAAATGGTCTTTCCGACTAATTCCTCGACGTAATAAAAAAAAAAATTTTTTTTTAAATAAAGCTGTCGAGGAGTCATTATGTGGTCTTTGTATGATCTCTGTAAACTTGCTTTGGTAGCAAGCCTTTTCACAGTACTCCCAAGACCATCGCATGCATTTTTGCCATGAGATGTGGCAAAAAAAATGCCACTCCGCATCAATATTGAAATCAGTTCGGTGCATGCAAATATTCAGGAAGTTCTTGCGATTCTTATACTGTGCAGCAGATCCATCGGAGAAGTAGAATATCTTACTGATGGTTGGAATTGATTCTTTCAGCACTGCAATAAGCTGAGTTTGAAATACATTGAATGCCACAGTGTTGTGCTTCAAACACTCTGAAATGAACACATAATTAAGATGCTGAACTGTGCTGTTCATTCCCTTGAAATATAAAACAAAAGGATGGAGAGTAGCCTGGGTGTTAGTCCAGTGGTAAGACTGTACCTCATCTTGAAGGACAAAGGAATGATTTTCAGCAAAGTCACAGATAATCAGTACTTCTCCTACCTTTAAATTTGCTTTTACATGATTGTAAAACTGTTTCTGCTGATTTGTAATAAATAAATGAGTTTTCAACTTCAAAAGATCGTCGGTGATATCATCAATAAATTCTTCAGTCATTTTTATGACAGTTTCCATAGTACATCTATCAGTAGATATCCATTTGTTGTAAGTCACACTGTCAATCATTTCATCTTCAAATTTCTCACTGAGCTTATTCTTGAAAGTGTTCACCCCAGGACACAACTTGCAATCATCCATGTAGCACTCAGGTGAGGGTAGATTGCACATTATTTGAGCAAGGCAGGTTTTGTAGTCTCTTAAAGTGGTTTCATCGCCTTCTAATACAAATTTATCCATTCCTGAGCCATTCAACATTAACTTCACATTCTGGTGAATAATGCAGACACAAACTATATGAGTTCCACTTTTTCCTACTAAAATACAGTTTTTAGACCTTATCTCACAAAACTTTGAAAACCCAACCTTGTGTATTAGTGTCGTAAACAACTGGTATATTTCTTTCAAGTTTGCTAACACTAATCTCTTTTGTAAGTGAATTTTCATACCATCAGCTGGAACTGACACAAAATCTTTCTTCCCAGGCATAACTCTGCTAACCTCATCATTATTGTAAAAATCAACAACAAACCTGGCAGTTTTTTCATCCAAACCTTTTCCAGACTTGGGATCTGGAGTTGAAAGAATTCCTTTCTCTTTAACTAATCTTTTTACCACCCTGGACATGTAATCACTCACCCCAAACTCATTTTGTATTCTTTTTAGATTCCAACTAGCTGGTAAGGCAGTTAGGATCAGAATCTTTTCACTTCCTTTTGTTGTTTGTGAGAACTTTTCTTTAAATTGTTTTAAGATCTCTAAGTCATCATCACTTGCTGGTGTTATGGTTTCTGAAACATTTTTAGAAAATAAAGTTCTATGGAGAACTGTTTTCAACCTTTTTTCTGCATATGATTCTCTTTGCAGTCTTTTTTTCTTAATTGGTGATTCCCCTACAAGTTCCAATGACTGATGTAGCAAATCGAATGACATATCAGGGTCCGTGAATTTTTCATGTGCATTGGTACTTGGTGATGACACCTTTTCAAATTCATGCTGATGTCTTAATTGAGGATCAACATTTGTCTTTTCAGAAAGCTTTATCCTACAGACATCACATATTTTCATTCCCATCTCCACATTGAAACCTAAACAGCACATCCAGGGAGTCACTTTCCTAAGCTTACCGGTGATAACGGTAAGCTTAAGGTACCGGTGATTTACGGTGATAAATATCCTGAAATGAATTACATTTCACAGAAAATACTGTCCAGTATTTTTTATCTTCCATTTTCACTGCAAGCACAATGTTCAGTTACTGTTTGCAAAAGCATCCAGAATCAACAGAGAACACACTGCACATGTTGCCTGGACAGTGACTTTGAGAAAACTGAGCCTTATGAGTCAGGAATGAACAGGAAGTGAATAGTTGACAAGTTCAGACATGTCACTGCATGCAGTGTTTATGTTACTCCATTCAGTACATGCAATAATAGCAACATCTAACAGGAAGCAACATATAAGATTGTTCATCATTATTGTTACTGGACTGCATTCGACCATAAATGATATGGTCTGTGTAAATAGTACAATAATATAAGTAAATGACACTAACTTAAACTTGTTTTGAGCGTCCATTATTAAAATAACCTTCAGATATACTACTCTTCAAAAATCTGTTCCTCAAAAACCATCGTTTCTCCATCTTCAAACTTTGCATACCTCTAGCCAATATGTGCAAGATTAATATGTTTTTTTTAAAAAAAATCAAAAGGGATGTTTTTGATATTTTCAAATTTCAATTTTTTTTTAATGCCAAAGCAGGTTGTATTGCATATCAAATCAAAGCCTGTAAGAAGAGCTTTAAAATGAGCTATAGATGAACTATCTAGCATAATTACCTGCAGAGTTATTTTTTTGGTGAATGCCATTCTTGGAAAAATTGTTGTTTTTCGCTGTGTTTGAAATTCAGAAAAAAAAACATTGACCCAAAAAAAACTAAAATTTTACATATTTTTTATACTCTATAAGTACAACATATAAACCGAAAATCATTCGAATCTGAGATGTCAAGGTCCAAAAATATTTTTTTTTTCTTCGTTGATTTGACATGGAATGACCCACAAATAAAAATCAACATATTTACATGAATCTAGCAGATAATACTCAACTATTTCCTCTAAGTTCATACCACAAGCTAACTTCATACAATTGTGCTCTCCACTGATTCTAGTGTGTATTGAGATTTTTATCAATATTTTTTAATTGTGTTCAATCAGAAAAATAAATATTTTTTTAAGGATAGGGTACAACTAATGTGCTCTCCACTGATTCTAGTGTGTATTGAGATTTTTATCAATATGTTTTAATTGTGTTCAATCAGAAAAATAAATATTTTTTTAAGGATAGGGCACAACTAATATCACTTTGAAGGAGACACTTTCCTGTCTCCTAAAGTTAAATTTTTGTTTTGGGGAGATTTTTTGATGAAAACTTACCTTATGGTAACCTTTTTCTACTGACTTTTAGGCTCTTGAGGAAGGGGAAAGGATGGGATTTCAAAATATAATTCAAAGTATTATCCTCCATTAAAAACTTGACTACATAGCACTTTTTAAGAAATATATTAATATCACCTCATTCATTTGGTTGCATATCTCATGCAACCCTCTCTGTAAAACCTTGATATTATGCATATCAATAATGTATAATATCATGGTTTTACAGGAAGATGGCTAAATAAGAAATAGTCTTATTTTACAAACTTTGATGATAAAAGATTATTTTCCTTTTTGGCTTAAGAATTAACTATAAGAGTGAATTAGAGTGAACTAGAAAAGCTGCAAAACAAATTTCAGAATATTCCATCTTCCATACATAGATAAATAATTTGAAATACATATTGCGAAAAATAATTCTCGAACTAACAAAAAAATTTATTAATATTTTGATATATTTAGAAATTGGCTAACTGAATATATACCTTGAACATACTATAACTCTTGAAGAATTCATATCAAAAATTTGTTTTTGTCTCAGATAAGAATCTTCTTGCCTCCCAGCTTTCTGGACACTATTATTATGGACCAGTAAGAAGTTGATTTAGTCTATAATACATGATTTGTAATGTATAGGTCAATCAGCTATGGATAATCTATTATGAATTGATTAAATCAACAGAACATTACACATTAACTCTTACAGCTTTATCACCAGCTCATAAAGGGACATCATCATCATCAGGGATGGTGGTTATATGCAAATTTTAAAGGTCACGCAAGGAATGTATTGATTACATCAATGTAACATAATATTAAAAAATTCTTTTAAGACCGGTTGTCTTAAAATGACACAAATGGAAGGAACAGACTTACATCAACTGTAGCAAAAATTTCATGCTTTTTTAACTTAGAACACTAATAACAGGTTAACCCATGAGTTATTTTTTGCTTTGGCAGATTACTAAATTGCTATATTAGAAAAAATAGCACTCTGATTGCAATTACTGCAAGTTAGAGTTTCCATTTCCCAATCCGTTTAAAGCTGTTCGAGAAAGGCCTAAGCAGCAAACTGAACTATATCTAGTACCTTATAATCACAATGAGATTAAAAGACCACTGCATTTTAGCTCATAGCAATTTGATGGTTATGATTTCATCTGATACATTAGAAAGCAGATATTACAGTTTAAAATCATTAGAATTGTAAAAGTTTTCTTTTGTAAAAATAGTAGATTGCAACATAATGGATAAATCTTAATTTCATTTCATGTTTACATACATTTAAGTTTTTCCTTGACATGAATTAATAGTAATTTTGATTATTTTTATATTTGACAATTAAGTAACATCATCAAATTCCTGAATAAATTAATATTTAATTAATTTTGATATTAGACAATACTTCTAGTTGGTCTTTTTTTCAGCATACATAACATTTTAGACAGTATTACATTACATTTTAGACAGTATTCTTTTTTTCAGCATACATAACATTTTAGACAGTATTTTTCATTTTAAGTCTATATGAGCACTGTTAGATACTTGAATAATGATTAAAAAAAAATGTTTACAATACTATAACAATACACTCATACATGAATCATTGCAATTTGACGTCAAAATTGCATGGAACATGCAGAATTAATTAATGAGATAAAATACTTCTAAAATATTCGGGAACATTTTCATTCTTAGTAATCTTAACATAATTACAGGTGGGTAATCTTAACATAATTACAGGTAATTACAGGCTGAGTGAGAATCGCTTATGGTAGAAATTTCAGTGCCGTAGTAATAATAGATGTAAAAAGGAAATCAAAGCTAGATAACATATAAAACAAATGTTTAAATCCATATTATCATACGGTTAAGAACTAAATAAACAAAATCTAGTGAAAAACAAAACAAAACAGGTGTTTAAAATTGCCAAATACGATACTTCTGAATTTCTTTCTTTCAAAGAACACAAACAAGTCTGTGAGAACGCATGAGACTTTCTAAACAGATGTCTATTTCGAATTAGTCTCCCTTGTGTCCTAATGAGATAATAAAAAAACGTAGAAAAAAAAGAAGAAAGGTTATTCCCCATCAATGTTTATGAGAATCCCAATAATCAGGTCATGAGTAGCGCCATCTTTCGTTGGCAAATGAAATCTCACAACACCATGCATTTTAACGGGTGAAGGTGTACACTATTAGGTGGGATAACCCAATTTCTCTATGTTATATTTAACATAATTTACCAGTTTTTAGCATTTAGATTGTTCCCTTAAGCAAGGTATGTCTCTATTATAAAACTTATATTAAGAATAGAAGTATATTTTATCTTAAAAATAAGTGTTGTTGTAACTGTAATATCACCACTCGTCTCTCTTTTCTTTCTTCCCCACCCTCATTTCCTTTTGTCCTTTTGGTACAGTCCTTTTCGTGTTAGGCCGGTTCTTTGGCCTATTAACCCCTCCAGTACTGGAGGGTTATTCGCCCTTTCGAATGTCCATTCGATTATAATAAAGAAACATTACTATGTTATAAATGTTTTCTAATATTTTGTCTTTAGAATTGTTGTCTTTCCTGATGACAAGACTACGTCAGACATCTTACTAATGGCGTCCAAGTTCAGAGAGAGAAATTGTGTATACATAATAAATGTTCAGTTATTTACAATTGGTCAAATGTAAACAAATTTTAAAAAAAATGAGAAACAGTTTGAATTACATGTCCTAGTAACGCATTGATATTTTCTGAGTAAAAGTTTTGCATTTTTTTTGTTTGTTTATATTCTTTGGCTGATATAAAAAAAAAATCATTTATATACTCATCAATGACTTCACATATACTTACTTGAAAAGTACATTAAATGCTGTACAATAAATATATTTTATCACTGTCAAAAAAATCGTGTACATTAATTTCATCATGTTTAGACAAATATTTCCCGGAGTAAAAAAGAGTAAATTTTTTCGATTCACGGGCTAATTACATTAATACTTATTACTTACTACAATATCGGTTTTATTTACTATAAATATTGGGTGTCATTTTCGTAAATTCATTCAAAGATTAGGATAATTTGTCATGCTATAATTTCAATAAACAGCGAACTGTCAGGTGAATTATTAATTTTTTAAAATTTTATCTCCTCTAGGCTTACAAAATATGCTCGGTTGCATCATATTCCTGTTATTGATAAATCTTAAAGATAAATATGTTGAACTTTATTTGATTGCGAAATAATATAAATTTCATTTAATGGAAACAATATAAAACACATGATTGGACTCGACGCACGAAATCACTTATTCGGGTTCTGAAATCAATAAAATGAACAAAAAATAAAAAAAGTGATTTGTTGACATATTTTTTGGGGGGTAGATAAACATCGTAGATATCTTTTGTTACTTGAAAAAATTGTTTGTGGCATAACTAAAACTTTCATAATTACTCGTATTTATCAATGCCTGTTTTAAAATAATAAATTCGGAAATGCCTATGAATGGAATATTGAACCGAAGTTCGTTAAATACTTAAATTTTAGTTATTATAAAAGCACAACAAATGTTCAGAAGCATTGAATAATAGGAGGAAGGAGTGTTCATTTATCTTACATATGACACTTCACATCTAAAAAATAAAAATAACCTTTGTTTCAGACATACTTTTTTAATGATGTGGATTAATTGTTTCATTTTTTTTTTCTGTAAGTTAAAACTCCAAATTTGAACACTTTACTACTTGCAAACTATTTGTTGTGGTAAACAAGCAAAAAAAAAAAAAAAAAAAAAAAAAAAAATAATAAATAAATAAATAAATAAAACCACTTGTATGCACATAGTTTTATTCATGGTTATATTCTTATGTTAGCTGACCATATAAGCATTTGCTATACAAAACTGAAATCTATTGGGTACTTACATACTGATTAGTTTACAAGTGATAAAATAGACATATATGGGTTTGTGTCTTTATTTCATTGTTGAACATACATTATTAATGTGCTATATGTGTGTAACATTGCATTTACACTGTTTTAGCACACATATGTATTTTAACATATTAAATTTGTCAGGATCCCTAGAACTTGGTCAATTATATATAAATCTTTATCAGATTATAATCAAAGTATTTTGTTTCTTTTACAAAGTCAAATTAATGCTATTTGTGTTTAAATTAAATTATTAAAGAGTTAAACATGTTATTGTGTATAAGAAATGAGTATATATTGTTCTTGGGAAAATTTTCCTTTGAAACTTTTTTAATGTTTGGTTGGAAATGTTTTAATAAATTTATATTCTGTTTTCAGCTTATGGTGTCACAATCTAACATACGTTTAGATGGCTTCCAACTCACCTGAGCCATCCTCATCTACAGAAACCAGTCATCAGCATGTGGCTGAAGAATTACTTTCAAGAGAAGTGCGATCTTTTTGTGATGTGAGTTCTGTATATGTTAATTCATTTGATCATTTTGTTATTTTCATAATGGTTTTATCATTATTTCATGAATTAGAAGCTCCATATTAAATTATTTTAGCTAAATATAATGAATTAGTATATGGATATAATATTTATATTGTTAAATTAGTATTTTTAGGTAATTGAACCAAAGAGATTGAGTTATTAAATAAGAGTATTGATAAATTTTGACATCTTTGTGCCGTGAAATATGAAATGAAATTGTTCAGTTTGCTGTGTTGTCGTTAAAACTTTTTTCCAATTGAATTTCTACGTTTATCATAAACACAGCTTTGAATTGTTTACACACAATTTATTTTCTTAGAGCTTTTAAGCATGCCTAGCTAGGAAGTATATTCCTTTAAAAATTACATATTTTCTGAAGTGTTTATATTTTATACTTTAATAAAGGATTAATATCAGAAATATACATTATAAGTATGATAGTCAGGATTTTCGTCTTGAGTTTGTTTGAACTTTATAAGCACCCAAACTTATTTAAATTATAAAAAAATTTAATGCTTTATTAAAGCATTAATATTTTAAATTAGAAATATGCATTTTAAGTATGACACAGCCAAGATTTTGGTCTGGAGTTGAGTGAATTTCATAAACTTCAAAACTGTTATGCATTACAAAATTAAATATGTAATTTTTTTTGGCTGAGGGGAGGGAGACTTTTTATCAGCCTGAGAATTATTGTAATGATGTCTTCCAGAGTGGGGAGAGGAGGGGTGCGGCATGACCTACATTAACAGTGATGATAAGATGATGTTTCAAGTTGTCATTGTGATGATGTTTTCCGGTTTTATTTGTTGTTTGATGAACTCTGCTTTTATGTGTTATTCTTTGTGCTGTATGTATATATAGAGAGTACTATTAAATAAAAGGCCCTTAATCCAGCATTATTGTCTTTTTTTCCAATTCATGTCCCTCTAGCACAGTGGTTCCCAACCGGTGATCTGCGAGAGCCACGGGAGTGGTCCTGCAGCACATATAAAAAAATTTGCCAAATAAATGGGATGTTTGAAAGCAATGTTCATTGAACTAGATGGGCTGAATATATCCGATGACTATCAGGTGTTGAATTAAAATTTCTTAAAAGTTTAACATAATTATTTTATTATTAGAATATGATATGTTAGAATGCTAGTATGTTAATCCTGCATCCCTTTTGACTGAGGGATATTCTATACCTCCCATATCCTGAAGGTCCCCCCCCTCAAATCGGGAGGGGGGCTGCACATGGTTCAGTTTCTGGCTTAGTGGTCCGCAGACTTCTACTGGTTGGGAACCACTGCTCTAACAGCATGGTATCAGCACATAGTGCATGCGTACTTATTGCTTTTTTGTATTATTTTTCCTATTTTAGCCAAGTGCTCTTACGAGAAAAGGAATGTTTTTTAATTTTGCAAGTTCGACATAAAATACTATCAAGATAAGAAAGTTTAAAATGTGTGAGAATTATGATGATCAGTTTAATAGACCCAATTGATCTTAACATTGTACCAGTTGTAACATGTAAAAAAAGTGTTAGAGCTTTAATATAAGAAACAAACTACTGAAACCTTTGTGGTTATAATAAATAATTATTAAAAATTACTTCAGACATGTTTCCTCAAGTTTAAAGAACTTTTAAATATTTCACTCATTCACCTCAAAACTTGAAATATTTTGGATTACAAGAAATTTACGTGAAGACACCCTTAAACAATTGGAAAACAGGTGTAAGTAGTTTTCCACAAATATTTTCAACAATATAAGGCTGCATTTTTGTACATTTGAAAGAAAAAAAAAAGAGTTATAAAGGGAACTATATATATATATATATATATATATATATATATATATATATATATATACACACACACACACACACATAAACCCAGTTTAAAAAATGGTAACTTCTGTGTTCAGATTTGAAGGAAGGTTATAAAAAAAAATATAGTTACCAGACTGAAAATGTATCTTCTCACTTAGTGTGCTTAAAAGTGTAATGATTAAGTTAAAACTTACAAGAAGCCATGTTTTATTGTAGAATTATATCCATTACAGGTAACTTATGCTGATGAAAATGGAATTGAATTTCAAGGAGAAAACTTTGTGAATCACTTCAAGTCAGAGGGTGCCCTAGCCCCTGTTGCTAGCTATGGGCAGTTTAATATTGACCCATGTAGTTCTTCTGGAACTTATGCTCAGGTATTTTTATAACCAAAATCAAAATGTTTCTGCTTGTTTTAAGAAATAAAGAATTATTGATACTGTTGAAATATTGAAGAATACTGTTAATCTATTTATGCTAAGGTATTTTCATAATAAAAATGAAAATGTTTCTTCTTGTTTTAAGAAATGAAAAATTATCGATATTGTTGAAATATTGAAGAATACTGTTAATCTATTTCCAAATTTGATTCATTCATGTACAAATGAGCTGGTAGAAAATGTTCTAAACAGACTTTAGATTTACATTCCAGTATATTTTATATTATACAGATAAGTATTAGAACTCTAGCATTTAGAAATACTGCAGTTGTGCATGTGTATTTGTGTATATACAAATGTAAAATTTGCTGTAATATGTTTAAAAAATGAGTAATTTATTTAGAGAATTATATTGTGGGTTAGATAAGCTTTGAAATCTATTTATGCTCTTGAGCAATGTTTCATTCTGCACCATTGTAAAATAATGGTAAAAAATGAAAACCTGTGTGAATTCTGCAGAAATGTAGTACTATGGTTCATTAAAGAAACTTGTCTTGTTAATAATAATAATAGTAAAAAAAATAGCTCTTATTCTATACTACCTTTTTTTTTAATATGCTGCATTCATTAAACAAGAAAATAAGTTTGTTGTTCATCTTGCTCTTCTGTTAAATCAAAATTTAGTTTAATTATTTCATGAATATCTCATATAATTCAACATAATCTCATATAATACAACATGTAAGAGTTACATTTTGATCATGGATATTTTTAAGAATGCTTTTAAAGAGAGTACTTACTATATAATTTTAAAACTGTGTTCTGTATTTTGTGATTGTTAATTGTGATTTATTATTCAATTTGAAATTAGCAGTATTAATATTGAAATAAAACGTTGGCCTTGTAATGAGGTAACATATGGGTTTCATTCTAAAACTAGCTTCTTTTAGTGGTCAATTTTGCAAATTAATTATTTTAATGAAAAGTATTTTCTTTTTAGGTTTCATTGCCATCATATTCTTCTGTGAGCCATGTTTCTACTAGCAATCAGAATGATTTTCAGGAGGCTCCTGATCCTGAATCATCACATGATCATGAGTCATTTCTATCACATCATGAGAGCAAGCGGGCAACCTTGCAGCCCATATCAGCATCTGAGGTTGTTAATCAGATTTATTATTTCTGTTTTAACTTTTGTTTGATCTTATGTTTTATTTATGTATTCAACTTGCATTAATAATCACTTTGGCAACTGAATTAAAGAAATACAGCCTGTGTTTGTATTGTATACTGGCATTTAATCATGGGAATAAAAGTTTAAAACTTAGTGCAAAAGATATTCAAAAGAATAATAACTTAGAAATGCTTACTCACCTTACTGTTGATTAATAGCTTTTATCATTGAAGGTTGTTTAAAATGCCTTCAAAACTTTAATTGCTTAATCACTCAAATAGTGAATATTTGAGGTTTGTATTGTTTTGGCAGAGTCAACAAGTCCAGTTAGAGTCATTTAAATTACCCTCAGTTAGTTTCTGCTAAGTGTGTTCATTACTTATTTTCTATTCTCCCTTCCCTTTTAACACATCTAGTAGCTTATAGCATTACAGTAGCTTTGTGGTAGAAGCAGATATTTATCACAAATAAATGTTTTCATACTTAAAGGTAATTTTTAACTTTGTATTTTAATTTAAATCATCTCAGTCTATTTAGTGATTTTTTTCTGTTAAATCTGATTTGGAACTACAAAGATTATTATCGTGTTAACTGTTCTCTTCATAATTTAGTATGAAGAGAACAGTATCAATGAAGAACTGAGTTCATGGCCTTGAGTGAATTTGTAAAAGGAAAAAAAGAGGCTGTGTTTGTGGTTAGTCATATGAATGATATCATGTCTCTTAGAGGGAAAAATAAAATATGAAGTCTGTTCGTACAATGTGTTGGGTCAGGTGGGGTCAAATAGCTTGTCAAAATACTTTAAATTATCTGAAATATTTATAGTTTTTGTATTTGTATTGATTGCTTGATGTCTAAGCTTTTTCTTCCCATTTCATGTTTGCTTTTCAGAGAGTTTTATGTGAGCTATCATAGTGAAAGCACTTATGAGTAGCTTCATGCAAAATGTTATCTGATAAAACTTGTCTCACAGCTTAATTATAATTGGTTAAATTATATTTTGCTTTTATCAGAATTTAATAAACACTTCTGCTTTTCTCCAAACTGTAGATAGGAAGTTATTTGCTCTTTTTTTTTTCTTTCTTTCTCAAATTTTATAAATGGAGTTTAGATAAAGTTTTTGACTTACCACATGTAGTTTTATTGAGTGGATATAAAAATCTGTCTGTATAAATTATTTTAATTTATTGAAATAAGAATGAAATTAAGTTTTAAAAATACAGAATAAAATATTTATAAAATACAAAATATCAGACTTGTTTAGCTTAAAAAAGGTTAACAATAAAATTATGAAGACTTATTTTCACTATTTTAGACTATTTCTTGACATATGCATCAATTATTATCCAAATCATGAACCATGGGGCATGCAGAATGACACTATCAACAATTGATGGATAGAATAGCGATCTTGACACTGCCTTGAATGAGTCAGTGGTGTCAACCTCTCATTAGGAGCTTGTGATGTCACCCACACCAATTGAAGGAGAGTCAATTCCTTAACAACTATTGTTTCTCGTTATGAAGATCTGAAAACTGCTGTTTTATCTGCCATATTTCCAAAGCCTTCAAGTATTCCAATAGTGTGCATGAAAAATTTGAGACTGATATGTAAACATATTTAGCAAAAAGCAGTGAAGTTCATACATATGGAGAATTTATAAAATTAAACATAAAACCTGCTTACTTTAACATCAAATAAAATTAAAACCAACAAGGAACAGGCAAATGAACTTGGCCTAGATTGGATAAATGAAACTTTAGATGTAAATATGCATCTATTTGTGACTGTGGAGGGGAAAAGATAATATAATAATGTAATTAATTGAAAAAAAAATTGATATTGATGGAAGTAATAAATATTTAGTAACTTTGTTGAAGAAGCATAAGGTAGCTCACTTTCTCCTGAAATTGAAGACAAAGGCCTCATAAAAAAAGAATGGATAATAAACCCTCTTTACAAACCAATATTTTAATTAACAGGGCATTTATTTTTTTATTAATAGACATTGAAAAATACTAGCCTAACTGTATTTTAAAATTTTTCATTTAAGTATCACTTCCCAGTTTTGAATAGAAACCAAAGGGTTTGTTATTATTATTGTTCTTTTTACAACTATGTTTTTTATGCTATTTCATTGTATAAACATTTGTAAGTCCACTTATTTTGAAGTTTTCTTTCTTAAATTCTTGTAGTCACTTTAACCTGCGTAGGGTAAAATGGGCAAACATAAAAATGGAAATATTTCAGTCTTATTTTTATGCAGCCGGGTAATTAAAAATTGCTTTTCGGTCCTCATAATGTGCAATGTAAAGAATAATATAGAAGACTTTGAATTATTTAACATTTTATTTGAAATTTCTCTGGAACATCTAAATAAAGGGAAATTTACATCTATTTCACCCCACCTGACTTTAAGTTGAAAGCCATATGTCTATGCAGGCAGTGATGATCGCTAAAATGAGAAATAGGATTATTCCAGGGGTACTCAAACTGCAGCCCACAAAGCTTTTATGTGTGGCTCAAAACACACACTCATCTTCAGGCAGGTGATTTTTAAACATAATTTTGGAAATTTGGACCTGAAAAATACAAAACTGTATAAAAATGTGCTATTTGCTGCTCACATTGTTCGCATCAACGTATCTTTGTGAATCATCCTGTTCCAAAATGAAATATGTGAAGAACTTATGTAGAAATTGGCTTACTGATTCTTATCTTGATGATGTATTGAGTATAACTTATAGTAAGTTTAAAGCTGATTTGTTTAAAATAGTCAAAAGTTTGTCTCAACATTAAAAATCCCACCCATTTTTAACTAAACACTTGAATCTATTTAGGTTTTGAGTTTTAGTTTTTACATTATTTAAGTATGAGGTATACTATGTTGCAGCCCGCATAACATAGCAAACATATGCATGTGACCTGAGAGGAAAAAAGGTTGAGTATGGCTGGATTGTACAGAAAATGAAAAATGTTGCACTGATGGATGGAAGACAAACATCAACTCTCTTAAAATTTAACCTCTTAACAAAAGCTACAAGGATAACTAGAGATTTAAATCATCTAGCTCTTTGTCCATTGTTGTCCTATCCAAGGAATAAACATAAAAATAGAATTTAAAAATAATTTAAAATTAAATTTGTTGGGATATTCAATGCTCATTTCCCGTTTGTCGCCAAAGGCTGCTATAAAGCTCAGCTGCCGCCAAGGTTGGTGCACTTATGTCTGCACTTCGCCTGTTGTCTCACTGGTGTGCAGATGTGTTTACATGACGGGGTCAGTAATCAGGCGCTCCTCGTTTTAAACCTTTTACTAAATGTGTATAGTTGCTGCTGTAAATAATGCTTGATGTTACAACTCTGCTAGTCATCTTTCCTAATAACCTAACATTGGTTATGGGCCCAGGGAAGCATCTAGTGCACTAAAAGAAAACTTTGGATTTCTGTTCTGTTTTTCCTGTTCCAAAAAAAATTCTTCAATCGGAAACAAAATGTTGTAAATGGTAAACATCGAGAAGCTGTTGAAAAACAACTACGACACCTGGAAGATGCAGATACAAGCTATACTTGTGAAGAACGATCACTGGGACTATGTTATTGGAATCAAAACAAAACAGGCTGAAGACGCTAAGGAACAACTCATGAAAACCTGGATTCTAAAAGACCAGAAAGCAACAGCCGATATCATTCTTTCGATAAGCCCCAGCGAACTATGTCACGTTAAACATTGCGTAATTTCAGCAGATGTTTGGAATAAATTGAAAGCTCTGCATGAATCGAAAGGGCCTGCGAAAAAGGCTACTCTTCTGAAACAGCTGTTATTCCGAAAGATGGAGGATTCCGACGATATGTCAGACCATCTAAACAAATTTTTTGAGACTGTTGATAGGCTGAACGAAATGGATATTAATATCACCGATAATTTAATATCGATAATCCTCCTGTACTGTGTTCCATAAACTCTTGAAAATTTCTGATGCGCAATTGAATCAAGAGATGAGTTTCCAAAACCGGAAATACTAAAAATCAAGCTCATAGAGGAATGGAATGCCCGTAAAAACAAGTACGTGCCTGAATGTCAAAAGGCATATTTTTCTCACAGGTTCAAACCAAAACCGAAAGTTGAGAACCCGAACTCAAGTAGCAGCAGAAATTATCAGGTGAGAACTCCAAAATCTCTCAAGTGCAATTATTATCACATCTATGGCCATAACACATCAGAATGTCGTAAGAAAATTGGAAACAAGATGCTAAAGAACAATCCTCAATCTGGGATGATTGCCGAAAATGAAAATAAAGATGAAGCGACCATGTTTACCACTCCCGTAAACAGTCTTAAATTTCATGAACACATTTTCTGCCTCGACAGTAGTGCGACATCGCATATGTGTCATGACGAATCATTGTTTTTGGATTTACAAAAAGTAAGTGATGTTAATGTTAAATTTGCTGCTGATAAAATTGTCAAAGCTGTTGGTATAGGAGCTGTTAAATTTAAATATCTTCAAGGAAATGAAATGCAAACCATAAAATTACTAAACATGCTGTTTGTTCCTGATTTAAAACATAATTTATTATCTGTTTCAAAAATCACTGCTCATAATTTCTCTGTAAAGTTTTTCAAGAACTGTGCTAAAGTAATTAATTATAAACCAAGTAATTTTTATTGTTTATCGCCAAAAAGATCTTTTTTATGAAGACCCCTTTTTCGAATCTGTTAATATAGTGAGTGAAATTAAACAATAGCATCAACAATTTGGGCATTTAAAGGAAGCTGATTTAAAGAAACTTCAGTCTATAAAGATATGGTCAGGGGACTGTCTTTTAAACAAAATGACTATATTTCTGATTGTAAAGTGTGTATTCTTGGGAAACAAAAAGCTATCCCTTTTCCCAAGGAATCCAAATATTGAAGCACCAAATTGCTAAATATTATACACTGAGATCTTTGCAGTCCCATGAGAATAAAATCATTTGGTTATTCACTTTATTTTGCAACATTTATTGACGACAAATCACGTTTCATACATGTTTCCTTTCTCAAATCGAAAGACGAGGTGAAGGACGCATTCCTGAAATTCAAAGCATCAGTTGAAAACAAGCTGAATTGCAAAATAAAAACCCTCCAAACTGACAACGGTCTAGAATATATGGGGAAAGAATTCGATAACGATTTGAGATTAATGAGAGTTAGAAGAGAGCGATCAGGTGCCATATAATCGTGAGCAAAATGGAACTGTGGAAAGGGCTAATCAAACCATCATGTCTCTGGCGAGGTGTTTGTTGATTTAAGCTAATTTGCCTGATAAATTCTGGGCAGAAGCAGTAAACACTGCAGTCTACACGAAAAAATTTTGTCTTACTCGGGGCTTGAATAAAGCAAAAATGCCATATGAAATGTTTATTGGCAGAAAGCCAAGTGTAAAACAATTACGTACTTTTGGTCAGAAAACTTTTGCTCTGAACAAGAAACTGCAAAAAGGAAAATTTGACAATCCCTCGAAAGAGTGCATATTTATAGGATATTCTGATGAAGCTAAAGCTTATAGACTTTGGGATCCTGAATCGAGTCAATTCTTCGTCAGCAGAGATGTTAAGTTCATTGACCAATTCAAAAATTACTCTCATTATGAGGATGATCAACTAGAAATTTTCTTTCCAGAAGAAAATAGGATAAGGAGCCCGATAAAGGGCTAGAATCTTTAGAAAAAGATGAATTTCCTGATGAGCAAAGTGGCGATGAAGAGCTGAATACTGAAGCTAATCCTGAGACGGATGAAGAGAGAAGGAAATTTACCCTACAGCCTAAAAGGGGGCCGGTCATCCTAAGAAAATAAAGACTGAATTGCCAGGAAGACCAAGAAAAGAATATCATTATAAAAATGTCAATGATGATGAAGAAACCAATTTAGTTCAAGAAGGTGACACGCATCTTTCTGTGGATGAAGCATTACATGGAAATAATGCCAGAGAGTGGAAGACAGCCATGAAAGACAAATATGAAGCACTAGTTAAAAATGGAGCATGGAAATTAGTACAGCGACCATCAAATAAGAAAAATTATTGGATGTCATAGGGTTCTTCGAACCAAATACAAGGCTGATGGAACCGTCGAGAAACGCAAAGCTCGTCTCGTTGCCAAGGGGTGTGCTCAACATCCTGGAATCGACTTCAATGAGACCTGCTCCTGTTGCTAGACTAAGTTCTATAAGGACTGCTATCCCTTACGCTGTTGAAAATGGACTGTGTGCCTATCAACTAGATTTGGTCATTGGATATATCAATGGCGATTTAGAGGAGGAAATTTATATGGAAATTCCTGAAGGTTTTCAAAGTGAAGATGATGATAAAGTGTGTTTACTAAAATGTTCACTGTATGAACTGAAACAATCAGGTCACCAGTGGTATAAGAAGCTTGATGAGAAATTACAATCTCTGGGTTTTTGTCTAAATGCTGACAAATGTGTTTATCATCTAAAGACTTCAACTGTTGAAACAATTATTCTTGTGTATGTTGACTATCTGATAGTGCTCACTAACAGTAAGAAGAATTACGATTCTATTCAAGACAAGTTAGCTGCTTCTTTTAAAATGAAGGATCTGGGCAAATTGCATTATTGTTTAAGTATTGAATTTATGCAAAACGATAATAGTGTTTTAATGCATCAAAGAAAGTACATTGAGGACTTGTTAAATTCCTACAACATGCAAGATGCAAAATCTGTTTCAAATCCTCTTGATAACAGTGTTAAACTCTCCAAGGAAATGTGTTCCAAAAATGATGAAGAAATGTGTGAAATGAAAAAATTCCTTATCGCTCTTTAATTGGTTCACTGATGTATCTTTCTGTGGCAACACGACCTGATATTACCCATGCTGTTAATTTTTTTGAGTCAGTTTAACAATAACCCTGGCAAAGCTCATTGGAAAGCTGCAAAAAGGATACTGAGATATCTGAAAGGAACCAAACACCATGGTCTCCTGTTCCAGCTCACTGAAAAAACTCCTTCAGTTTTTGTCGATGCTGATTGGGCTTCAGATGTTAATGATAGAAAATCCTTTACTGGACTGGTTTTCATTTTTGGAGGAGATGCTGTGTCATGGGAGTCGAGAAAACAAAAATCGGTTGCATTATCTATTACAGAAGCTGAATACATGGCTTTGGCCAATGCTGCGAAGGAAGCTGTTCACATCAGACGTTTCCTGAATGAACTCTCAACAAAACTTGTTGATGAACCAACCATTCTATTTTCTGACAACCAATCTGCTCAGAAACTTCTGAGGAATCCTGTTTTTCATGCTAAAAAAAACATATTGACATTAAATATCATTTTGTGCTCGAAATTTTTTAAAAAGGTGAAATAGATATGTTATTTACGTTCTGATAGCATGCCTGCAGATATGCTCACAAAAGGTTTGATTTCTATTAAGCATAAAAATTGTTGTAACTTGATAGGATTAACTATTGTTTAGTGTAATTTTTTTATCTTAAGTTTTTTTTAATGTTAAGCTGTGTCCTTACTTGCATTTTTTTTGAAATTTTTTCAAATGTTATTCATTTTTATTTTTATTTTGATGTTCTATCATTTAGTGTGAGCATGTAATGAGCCTTGAAAGGGGGCATTGTTGGGATATTCAATGCTCATTCCCTGTTTGTCGCCAAAGACTGCTATAGAGCTCAGCTGCCGCCAAGTTTGGCGCACTTATGTCTGCACTTCGCCTGTTGTCTCACTGGCGTGCGGATGTGTTTACACGAGGGGTCAGTAATTAGGCGCTCCTCGTTTTAAACCTTTTACTAAATGTGTATAGTTGCTGCTGTAAATAATGCTTGATGTTACAACTCTGCTAGTCATCTTTCCTAATAACCTAACAAAACTCACTTGAAAATACTTTTAAAAAAGTTTTATTGCTATCTAGATGAAAATTACATAAAATTTTTGGGGAGATTTAATCACAAAACTTATATTCATGTATATGTCATTTTTAAAATTCCTGTTAAATTATATGGCTAAAGTCAGTAAATTTTCTTACTTTCATAGAGTATCTTTGATAGTGTATAAAAAATTTCTGTAGTCTTGTTAATTTTGTGTAAGAGTAAAAATGTTTTTTCATAATTAATTTACAATATACCTTCCAGATTCTCCATTCACACCCATCAGATACCATTCCTTCATCTGTTGCATCTCCTACTCCTGGAAATATCTTACTCCATGAAGATTCAGTAGATTCTCATCATTCTCAAGTACCCGAAGCTGAAGATGATTTAGGGCGCGTCACTTTGTCTGTTGACCACTTAAATCTTCAACATGTGTCCATTGTTCACCCTGGTCTTTCTAACTTAGGTTCTCTTCCTATACTGTTAGATAGAAATAGTCTTGCTGCACTTATCGCCACTTCTCGTCCTGATGCCCCATTTACTCTTGATGTTTCAAACCTCCCCCGTTCATTATTACCTAGTCAAGGCATTGCTCAACGTTCTGAGCCAGCTCAATTCCTTGCAACCGATGCCTCTATACCTAGCATGTCTCATAATATGCTACCTCCCATGTTATCACAGAAAGACATCCTTACATCTATGATAGCCAGCTCTTCTACCTCGACTTCATCCAATTCAGTAGGAAGCTCCTTTCCCATCAATCATAAACAAATGCTAGCTCAAAAGTATGCTGCTGAGATGTTGGGCCCCACAACATCTGCAAGTTTAATCAATGATCTCAGAGATCAACAAATCATTGAAAGTATGAGCGATCGAACATCCTCCCCATATGTAGTTGCATCAAGTGCAAATTCATTAATAGATTCCAGTAGTATCGCTGTATATGACGATCATAGTGTATCATTAGCCCCTACATCTGTTAGCCAATGTCTCCCCTTAGATGTGTATGCTATTGATAGAGGAGTTGCACTTGTTACCAGCTCGAGGGATAGTCCAGAGAGTGTAATCAATGTAAGTAATAGTTAAATTATATACTTGCATTAGTGAAATTTTTTAATATTCTCTGATCAATATATTTATTTTTGTATATTAAAGGTTACTACTAATTATTTTAATGGATTTTTTAAAACATAGTTTTTATTTTAAAATTTGATCTATTTCAAAATCTGATTTGTGATAGTTATCTCCTGTTATAAACTTTGAAAGTAATGTTTTGATGACTTGAAAGATTTTTAGACTGCAGAGCAACTCTGATTATTTACTTACTATTTGTTAATCAGTTTTTTATGATTAGCTTATGTTCATTAAAATATATTTATAATTAAAAAGTTGAGTGTAGTAATGAAAACATAATAGCTCCAGAAAAAAATTAAATGGAGTTTTTTTTCTGTTTAGTAATTTATTGAATTTTCCATCTAAACTCTGTATTATATATGTCTACTTACAATTCAGAGTGTTGACACTAAGGAATCTTAATGAAACAGTATGATGTAATTTAAAATCTGTGAATTCATCAAAAGATTTTTTATTGTATTAAATAATGTGATGAGCTTTGCAGGTCTAGAATTATGTTTCTTTTAGGGTAGCAAGATTTGTGTTAAAATAAATTACTGATTATATTAAATTATACATGTTGAATTGCAGATTGTAATTTTATTAAGTATATAAACCAATTATGTTAAATTAAATATTGAGTTAAATTTATAGATTAGAATATTCAATATTATGCTAAAATTAGTTATGCAGATTAATTATGTTTAATTGAATGGCTGATTAGAGATACATTTGCATTGTGTAATTATTTTGAGTTAAACTTATTAATGAGCTTATTCAGATAGTGCAAGCAGTGAGAACACTTTACACAATTACTAGCCATACATTGGAATGCATTCTTTTTATTAATATTACTACTTATTAAATACTACTTATCACACTCTTAAAGAACCACTTAATACACATTATCAAAATTACAAGCATATTCATTTTAAATCACTAAAATCCACACATAATCATTTCAAATCATAATCATCTTCATTTAAAAATACCCAAGATAACACACAAGAAAAAATTGAAACTTAGACAATTGCTCACCAGACAGAAGACAAGATATAGCTGGCACGTTCAAAAATTCACATCACATGCAGTCGCTTGACGCTGATTTATCTTACGCGTTTTCAGCACAATGGTTCACGAAGATTAATACGCTCCCTTCCAGAACTCGAGTATATTATCTTCTTCTTCCTTGGGATGCTGTATACAATTATCTCAATCAGTATAGAAATTTTGCGTAGAGATGAACCTATCACAATCCCCTTGCATCCGTGGAAAAATTCACGTGGGACTCTGCAGAACAACTCCGCTTCAGGCCTTCACACCATCCTTCACAAATTCAGTCAGATATTTTTTCATTCGGTCGACTTATATTATTCTCTTTTCTTGAAGCTGCTCGGCACTTGTTTTAATCTCCACGGACGAACACTGTTCATTCGCACACTGGCCACTGTCCCTCCCTCTTTCAAAAAGAGCGGTCAAACAAGCAACCCTGTTGCCACACTGGTAACTAAAAACTCTGGGACAAGTTGCTTGAGGAAGGAAGAGTGATGTGCCAAGCTGATGCGCATGCATTGCAGTCTGCTATTTGCGCAAACAAGAGCCAAACTGTGAAAGTAATTACTTTCACAATTTGTATGTGGGATAGGAAGGGTGAATAATGCTGTGTGTAGGTTGTTGTAAATAAGATTTAGTTTAAAAAATGACAGAAAATTCTAGCATGATTATACTATTTTGTAAATTTTAAAACATAATTTACTATGCTATTTTGCATTATATATTTTATGAATTGTCAATAGTTTTAAACAAACTAATTTTGTATCTAATATATTATTTTTTTCTGGTCAAAGACTTTCATTTAAAACTAAGTTTTTGTTGCTGTCTTTTCTTTCTTTTTGTTAAATCCAGGGAAATGTAGAATTTGAAAGTGTTGCAAGTCATGCTTCATCTCATCATTCAGTACAGAACTTTGTGTCATCTAGTGTAGATCTTGTCCATTCACATTCTTTAGAACATGGAATGCATTGTGCTGTTGATTCAACTGTTGGCCCTAAGCTGCACCAAAATGATGAAGTAAGTTTTATGTCTAATATTTCATAATGACATAAACTTTTGTTTTTTAGTTTTGCTACGATAAGACATTTTTAATTCTTTAGACCTTTTTTTTTTTTAAATAAATGGAAGCAACTAGTATTAGTTCTTAGTTCTGTAAAACTTTTATTCTTTAAATTTTTAACTTTATGGATAATGCTTTGCATTCTGCCCTGATCTGTATCTGCTATTAGGAGAAGATAAACTTGTTGGAATATTAATTTTATCATATATAGAATGTTGAACTTCGGTAACTTAGCTTCCCCCCAATTTTTCGATACATTAAATGTGGTATTATATTTCCTGGATTCCTCATAACCAATCCATAGAAAAATTATTAGTATCAGGCGATTTATCATGGACATAAAACTTTAAAATAATTTTTATTGCATATTGCTTTTTTCCTATATCAAAGAATTATTATTAGAGATTTCTGTCTGTGCAATGGAGGTAAAAGGCACTAAGTCACAATTATTGAATTGTACAAGAGAGCTAATTGAAATTCACTTTGTGTTGTTTACCTCTAAACAATAATGGGACATGGTGCCATTTCCAGTTGGATAAATCGGTTCCATATAAGTGCCCGACTTAGTGCTTAACACCACTGAAAAGAATGCAAAAAATATGTAAGAATACTGAAAAGAATGCAAAAATTATGTAAGAATAGTGTCAAACAGTCTACTTGTAAAAAATGGACTTGGTACGTTTCTCCTCCGGCATACAGATAAAGATTTGAATTTTATTATTAACTTTTATTAAACATTTTGACAACTCTAAAATTCTAATCACTGTTTTACGATCCAACTACAGCTTTAGTACTGATTTGAATCAAAATCCTGCATGTTCAAAATATGTTAAAAACTACATTTTCTGTGTAAACTTCTATTACAATAACGTGAGGTTTGCATTTATGAGTGACAAGGAATGTATCATGTTCATTACCTTTCTTCCTGTGTAGAGTAATTATTCTTTCATGATTTTTTATTTTTTCAAATTTTTTTTAGAACATTGTAGATAGTTCTGATGGCTACAACCAGTCTTTGGAAAGTTCTGATAACGTGCTTCATACAACTACAGGTAGGGTTTTTAAATTTTTCTACCATGGTCTTTAATTTTCCAATCTCTTTGTTTGGACAGGAATGATGGAATTCTCCCAAAACAGTTGATAATTTCAACATAAAGGATAGAGGGGAGAAAAAAAGGAAATCATTAGACATTGACATCTGGTGTATGCAATTATATTTATTAGTTTTCAAAGTCAGTTGTTCAATAAAGTTAAGAAAAAAAGAGAGTGTATCTAGACCATTGTTTGCATTTTTAAAGACATCTTAATTTGTTTTTCTAGAATTACTTTAAAATATTTATCTGATTGCTTTTTAAATTAATGATTGTTTCAACAGCAACAGAAAAGTTTTGAAAAGCAACATATGAATTTTGCGAATTGTTTATTTGATTTACAATAATTACATAGTTATATTGCTGTTATTATTTAACTGATTTATACTGGTATTCCAGCTTTAAGGTTTCCAGTGTTCTAATTTGCATGTACTACAATGGGAAAGAATGGAGCATAGCTTTACCATTGAAAAAAGTTTCTAATCAAATTTCATGTTTAACCTTAATGCAAAGATAAAAAGGTTGTCCATTAATATTATTATTATTGTTATTATTATTATTATTATGGAGAAAGTCAGGTGGACATATTTTGAGATTTAAGGAATAGATCTATAGAGATGTTAAAATTTTAGAATAGTTATTGATTTCAAAAATAATATAACTCTGAAAAAAAAAATGCTCTTCTCTTACTAAAACTTTCCTTTAAAAAAAAAAGATAAGAGGAAATTTTTGGCTGTCATAAATAGAGATTTTGTTGATATTACATATCAGTTAGCTTCTGAAATTATGTTTTTCAATAAAGAATGACAAAGTTCCATCAGTTTCTTAAAAATGAAAAGCTTAGCATGAGTCCAAAAGAAAGAAAATAACTATAAGTCAATATTTTTAAAATTGGCACTTTTATTTCCTATTTTTGATTACCAGGCTCTTTGCTCTTTTTTTTCCTCTTTTAATCTTTATAGCAAGTAGCAAGGGATAATTCAATTTTTAGGAACATGTCTCATTTTCTGGGGAATGAACATTGATATCCTTAACATCCCTTGCTTGAATGAATAGCGAAATGAATTTGAATTTTCTGTCACATGATGTAGACAGGAGAAAAAAGTTGAAAAAAAAATTCTAACATCTGGGCTTCCATCGCTGAAATTAAACATAAAAATTCCTTTCATTAAACATAAAAGTGATTTGCTATGATAAAAGAGTTTGATGTGTTGTTCGTTTCTAGAATGGTTTCTTTTATATTAGACAAACTTAATATTAGCATTCAGTTTCTATTACATTTTATAAAATTTATCAGACATACATGTAGCAATGAAATGCAGAAATTGTGTGTTTTTCAACTGTGATTTCTTTTTTTTTTTCACTAAGGAATCCATATGATAAAAAGTGTATGAACCAGAAATTAATTTAAAAATATTTTCTTCCCATTACTGAAACTAAATAATGTGCATGATATTCCTTAAGTGCAGTTGAAGATATTCATAGATTTTACTTGTATAATTGTATAACTTTATAACTATACTAAAAACTGAATATCTGAATTCTTATCTTAGCATTTTGATTAATTAAAAAATGTTTGATATGTTTGTTTTAAAATGCTATAAATAGGAGACTACTGTCATATATCAGACATGAATTCCTGTGATGATAGTACTACAAATGAAGCGGTAACATCTGTCCTTAGTACAAATACTGGTCTTGAAGCCAATGAAGCATTAAGCTCCACAAATCATGGATTCTCATCACATAATCAATGTAAGTAGTTTGTTTTATATATTGGAATAAAATGTTTTTCCTTAATGTAATTTTTAAGAATATTTTAATTAAATACCATTTAGTAAAACTGTACATAGCATTTGTATACTCATCATGGAAAGATTACAGATAGAAAGAAATTCTAATTTTTCTATCAGCTTGATGTAAAGTATTGTATAAAGATTGTGTTCAAGTATTGACAGGAATAAAATTTTATACTGCATTAATCACTTGGTATTTTCTAAAACTAATGCTGTAAACTGATGATTGCAAAATACTTCACTAAATTTTGGTATTTAAAATTCTTTCACTTGATAAAATGTGGGAAAGTGCTTTTATTTTTTTCTATCCACATAGGAAAAATTAAACACCAAATTATTTAACAGATTTTTAATGATTCTATTATATTTTCTAAAAAAAAAGTTTTGTATATAAGATAAAACTCTCTCTCACACTTAATGTTTCGTACAAAAAAAGGTAAATTTTTACGTATGACTTGTTTGTAATTTTGAACATAAAATGTCAATATGGCATCAGCCATGATATCAAAACCACATGTTTAAAAATGCAAATTGGTTATGTGTTTAGTATGCAAATTAAATCCCTCTATTTATTTTGCACTTTTTACTTCCTTCATTTGCTTTTAAAGTTAAAGTAAAAAATCATTTGATTAGCAATATTCAAGAGCATCATCTTTAATAAATTGTTGGAATATATATCATTTGTATGTTTATTTTGCAGTTTTTGTATTATCTGTATAATAATTTAATAATAAGGACCAAGGCATCCTAGTAGTTAGAATTTTACGATTTGGTACTGAGGATGCTTGGTTTGAGTCCCGACAAGTGCAACTGAATGCTCTTGTGTCTGTGCTGGATACGTTAAATCTATAGGCTAGAAAGTCCATCTATGGGCCTGCAGGATTGTAAGAAGAGTGCAAGCCCCCCAGATGTTCCTCTGGAGGTGCTTTACTTAAATTGAAGTGGCACTAGGGAGTGATGTTGGTTCATCTATACAGTGCTCTCATTACAAGCAACTAATAACATGGTGTAGTATAGGCAAAGTTTGAAAGACAAAGTGCCTGCTACATTGTAAAAAAATAATAATTTAGTTATGTGTACAGATACTTCATTTCCTTTTGTAACAGCTTGCTTTCTTGTGAGTAGTCAGTTTTATAGAGAATTTTAATGAGAATACAGTCGATTATGGTTAATCGATTCTAACCACATCACGACACGATCATTTTAATCCTTATAACTGGCTGGCCCGAATAAACGAACTTGCCTTATGTTACAAGACAGGATCCAGTCCGAAGGATTTGGTCTGAATAAGTGGCTGGTCTGATTAACTGGTGTTCCAATTAACCAGAATTGACTGTACTTGTAATATTTTTCTTCTATAAGTGCTAAAAATATATTGATTTTTCTTTCAGCTTCTACTCCCTTAGCATTATAATGTTTTTTGGTTGTTTGTTTTTTTAGTTTCTGCAGATATTCATAATTCTGTGGATGAGTTACATAGTTGCGCAACTGTTAGCAGTGCTACTCATCCAGATTCTACCAGAAGTCCTGGGGAGATATCTGAAAACTCATCTGGTTATTCACTCCCATCAACATCTATTACAGATTCCTCAGATATTGTGCAGTCAGAGTATTCAAGACCAAGAAGAGATTTGAGGAGCAATCGCCGTTGTGAGTGATAAATTTTAGTTTTATCTCTTATTGGATGTTCTTCAAAACAGTATATTTGTTGCTACTGGACAGGACTATTAATGCATAACCACATTTCAGTCTAAAATAAATTTGCTGGTGTCTATGTATCTTGAACATTATTAGAATGTCTATAACTGTTATTTGAGATATCTTGAAGTATATAAGGTTTATCTTATTCTGTTAAAGTTGGAAGGGTTATTTTCTCACATTTTTTAGTTGTTTATTTTCCACTAAAAATAATGTAAGTACTCGAAGGTATGTAATTAAAAGAGTAAAGAGCTAAGTTTATTATAATAATTAAGGGATGCATATTTTTTTTTACATCATAAAACTTCCTTGACTGTATGTTTGGTCACATAAAATCTATTTTATATTTCAGAATATAAATTAGTCATAAGGCAGGAATATGGAAGAACAAAAAATGTTGCACCTGTTAATTATGAATGAAAAACAATAAGACCCTTACACTGATCCCCAGAAAGGTTTTTTTTAATGTGAAAATTGGTTAATGATATTTTTATCGTTTCCTAATATGTTCAATTTTTTTGTAGTTCAAGGTAAAACTACCTAAAAAAGTTTTTCAAAAATCATACAGCTGCTTTATAAAAAATATAGCCTTTCTTTAATTAAGCTCAAGAATAACTGAAAGACTATAGTGCTGGCATTCAGGCCAGAGCCTGTGGATTTGAGTCTCACTGTTGCCATGGATGTTTATAGTCATTTGGAATTGACATTAAACTCCAGTCTAGTTCACCCTTGTGTAGCAAAAGTTGACCATAGCCTCTAAACTAACAAATCTTACCAGAAATTTAATACTCAAGATACTATGAAAGTCTTACATAAAACAAAGTGCTGATTTTTTTTTTCTTTTTCCCAAAACAGATTAAACATTTTTTCATTATTTTTAGAAATTAATGTTGAAATCCAAAATTATTTTCAGAATTGTTAGCAACCATGACCAGTCATACCAGAATACTACCATTGGAGGCATGTGTATATGGGATGTTGAACATTAGTGTATTATTATGCCTTTGTTTTTATTTAATATAAAATCATCGTAATTAATTCATGTTTTAATTTATAAATGTGTGTCAGCATAATTAAATATAATGTTTTCAAGATTTGATATTGGTTGCTTGGTGTTTGTCATGTAATTTTAAGCAATAAATTTATAATTGAAATTAATAATTACTATTTATAACTTAATAATATTTGCACATTTTTCATTTGCATAGGGTGTGAAGATTGTGGTGCATTTTATGAAAAAGGATGTTCACAACATAGAATACAGCTGATATACGATAAACCAGTATTGAGTCGTGCTTGGGCCAGTTTACCCGGTTCCTATTTGTATGTGAATAAAATAGCAATAAATGAAGAAGGCGAGCAAGGTACTTAAGTTACTTTTTAAATCTGTGTAATATATTACTTACATGAAACTTCTGAACAGAAATGTGCAGCTTCTTAAAATCCACAATAAAAATTAAGAATTATTAATGTTTAATGTTCTTTTTACCTGAAGTTTTTTATAATCCTTTTAATTATAAAGTTTGATTGAAACAAAAATGTTGGAAACTTTCAAGAATATTGCTTGTATTAGTTAGTTTAGGTTAGGTAGTTCACTGTGATATTTACTACTCAGTGTAGTTATTTGCCTGTATGTTATTGATTATTAAATTAAAAATGAGCTGATGAATTTTGCTCCTTAGTGTATAAAATTCCTTTCTATTTGAGAATTAAGTAATCATTCACTTTAGAATGCATGCTTTTTCTTCCTTCAGCATTATGTTTTGAAAGTAGCAGGTAAAGAACTCCTATGTCCAATCTACTTGCATCCTTTGTAGAAATTATTTATTTATTTAGCTTTTAGCATTAAGTGTAGATTGTGAATCAGTGAACAAGTTGCCATATTACTTTATAGCATCTATCATGAGTTCAATCTAGCTGAGTATACTAATCTTTTTTCACTTATCAATGGTGCTGTTTCCATTGTCATTGAACATGGGAAATTCATTTTTAGGTTAAAAGTTTCAATTCATAAAGTTGTATGTCTGGCAAGGTTGTGTTCATGGCATGCAATCAAGTATGAAGTCTTTTCTCTTATTTAGCATTAACGAGTGTGACTGAGCATCTTAATGCTTTTCTATAATATGTAAATCATCAATCAGTCATTCTAAAAATTCCGTTAGATGGGTATAAAGAAGGAGAAAAAAATGCTGGAAATACCAAAACTAATGAAATAAAGAAGTATCTGCCTTTCACATTGTTGTTTTAGATTTTATTTGTAATTAATATATTTGAGGGGGTGAGAAGCCAAGGGGTACAAGTGACAATTCCATCATTTTGTGAAAATGCAGTTTAAAATTAAATAAATCATTTTGATAAATTCCCTGAAACTCTCAAGTCTGTATAATGCTTATATTATGGTTCTAATGTATAACCCTTGAATTATTAACTATCCATAACCGCACTTACCTCTATTTATTTATTTTTTTAAAGTCACTTGTACCCCTTGGCTTCTCCCCCCCCCCCCCCCCATTAAAAAAGTTGCTTACAAATACATTCAAGATTTATTTTTATTTGATTTAGAGTGATTAATTTTTACATTTATTATACTTTAAGCATGAACCTCAAGCACTATTGCTCATTATTTAAAGAGAACTGGCTTGTTTATTTATATTTTTAGTTTCACTCGTATATTAATTTTTTAACCTGAGTATTTATATCTGTATTTCAACTATATAATCAGTAGTGATTGTAATTTTGGAAGAATATATTTCACTTCATTTAGCATGCTTTATTTTTATAAAGCCTTCTGTTTATATCTTGATGCATCTGCATAAGCTTTTTCTAGATGTATTTTTTCTTTTTTGGGACATAGTAACAAAACCTTTCCTGTATAATATTTAATTGCAGTATTTCAACAGTTTAGGAAATGGCCTTAAATTTTCATGTTTTGATCCTAATAGTCCGACAAATAGTCTAATTTTTTTCTCTGAGCAATGAGTATAAACCCTAAAAAAAAGTGTTGAAATAGATGAGAAGAAAACCCCCAGCCACAGTGGCCTCTCTAGGAATGATACTGCGGACTGGCTAAGGCTTGCTCAGAGTTACTTCAACCACGTTTGTTAATTGATTATCTTACTGTGAAAAGACTTATTAAATCTAACACCAAATCATGTCGGCTGGGCCTCTGTGTTGAGTCTACCTGTCAAAAGACATGGGGCTCCTTACTGAAGTCTCCTGCTCCCCCTGGCCTACCCAGGGCTGTGGGCATGGCAAACTTTAAACTTAAAACAGGCCATGATTATTTACAAGCCCACCTTTGCCATATTGGTTTGGTGGACTCTCCATTATGCCTACTATATGTCATCAGTGATATAACTAGTGCCCACCTCCGCAGTTGCCCAGAACTCAAAGACTTAGCAGGCTTTTCTGCAGTTGTGTGGGTTTTTTTTTTATTTTTTATTATTATTTTTTTATTTATTAATTATTTTTTTTTATTTTACTGTTTTTCCTGTTTTGAGACTTTATTGGGCTGCCCAAAAGAGACCGATGGTGTAACTTGGTCAATGTTTGGTATAGGGGGGGGGGGGGAAAACGTTTTAAAAAGATTGTATAGTTTTATGGTTTGTTTACAAATTTAAATTGTGTGTGTATATCATTAAAATCTAAATTAGTCATATAAAGGATTATGACACTCTTTATTTTGTAAACATCTCAAATTACTTAATGTTATTAAATTTTTCTAGAATTCAGTGTATAATGCAATATAGCTAAATATATTTGGGATAAACATCATGAAAGTAGTGGAAAATATTTTGCACAGTCTTAAAAAAAGTTGTTGTAGTATTAAAAACTGTCTAACTTTTCTTTTTAAAAATGTTTGAATTCAGTAAAAAGAAAATTTAATTTTTATAGTATGAAATTCATATATATATATAGTAAACTTGTTATTTTTATTAATGGTGTTCTTAACAATTAATAGATGTATTATGTTATTAAATTTGTTGTATATGCCATGTAAAATGTTACTAAATGGATATTTTTATTTTGTAAAAATATTTTTTCATGAAAATTTTTTTAAAAATTAAGTATTTAAAGTCCTTAAATATCCAGTGTTCATATACAGGCAAAACATCATGTACGAGCAGTGATACTTTTATTTCAAATCCCTTCAGTAGGGGAAATTATTTGTTGTCTTATTGAATGAGGAAATAAGAATATAAGAGTAGTTATGTGGAAATATAACACCACATTTTTTTTTACTTATTTTAATGCAGTCTATGGAGTTTTTGCTAAGAAAACCATTCCTAAGCGCACTCAGTTTGGACCAATTGAAGGCATACTAGTCAAACGAGAAGATCCTCCTAGTGATAATTTTATTCTACTGGTAACTTTTTCTTAAATTTTTTATTTTTAAACCTCATTTAATTTGATATTATTTTTTGTGATAATTTTGTATATTTTATATATTATAAAGATGAAATTTAATTCATCATGATTTTTTTTTTTCTTTTGGTCTATCAGAAAAGTGGCTATGTTGTTTGTTGTTCTAGTTTATTTTCAGTGAGAATCATACAATTCATGTTTGTATACATAGCAGATTCGTTTGTATAGCTTGTATTTGAGTTGACTGAGAATGTGTTGCCACTATAAAGTTCATTTTAGTAACTGCTGTATTCAGTTGATACTTGAAGATGCACTAGGCAGCATGCATACAAGATTATTTGTAATGTGTCCTGTAGAGTTAGGCTGGAGTACTATTTAGAGTTGTTATGTATCTGTCTTATCATAAACTATTAAGTTTATACAGTAGCGAAAGCTACATGATTCTTTTCTTATTTAACCCAAGCAAATAAACTGTAAATTGCGATTTTTTAAGATTAAAGTTGATTTCTGTATTGAAATATGTTAGTGCTACTCCCTAAATTAATATGCCTAAGAAAAAGGTATTTTACTTAAGGGGATGACTCTGAGGGGAGGCAATTGATTGCAACTGCTGAATTGAATCTATCATCTACGCATTCCCTGTATTCTCTGTTTCTACAACTTCCCACTTATTAGCTAAATCTACACACAGTTTTCACCTGTTATATATCAAAGGTACAGTGAACCTGGCTACTGCAGTATTTTAGGTACTATAGAAAATATGGTAGAGATTTTCTGTTATCTAGTTAATCATATAAGACAATTATAGAAATTGCAATAAATTCTTAACTGAACTGCTAGAAAGAATAAAATTGAGTAACACGATAATCATTTAGTAAAATAACTACAAGGGACTGTCAACCCTCAGCTTAGTGTAAGTTTTAACTTATGCTAAGATTAGAACATAAGATTTCATTATTCTCATGTTTGGCATCAGTAATTAAATAGAAATTTTTTCTTTTAGTTTAGGAACACTATACTCTTTGCCTCAGTACTAGCTTACCTCACTCAGTGTTTTATCTCTGAGTGTGCAGCGAATCTTGTTTCTTGCAACTTAAGTCTTTATAAAGCAATTTATTTGATATGCTTATTAGCAGGAAGTTTCTGAGAAAGTTGAATGTTTGTTTCATTTTAAATTACTGTATATCTACAATTAAACTGACAGAGAAGAAATTCAGTCCGTGTTCAGTTTTTGCATCTCCATTACTCATATCATGCCAGTAATATTATTAAGTCCCATGCAGTGAAGTGCTATACAATGTACAAGTATTTATGAACTTAATTTTATTGCTTTTCAATAATGTACATGCATTGCATCACAGCATGCACACTATGTGTACTGTCTTGCCTCTCATTTTTAGCCTCTGCATGCACATATTTGTATTAGCCTACATTGTTGATACAGTTATTTTAAATTTATACAGCATACTATTGCAGTGCTATGTATTTCTCACTTCATTTCAAGTGTTTTTTAATGATGGTGATGGTATTAAGAGTTGGGAGTTTTGGAGTAAGAGGTATTTGTGTTGTTTTTCCATTTTCTTTGGATCTTGTGCCTCTATTACTTGCAAAAAATAAAGGACAAGTTGTATTGTCAATTTTAATAGGTATTTTGTGTGTTACAGTTTGAATTATCAAAAATATTTACAAGTGTTCAAGGAGTCACTAATCTACATCAATTCAAGGTTTCTGTGGATTGTGGAAGATCTTGAACTGATTGATTTTAAGATTTTATTTTCCACATGCTAGAATTTTTGGGACTTTGACTATAACTTCCAGGAATTTTAAAGTATCTTTTTAAAAATCACATCTGAGTTTTCATCTGTAATAAGTTTTTAGTATGAAATATTTACCCATATTCTGAAAGAGTGCCTAAGATTAAAGGGCACTGCATATTTCTTTTAGAGTACTATATTGTTATATGTTTTATTGTAAAAGGATGGAGAATGCATGGAATTGAAGGTCAGAAAGATGTTCCTTTTTGAACTACAATTGATTTTTGAATTTCTGAAGTTACACTTGTGTCTTAACATAATATATCTGTTGCATTTCTGATTTAAAATCTTAAAGCCCAAAAAAAGCTGCTTTGAACTTTCGTGCTAGCAAAGGAAGAAAGTTCCATAGCTTGCTGGATCTAGTTGAAAGCATAAAATCTGTTGTTGATCTTGCTTTACTGGCAGTTAAAGAGCTATTTTATTATACAAATCTAATAGTTATTGTAAAATTATAATTTTGAGGCAAGGGGTTAAACCTGGCTACCTTTTTAAATTTCAGAAATCTATATTAAATTATTGCATTATGTTCCTAATTTTTTATCAAATTTATGCCACAGTAAAAATATTTTTAATAACACATATGTAAGCTGCTAGTACGATAATTATAAACTTGGATAGGTATTAATTATAGCTGATTTCATGATTCAGGGATTAGAAAATGTGAGGTTTTGGGAATGTTTTGGAATATCTGGAATATGAATGGGAACCTTGGTTTTTATTTACAGAATAAATAAAAAAAAGAAAACCCGTTTAGTTTATAGAATTTCAACATCAAATAAATGGCAGACCATATAAGTTTGTTTTATGGACTAAAATAACTCACATTAAAAGAGTATTTCATCAAAGAATTATTCCCCTATCTTCTTCAGTATATGGATATTTACAGTTATTTTTAATTTTGTTATTGATGAAAATATGAGTTTGTTTCCATGTGAATTATAGGTGGAACATGATGGTGTGCCTTTCTACATGGATACATCTGATGAATCGATGAGTAATTGGATGCGCTTTGTTAGACGAGCTGAAACGCACAAAGAACAAAATCTTATTCTAGTCCAACAAGGTCAATCCCTGTACTTCAATACAACTCGTTCCATTAATCCCAAAACTGAGTTGAGAGTTTGGTATTCCCCTGCATATGCAGAGAAGTATGGCTTACCTATTTTGGAGCCAAATGAGGAAGAAAAGAAAGGTACCATTATGACAAGCAAATTTTGAATTTTTTTCCTAATAATTCCTAATCAATTATAATTCCATGAATACTACTACTTAATAATGTACAAAACATGCTTTAATCTTTTTCCCATTAACTAAAATAATTCAATTATATATTTTTATTTTTTTAACATGTGTTTTTATTATGTAGTTCAATTTAAAAAAAAAGAGTTATCTTAAAGCATGGGCGAACATATAACACAAAGAAAATTACCGAGATACTTTCACAGAAAAATTTTGATTGTGACATTGGTAACATAATCATTGCAGTTGAAATCATCCAGTAGACAAATCTAAGACATGAAATATACTTTGATTTCAATTTTACAAGATGCACTTGTGGATATTTTAGATTCTTATTAATTTTCTTAAACTGTCAGCATTTGTCTTAATGGTGCGTAGCATAGTGGTATCAGCATAGTGGTATGCAAGGATTGCTCTACAAAGCACATAACTTATATAAACTATCTTCACAGGTAATTTTATTTGACCTAGTTTTTGGTTGGAGATAAAGTTGGTTGAGTTACTATAACTCTTTATATCTGCATAAACTTGTGTGTATTTAGGAAATTAACATTTAAACTGAATAATTGCCAGAGGTAACTACTGAAAGGCAAAATGAGTGTCAAGCAGAAAAATTTTTAAACTTGACCTTCTCTATTAAAATTTTACCTGTTTTAAGATAAAGATTATGATTCTTAAAGTTAAATTAACTTCTAAGTACATATGGTAAAGCAATTAATGATACTAATCTGTGAGAAAATAAAAAAATATTGAACAAATTTATTAAAATGATAGAAGTGAACTAATTTAATGGGCTTTAAGAATTTTCATCATTAGTATGTTCCTTCAGTGGTTAAAAAATCAAAAGGGTATTTTTACCATTTTGGCTTTTATCTTAAAGACACATTATTCAGAAACAATATTTTTGTGCCATAAAACTGACTATTTGTAAGGGATTTCCTTCACCCCACCTCACTAGAGATCATGTAATTTAAAAAAAAAAATTTTCTAAGATAAAACTCTTTAGTGCTGTACATGATGCATTTTTCCTGTGTATACAGTTCTGCTTTCTTAGCATGCATAATTTTGTTAAGGACTTTATGGTGGCCTTTCAGTGTATGCATTCCTCCCTTTTTAAAATTTTCTTGCTAAACTTTTGCTTCATTCAGATGAGTGTAATAGAAAGAAAAGTTTGAGATCTTTGATGCAAAATGTATGTTAATTGTGAGATAAGTTGCCAGATGGCTTTGTTCACATAAAATTTCAATTTTTCTTTGATAGCCATGGAAGAACAAGAAAATGCTTGGCCTTGCTTTGAGTGTAATCAACGATTTTCAACATCAGAAGATTTGCAGAAGCATTTAAATCAGCATGATGAAGAAAATGCTGGGAACAATCCAAAGGTTAGAAATAAATCAAGAACTAAAGCTAAAGTTTCCAAGAAAGGGCAGTTTGCTAAGTTAAGAGTAAGTCAGTTTGATAATATTCGTTAATATATTTTGACCATCCTTACTATTTAATCTGTAATTGGTGTAGTTTCTTTAGAAATTTATGCTCTAGAAAGTATGAAAGATGAGATTAAGGACTTAATGTTCAATTTAAAATCTAATTTATTTAATACCCTATTTATTAGTTTTTAAAAATATTTTACCATCATTTCAAAATAGTCTTTAAATCCTTCTATATCATGTATTTTGACTTCCATCCAAAGTTAATCTGCACTAACTGAAGCAAACACAATTTTAGGTCTGCCTCAGGTAATTTGAAGGTTACTGATTTCGACAGCTTATTTTGGGCTCTCTGGGACTAAAGTTCTTTCAGACATTTTATATATTTATATATCTATCTCTCTATATTTGATATATATAAATATTTATTATTCATCATAAATCTGGATAGGGTGTCTACTTGATCTAGAAGATAAAATAATTTTTGAAGAAGTCTTTGACTTATCAGAATAATGTTGAATGAAACATCTTGCTACTTGCTACAAAAAGTTACAAAATGTTGATGCACATTCAAGTATTCTCTTAACAGCCATCTATCAATCATCTTATGATTTTTAGGTAATGATAATTGACCTTGATTTTGATGTAATTTTTAAAAGTCTATAATATTCTTTTGTTTGTGGTGAGATATGGATTTTTCCTAAGACTTTTTATCTCTAATCTCTCTATCTCTAAGTGAAAATGTGGATTTTGTTGCTCAAAAATAAAATTTCTGCATAGTGTTTATAATGTTTCTATAAGTATCTGGGGATTAAACAGCGATAAGAAACTGATGAAAGAATTTTTTCTTTGGGTATATTTTATGTGATAACGATAACATTAATAATAGCACAGATCTATTTCTCTGTCTGGAACGCGTTTTCCTTTTTATTGCCATATTCAAATGTACTTTGATTACCGCATTTTAAAAATAAAATAAATAGAAATTAAGCTTTAATTGTTGAAATATTTTAATATTATACTTCCCTCTCATTCAAAATATATAAAAATATTTTTCAACTTGCAACATCTTTAAATGAAAAATACCGAACACCTTAATGGTTTATAATTGGCCTGTGTTCATTTATGAATTAAAATTATTAAACAACTGTTAAATTTTTCCACTGCAGTTAATGGAAAATTTACTTACAGCGCATTTAAAATCAATATTTAAAAAAATAATAAATAAATAAAAATATTGGTAAAAAAAAAGCTTCAAATTTTTTTTTTATTTTTATTTATTTATTTATTTTTTAAATAAACACTTAAAACCAATATTTCATTCTTATTTCATACTGTATCAATTTTTACAATAGTTATGTTTGATATTGTTAACAGACAGAATTGAATATTTCATAATTAATACATGTAATAGAATTAAGTAAATTGATGCTATTATGTGGAGTTCAAATTTTATTTAAATTAAAAAAAAAAAATTGCATCTTAAATGGATCATAATAGTGCTGATATTGCATAATTTTAAGTGTGTATAATTTAAATAAAAGAAAGTAGAGAAGCTATTAAGTATACAAATAATATTGACTTTGCGTCATTTTTGATGGGCTAACCACTAGTTACTAAGATTTTGCTATTTTTGTTTTCAGCTAAGTGTTTTTGTTTTCACTATCTATATTTTATCTTATTCAAGCTTCTATTCATGTCTTACTTTTATTACATTTTTTTTAATATGTGAAATATATAATGTAAAAAATGTGCAATTATTTACTCTGTTACTTTTGAAAATATCAGTGGATTTGATTATACATAATTGTTATTTAATGTAATTTAATTATAATGCTTCCCAAGCAAAAAAGTGATTGTGAGTAGAAGAAATAATTTTGAAAATTAAGGTGCTTAAAATTTGCTTAATTTTTACTAGCGGCCCGTCCCGACTTTGTCCGGGTTGAACAAAATATTATACCAATAAATTTCCAGTTGATAGCCAATAAATTGTAAATCTTTTTTTACCTTAAATGTCCAATAAAAAGCGTAGTTCCAAATGTAGTTTGGATGTAGTTAATAATTAAAATAAATTTTTTAAAAGAAAAAGGCGTGCCGTAGAACGGCTAGGTTCGAACCGCTACCGTCAGAACAGAAGCCCACCGCAATAGCACCACGCTAAGGATTGTTGAAGTCCTCGGCACAAAATTGCGGTAGAGGACAGTAGCAGTAACAATGGAGATTGTTAAGATTAAGCACCTAACTTTATTTCTACTGATGAGATATACATAATATATAGCCTATGTCCATCTGGAATAATGTACCTTTCAAACAGTGAAAGAATTTTCAAACAGGTGCAGTGGTTCCGGAGATTACCCTCCATATGCAAAATTGCTCTCTCTTTATATATAAGTATAGATTTCATGTGAAAAGAGTTGGAAATTTGATTGAGTATGTGATAAGTAATCCCTCCTTTAATAATTTAATGATAGATTTATGTTTAGTAGCTTCAAACTATAAATATAGAAAACTTAGATACTGAATTGGTGATGTGATCAGTACTGTGTATAATTGTATAGTATCAATTAAATTATTGATAATGGCAAAGTGCTTGGAAGTTTTCTGTTGGTGTAAAAAAAATATAAAAATTGGCAAAAACACTGCATTAGTGTTATGCTAACTGCTGCTGAAGTTATCAATTAAGAGTGTAAGTCTTATGCTTTTATCTGCCACAAAATACCGCATTAGAAGAATTTTCAGTGTTTTAAAAATTTTTTTTTGTAATCTCAAATTTGTTCAACAGAATATTATATTTATTAGAAATGGTTTTTTTTTTTTTTTTTTTTTTCAATGAGTTCATTCATGAATTATATTTATAGACTGGGGAGAATGTTCCAGAAGGATCTGAGGGCATTTTCATTAGAAAAGCAAGGGGAAGACCTCCAAAGAAATACAAAGTATGTGGTTCCTTTTTATCTTGTATTTCTCATATCTACAAATGTTAGTTTCTGGATTTCAGAACAATTTACGACTATGTTATTCAGTGTAAATCAAAATTTTGGGTCTCTGGTAATGCATATTCATATTTTTTGCTGTGTGTGTTTGTTAGTGGAAAGTTTTAAAACGGTTTTCTTGGAATTTATTACTATCCAGTTATCTTAAGGCATTACATGTATCATAACTGTGAACTGCTTTGCAGCACCTCCAAAAATTTGAGGTACTTATAGAGTGTGTGCTTATATGCTGTTTTACTCTAGAGAAGCTCCCCTAGGGCCAATAGAATCAGTTCTTTTTGTCCAGCATGCTTATAAACCTAAATCCTTTTTAAGGGAATCAGTTGAAATATCAAGGTCATGGTCAGATGATAAAAGTTACAGACTACAGCCATGTCTTTTGCTAGTGACTTAAGCTTGGAAAATATTTGTTGCAGGGGGAGTTGGAGATGATTTGCAGTCCCATAAGAGTTAAGAATTTAATTCTAGATCGGTAGTTATCAGTGCCACACTGAAGTACAGAAGTCATTTTGCCACATACTAGCATTGTTCATATTTTGCTAGTTCTTCGAGCTAAGAAGGATAGGATGCACCCAAGTAGAAGTTCTTTAACCAATTCAATTATGTGTGTTTTGTGTCATATTTTTGCTCATATTTTATTCAAAGTGAATCTATCTCATATGTCAGGAGAAGAAAAAAAAAAGTATCAAAAAATTTGATGCATAACAGCACAGCAGAATGCTATCAGATGTTACAATCTTTTAATATCATGATTTACCACAATAGAATGTTCTACATTTTAATATTATGATTTTCACAATGAGATCCTGAAATACCTCTGAAAACTCCTGAAACCTTTTGCTATTGCTCTTGAAAAGCTTTCTGTAATGTTAGCAGGTATGTGTTTATCTTCAACCCTTTTTGAATGAATGTCTTACTGTACCTGCTATTTTGTTATATTAAAATTCTAAAATCACTACAAAATATTTTAAGGAGTAGGTATGTGCTCCTCTCTTATCTTTTAATTATTGTGTTGTATTTTATTTACTCTTCAAACTACTTGTTTTGGGTTCAATATTAAATAATGCATGATGTTTGCACTTTCTTTTTGTTTAATGTATTAGAACCGTTAGTTTTGGTCATTAATTTAATTACCATGCATTATATCATTAACTTTATTGTTTTATGTATAGATTTTATGGTCTCTAATTCAGTATTTCTCCCCCCCCCCCATAGATACCATGTAAACAAGAAGATTATAAATGTGATATTTGTTATAAAAGTTTTCCTCGCAACTACAGTTTGCAAAGGCATTCGATTATGCATACCGGTGAAAAGAAATTTAAATGTCCTATTTGTGATCTGCGGTTTAGTCATGTATATAATCGTAACAGGTGAGTTACATTTTAGTATTTAAAATACAATTTTTGTTTTTTATTGGGTTTGTTTGATAAATGTAAAATTTTCTTTATTAAAAATAAGATTGATAATTATATTTATTTTTAAGATTGTTAGTGTTTTTTTATTATATAATAATCCTAAACTTATTTTCTTGATTCCTTATGTCAATTATTTGTCAGCTCAAATGCCAGACTTTTCCTTAATACCTTTACCTAAATAGCTTAAAGATGTTGGATATTTCTTAAACAATTGTACAATCAAATGACTACAAAGAAGAAACTTCTGCTTAAAATGGGAACTATTCAATGTTTTAATCTCAAGGTTAAAGTCATTACCAAAAAAATTACTGTGGGACTATTTAAATACTTAGAATGCATGGAGATGCTAAAAAAAAATTCTGTAGTAATTTAATTTTTAAGTGTTTAAATTGCAGGAAACAAAAGTGTTTTTGTCTTTTCTCCCCTCTTCTCTGTTTAGGTTTAAATCATTTAATGTTTGATTTTTTTAACACCCCCCCCCCCCCCCACAAAAAAAAAAAAGAAAAAAAAAAAAAAGAAAAGAAAACTTAGAGCTACTCAAATGTTTGTTCATCAGTTTGCTGTTTATGAGACATTCATCCAGTGCTTTTGTAAGAGAAAATTCTGTTATTATCATACAATTAGAATTGAATTGGCAAGATTGTGCATTTTTGTACTTAGTTTGTATTTTCTACATTCCTTATTATTTGTACCTGGAAATTAAGTAAAAATTTAATATGCTTTTCTCAAATGTTCTTAAGTAAAATTCCAGTATGATATAATGACCTGCTGTACATTTTGTCTTAAAATAGTTTTAATGTTAAGCTGGTAGTTAAAGAAATAATCTACAAACAATTGTAATCAGAAAATAAAGAACGTAAATTTAAAATCAGTTTGCCTCCAATCATGTCATTCTGGGTTGGAATACTGGTTTCCTCATACTTTTGGTGCCATCTGTTATCAATGATGTTACATATTTTAAATACTTGTTTTGAAAATTAAAAACTTTACCTAGCAGTCTAAGAAGAAAAGCAGTGACCTATGATCCTTATCAAGAAATTCAAAACTTTTTTTTAAACATATAATCTGTGGATTATATGCAGGAATTTATATATAATCAAATCATAAATTTTTGAAAAATCTTAATTTGATGTCAAGATGGATCTTGTTTAGAATTTTTCGTACTTTCCCATTATACCGACCTGTTGCCCACATAACGTGAAAAGTTAGCAACTACAATACAAAAAAGGTTGCCAATTACATCATACTTCTAGTGCGAGTCTTCACAAAGACCTCCAGCATGTAATTACTCCAGTCAAGTGTCATGTTTTTAGACATTGATAAATACTTTTGTAAAAACTTTATAGATGATAATACATTGCACCAACATTATATAAAGTGCAAACATATCACAAATGGTAAGCAAACCTTCCACCCATGTGCCAGCACGAATTCCAAAATTTTTACTCCAAAATATCTTTTTCTCCACAATGCATTTTCACTGAATGCCCATTTTCACATTTCTGTTCAGATGGTAAAATACTGACTTCCTGCAAAAAAGTTCTTTCTCACTATTGGGAAGATCACGTAGCTTGTTAGCTTTGGAAAGGGTCATTTTCAAAGAAGACTAAAATGCACAGCAAATTAAATAGCAAAATGCCTTTGCTGATGTAGAGCTGGCCACTTCTTACATACACTTATAATCATAGGCATAGCGTGCTCCTAACTTTTTGGGGGACGCGAATTGAATAATTCAGTTAGGGCCTTCCTTAGTGCATTGACTGCCGGACAGTCCTTAAAATATGAAATATTATGTTTTTTTTTAAAAAATTGAATAACAGTAGTATTGCTGTTTGAGTAGTATTCAAAAGTTATACAATGAGAAAAATAAATATAATCTAAATAAAATGAGAAAAAAAATATAGCATTGAATTTTTTTTATGGATCATATTGCTAAAAACTATGTTAAGGCTTAAGACACAATCAGAATCTTCAGTTTCACAGTTTAAAAAAGTGGGGGAAAACCAACTTTCTTAAAAGTTTTCTACAATTTTCTGATTTTAACTGAACTTCTATTAACATTTTAATTTATTTCAAGTTAAGTTGGGGGGGGGGGGGGCATGCCTATGCTTATAATTGTTATATTTGTAATGCCATGGTACGGTAGTTGTAAGAGATCAAACCCTAATTTCTGCAAGCATATGAGAACTTTTCCTCACCAAAAGTTGCAGTCACATTGACAACAGGTCAGTTTAATGGGAAAGTACTGAATTTTCTATATTCTATGTAATTGAATTATATTTTCTAGACATGTGCGTAAACATAAGAGAGATGAGGATGATCCTCAAGGAGCAAAACCTGTGAAGTCTCTATTTAAGAAGAAACAGGGTATGGAGTGGATATGTACCCACTGCGGCCTCACATTTGATAATTCGAGTGTTTTAAATCTTCATACTCTAACACATGCAGCTGAAGATGTTGCTTTCAGTGAAGGACATCCCTTTTTAGATAGTACAGTAGGAAATGAGGATGGCTTTGATGGCAGTGATGAAAGCAAATTAGGAGAGGAAATGCATAAGTGTCCTGAATGCACTCAGGTATTGATCCTAATTTCTTTTAAAAATGTTTCATTAGATTAGTTAGTCTAAAAATAGATGCTTTTTGAATTGTTTAGCTTGTATGTAGCATTGTCTGAGATCAATTTAATGAGTCTTATGACAAGGGAATATTCATGATTACTTAATTTCCATGATTTATGTGTTACGTTTTTAAAAACTCTCAAAATTTTAAAATGTGTTCTACTGAACAGGAAGTTTAAGAGTTTTATAAAATTGCATAAAAATATAACAGCTTGATGATTTTTTTAAAATTCAGTATGCATTTAAAGAACAACTTGAAGTTCTTTTTTGGTTTATTCATCTGAGCAAAATATACAGAAAAACTTTTCAAGACTCACATTTTTATTATCTCTATTTCTTTTTTTTTGGGGGGGGGGGGAGATGAAAAAGTTTGATAGGAAATTATGATTAATTAGTCTGAAGAAATGTAAGAACTAAGGTTCTTTCAGGGCAATGTATATATTTGTGCTTTATAAATAGAACTTTAGAGTAGTGTATATTGTTAGGATTCTTTTTTTAGTTTTATTTCCATATTGTGTATTGGAGACATAATACATAAAATACTTATTCTAGAAGAGAGAATGTTTCTACTCATTATTGGTGTTTTTAAATGCATGTATCGTAGTTATTAAATCTTCCTTTAAGTGCATATGGAAGCTTGGCTGCAATTTTTATCATTAAATGTCTAATATTTTACTTTTCATTTCATATTAGGAGTAACTTATTTGATTTTACTTAATTTTGTAGGAGTTCCCCAGCCGTAGGGATTTAATTGAACATGCAAGTGTGCATGGTAAAATTGTGAAACAGCGGTGTTTTCGAGGTATCATTAATCCCCTCAAGCCTTTCAAGTGCAATCTGTGTTACAAGTCATTTGCATCAGATGAACGTTTAATTCGACATTATCTTGTTCATGGAAGTGAAGATTCAAAACCTCTTCAGTGTGATATTTGCTACAAACGCTTCTTGAATAATTCAGCTTTAGCTTGTCATGTGAAAGTTCATAGGTTAGTAAACTTCTTATGTATGTTCATCCATTAGTTGAATTTCTGAGTCTCCACCCATCCTTAATTTTTTTCCTATGTTTTTTTTATCAACCTAATTATTTATTGTTAAAATTTAGATTAATTTAGGGAGCTCAGATTGAAAAAAACTTTTAATAAAGGACCTATTTTTTAAAAATTTTGTTATAAAACATTATTTCTGAGATTGAATTGTAGCAGCAATTATGATTCCAGGGTCAGTCATATATTCAAATCCTGGTTCTCATAAATTACTTTCTAACCATTCTAGAAGATTTAATTTGTCTTTAAATTTTCCAGTAAATTAACTAAATCTGTTATTCCATATAGTTTTTTTTCCCCAGGAAATGCCTTTGATCAATGAAGTGTTATTTTGGTACATCATTTTATTTTTTATCAAATAAAAATGTTCTCAGTAAATAGAAACCTGTTATTTTTTAAAATCTTGTTTTTTATATATGTATATTAAAAGAAATTTGCTAGCAGTTTTTAATAATTTTTGGTATTATTTTGGATACAGATTTCAGATATTTTCTGCGTGGATAATCTGCACACAGATAATCAAGAGCACACAGTATTAGGTACTTTATGTCCCATAGGTCCATTGTGTGTGCCAGATATTCTAAGATAAAACATTAGAATTTTCAATGGTGACATTTTGAGGATACTAGTTAAAATTCAAATTATAAATTTTGTGTGATAATCTTTCTTATTTTATTATTTTTTATTGTGATAGTCTTTGTTTTGAAAAAACCACCTTTTTTGCAAAATAATTTTTATCTATTTAAAAGATAATTTAGGAAAAAGAAAGTTAAATAATATAACATGCTTTTGTGAGGTGTGATTGGAATGTATATGTGTTAACAAGAGTAGGTATAACTTGCATTTTATGCATTTAGAGTATTATATGTATATACTGTGGAATCTTGATCTATTGTTTTTCAAGGGACTGACTGAACTGAACAACAAATGTGGGAAAACAATAGATGCAGGAACATAACAAAGCAATATGATAGTCTGGACTGGGTGAAATAAACGATACATATGGGAAAATGATGATTCGGGGAATGATCGATCGAGATTCCACTGTATATACACACATACAGTAGAACATCAATTAATCATACCCTGAATAATTGCTTACCCTTATGTGTTCTTTACTTCATCCAGTCTCGATGATAATATTTCCTAGTTATGTTTATGTATTTATCGTTCAGGGCAATAAGTCACTTTAAAAATGATAGATTGATGTGTATATGTATATATAATTATTTATATATATATATATATATATATATATGTGTGTGTGTATATTTTCCTTTTTCAGTGAAGAACGTAAATCCTATGAATGTCCTATTTGCAAAACTGAGTTCGAACAAATTGTTGCTCTCAAAGAACATGTTCATACACATTGCATTAACGGAGTGTACAAATGTCCAAATTGTACTAAGGTAATTAAATCTGAATTATTCTTTTGAAAGTTCAATGTAATTAATATTGCCCAAATAAATGTCTAGCATATCAAGCAACAGATTTTTATCACTAGAAAAGTGACTTAATTTAATCTACTGTGGATATTGAATGTAGTCTGGTTCATGACCTCTGAACGAATTTAGTTTATTGTTATTTGACTTCACATTGTCTACAATGATATTTTCTACAAAGTCCAGTTGTTTGGGCTATTTTATCATTTACTAATTATTAAAAAAGCAAACTGATTAAAATTTTTTAGCTTAAAATTGTGTATATTTGAGAATTAACTAAAAATCCACTATTGATGTGCATGTTATATTCTCTTTCCATATTATGTTTTGCTAGTTACAGAGATAGCATAGGCTTCTCTGGACTTAAATCTAATTGAATTCTTTACAAAAGTTTTTTTTTCTTAAATTTCCCATTTAAATTATGAATCTGTCTTATGTTTCAGTGTACAACTTTTTTTGTTATTTTTAAGGCATTCTTTATAAATTTTGTTTACATAGTTGATAACATCTGAAAGATTATTGCCATTGTGCATGATAAAATTAAATTATCTAGTTTAAAGTTTTGAATTCATGCTTATAACAATTAATGATAAAATTGTCTTCTGTGCTTTTCTAGTTTAGTACTACAGATAGCATCACTGTTGTAGAACAGCACAGCATTTTAATATTATGCAAATAATCAATTAAACATGCCTTTGACTGACATTTTGATAGTTCTGAATATTTTGTTAGTGACCTAAAGATAGAAACTAATGAATGAAATACTTATTCTAATTTTAAAAGAATTTTTCACTTTTGAAATAATCTTTTCAGTATTAGATATTTATTTAAAATATTTTTAAAAACTAGCTAATTAAAGTGCTCAGTATTTGATCGCTGCAATTAATTAGTAAAAATTAACTTTTACTAGATAACTTTAATAGAAAACTTTAGGCTCTTTGAAGCTTCTTTAAGAAATGTTAAATAAATCAAAAAGGTTTCTAGCTTCTGGTCATACGTGAGAGGTGGGCCATTGATAGGGAAATACGCATTTCCTCCTTGGTTAATCTCTCGCCTGACTGCTCAGCTTTTTCCCCGCCAAACGGCAGTGTAATTTTCAGGCGATTAATCTCGAGGTAAACTGAGATGCAGTTACTGAGCAGTTTTATGCAAATTTGTTTGTAGTATATATATAAAGGCTGTTTGGCCGAAAGTTGACGGCTCTCGCGTACTTGATGTTTCGTTTGTAGTATGCTTTTATGATTTAAGTTTCTTGAAGGATTTTTTAATAAACATTTTGTTTTAAGTAAAAGCTGAATGTTATAATTCTTTTAAAGGGCTATTGTTCTTCCACTACTCTGCTAAACATGTTTAAATTTTTGAAAGGAACATTAGTTTGTAATATTCATTCTTTACTTTAATGTAGCTATGATGATAGCTCTTACTACTCTAAGGTGATCACTTCTGGTGGATATAAAATCAATTTTTTATGGCCTTTTTTATCTTAAATGTTCATTATTTGTTAATTTTTTAGATATTTGAAGAATACAACCAAATTCGTAAACACATCAGAGCATTTCATTCTGAACGGAGGTATCCTTGTGATAAATGTGAAAAAATATTTCCTCGCCCTGATAAACTGAAATTGCATATGCTTCGACATTCAGACCACCGAGAATTTCTCTGCGCAAATTGTGGGAAACAATTTAAGAGAAAAGACAAACTGAAAGAACATATGAAGAGAATGCATGCTCCAGATAGAGAAGCTAAAGTAAATGCCAAAAATTCCGGTAAAACTGGATCAAAGAAATTTGTTCCTAAAGTATGTATAGCATTCTTACTCTTTTATTTTCAATATTTCAATATCTGAGCTTAGGTTCTTACTTTCTCATCAGTTTTTTAGAATTTACATTATTATTTAATTGATGCTATCTCTCTATATTAACAATGAATATCGTTTTCTTGGTTTTATTTTTTAGAATTGGTATTTTTGTAGCTAACATTGTGATTTCACCCTCTTGCTATTCCACCGAAACCCTCTGACCTTTTAAAAAATGGTATTGCATAAAATGTTCAATATATTTTACTCAAAGGGAGAAAAGATCCTGATGCCCTTTTGGAGCGTTGTTTAAAAACATACTCCTTGCAAATTTCTGCAATTATGTAGGATATTGTATTTATTTCAACTTACCTAATATTCATATTATTTTGTTTTCTCTCTTAAATGAATATTTTCATTGTGTAAAGTTTAGAAAATAATTGTGGTAAGTTAATTATTAAATGATGGTAAATTAGATTTCATTTCACTTAATTTCAGAACCAAAGTGTGTACCAGTCACAAAAATGCCTAAAATAGGTCTGGAAAATGATGCAAAATTAGTGATCAATTATGAAAGATTGTAATCATATCTAGAAAAAAAAACATGAATTTTACAGTGCATGAAATATAACTGTATATAGATAATTTTTTCCCCTTCTATCTTAGAGAATGTTGCTTTCAGAAAAGAAAAGAGCTCATAGCGAGTTAAATGTTAAGATGTATGTATATATGTTACTTCTACATATTGTAAAATGGGGCCCATTTTCACATATCTTATGTGCTTAGAATTACAGCCCTATTCCATTGAATGTGCATTGTTTTAAATGATTTCTTACAATGATTGATGAGGATCCTTTTTTTATTGCATTTTTTCTTACGTCATGTTCAGATCATGGTTAGGACTAATGAGAAGTTTTGAAGTGTTTTTTCTTTTAACCCTTTATTTCCCAGTGTCCTTTAAAGTTGAAATTATGACCTAAAAATTTCTAGGCACTCTGTTTAGGCTTAAAGGAGTACACAGTTAAAATTTCATAAAGATTGCACTTCCGGTTTTGATTTTGTGGATGTTCCATGACCTGGAACACTGGGAAACTAGCGTTTTGAAAAGTGTGGCTAAGCGAGCATTGCGGTGAAGCGAACAAAAGAAAAAACGCACACACACAAATAAAAATACAACAAAAACCTTGATTATATATGATTTTAAATAAATATTTACAGTTCCTATATACAAAAGCAGTTCCTATATACAAAAAACACACAAATAAAAACCCAATTAAAAAAACTTGATTATAAGGAGTACACAGTTAAAATTTCATAAAGATTGCACTTCCGGTTTTGATTTTGTGGATGTTCCATGACCTGGAACACTGGGAAACTAGCGTTTTGAAAAGTGTGGCTAAGCGAGCATTGCGGTGAAGCGAACAAAAGAAAAAACGCACACACACAAATAAAAATACAACAAAAACCTTGATTATATATGATTTTAAATAAATATTTACAGTTCCTATATACAAAAGCAGTTCCTATTTATACAAAAGCAGTTCCTATATACAAAAAACACACAAATAAAAACCCAATTAAAAAAACTTGATTATATATGATTTTAAATAAATATTTATTGTTCCTATACACAAAAGCAGTTCCTACACTTAAAAATATTCACTAACCAATTTTTTTGCTTCGCGATATTTTTGGAAGCACGTTAGTCCCTTCTGAAAAAAGCAAAAACCAACATTGCAGGTTTTGCAACATTGCAGGTCCTCGAGTTTACTGTTCGTAAACTCCAGGATGCTGCCCAGGCAATTGACGAACAACGAGGAGCCCGGAGGACTAGTATTGCACATTTTGGACATAGGGCTTTTGTTCGAGGTATGCGGTAGAAGTTGAACCGGTTTGGACTGGCTAAGCTAGACAGAGAGGTCACCAGAGAGAAACACGTGTTCTACTGCTCAAACTGCGCTAGTTTCCCAGTGTTCCATATCATGGAACACCTTTTGAAAATCTTTCGTTATTGCTATGGTTTCGGTATAATAAATTTAAAATAATATAGAATAAATAGTTTAGAGTATAGCCAATACAATAACATAGAATTTTTTTTCCTTTCAATTTTTTTTGTATTTAAAAATGATTTTTCAATTATGGCTCTGAAATATGGCTCTTTTTTATAACGCCACTGGAACGAGGGTATGTATGGACTTGTGACACGCTGCCATGTATTATCAAAAAGAGTAGATCAAAGTAAAAAATGAAGCTAATTGCTTAGTTTTTCGCAGAATTTTGACGGTTTTAGAAGCGAGTAAAGTTTGGTGTTCCACTATATGGAACACCGGGGAGCAAAGGGTTAATGTATCGAGTCTTAAAGCAGGCAAATATACTGTGCATAAAAAAACAAAGGGATAAAAAGTTTTACAACATTTTGTTGAATGTTAAATTGTGATGGTGAATATAAACAGTGATAATGTGGCAGATATCTAATGCATTTTCACTTGTATTAAATGCAAGTTATATTGTTTATAAAAGATCAAACTAATAAAAACTGCATAAATATATGCGTATAATTATGTCTTACTTTGATCTGTGAAAAATGTTGCATATGGCAGTCTCAGGCCTCATAGTCCTCCTATATTTCCTATATTTTCTCCATTTGGCAGATATTCTCCTATATTTTCACACCAATTCCTATATTTCCTATATTTTTTTACATATACTGTTAGACGCTATCCGAAAATTAAAAAATTCATACCTCCACAAAACATCTAAAAAGTGGAAGATTGTTTCTGATTTAACTCACTAAATGGCTGCACTGATGGATATGTTTGAATGCTGTGAGCTTTGAGCCATTTTTTTCCTCCCCATCTCCTCTCTTATTCAACAGCAAGTTTTGATTTAGAAAAGTTGTCCATTATTGGAGTTAAGCCTAAAACCATGCTGCAAGCACATTGAGACACCAAGATTTTGGAATGAAGACCGTAACCAAATTGTTAGTCATTTTCTGTGTACTTTTGAACTGGGTCACGCTACAGCAGATACTTTGAAAGACAAAATATTTTTGACACTTGCACTTGATAAGTTACCAGTTAACAAATTGTTAGCCCTAAGCTCTGATGGACCACCTGTTAACCAAAAATGTCTTGAAGAAATTGACAAAGGACTTAAAGATAGAGATTGTCTGCCTCTTATCAGAGTAGGTTCTTGTAACTTGAATATTGTGCACAATTCTTTTAAGCATGCAATGACTCATGCAGCAAATCACTGGAACATTGAAGATTTTTTGGATACTTTATTTAAATTTCTACATAAATATCCAGCTCGCAAAGAAGATTTCCGAGGCGTCCAAATCGAAGTTGGGACTGAGGAAGAAATGATAATGAGATTTGTGAGTAATAGGTGGCTGATACTGATACCAGTCATTACTAGGATTATCAACCAGTGGGAAGCATATATTTCTTAAAATTCATACCAGAAAATAAAATTAAGAGCCAGTTGCAATCCCACTCATATCAATTCTTGAGATCTGTTCTTATTGATTCTTCTACTTTGACTCGTTTACATTATCTGAAATCGGTAGGCGAAAGCTTCGAAAGTTTTTTGAAAATTATGCAAGTAGAAGAACCGTTGATTCATATTCTTTATGATGAACTTTGCAAGTTAATAAAAAGTCTTTTAACAAGGGTTGTAAAGCCTGAGAAAATGCAAGAGAAATCTATATTCAGACTGCTTTCTCTTGACCTGAAAAATTCTGATAATGTACTACAAGGAGAAAAGATTTCTCTTGGTTTTCTTGCCAAAAAAGAAGCTCAGAAACTTTAAAAAAAAGGTAGGAAATATTTTTATTTGGAAGCAAAAAATTTCATCATTGCTGTTATTGATTATTTATTAAAACACCTTCCTTTAAACAATGTATTGCTGAAAAATATTCACATTTTATATCCATATGTCAAGCATGAACAGCGTTCATTACGATGCTTGACAAAAGTTGCCGAACAGATGCCTGCTGTAATTAAGAAAGAGGATATCGATAAAGTATGTGAAGAGTGGAAAATTTATATGAATGAGGAAACAGATGATGATTTAGTCAATATAGAAAATCCCTCAGGTTGCACTAAATGAATTGATGATTACTGGCTGACTAAATTGCAAATAAGAAATAATTTTGGCAGTGTCAAATATCCTTACCTCACTAAACTTATTAAAGCAGTATTGAGTATATATCATGGACAGGCTGATGTTGAACGTGGTTTTTCTGTAAATTGTCGCTATGTGACAACTTCTCGTGCTTCTTTGAACGAAAGGACAATTAACAGTCTTCGTACAGTTGAGGCAGAAACCAGAAGCAGAGGCGGTGATGTAACAAAAATTCTCGTCTCTCCCAAGATGTTAAAATATTTTAGAGAAGCCCACAAGATGTATAAAGAATACTTAGAAAAAAATAAAAAGGAAGAAGAAGAAAGAGAGGCTTTAAATTCAAAAAGGAAATGTGATGATGAATTGAAAAATTTAAAAGTGATGAAAAAACATTTACAAAAAGCAGTGGATTCTAGTCATTCTTTAATTGGCGAAGCTAATACAAGACTATCAAAAGCAGTTCAGAATAATAATATGGCAGAAGTATGCTCTGCACAAGCCCTTCTACAGCCAGGGCACAAAATGCTTACTGAAAAGGGAGAAGAACTCAAAAAAGTTGAACTGCAAATTAATATGTTGGCAAAAAAAGTTAAAAAATAATTTATTTATTTTTATTTATTTATTTATTTTTAACATCTGTAATATTGGTATATGTCCATTCAGCAAGCATGTAGTACATTATTAAACTTCTGTTTATAAATTGTTTTGCATTTATTAAATATAGATTATTTTACTGGCACCCAATGACTTCACACATTGTGCTGATAATGGTACTCAGTTTTGTCTGTGTACATGCGCTTCAACAAACTATTTTCTACTTAATTCCTATATTTTTTTCTTTTAAACTCCTATATTTTTTCTTTAAAACTCCTATATTTTTTTCTTCCCTTGCTATGACCCCTGCAGTCTTCAAAAACTCTTGTTTGTATTGTAGCTAGAGTGCTGTCATTTGGTATCAGAGTCTGTGTTTGAGTTCCACTGTTGGCATGGATGTTTATAGCTCCTCAGAATTTGCTTTAAGCAGTAGGTCCCAGTCTAGTGTAGCAAAAAATTGATCATAGCACTCTCAAACAATCAATCTTTGTATTGTGTTTGCAATAGCTTAACCTTATTATTCACCAAGTGTTTCCCTAAAAGTTCCTAACATTGTTCTTCATGTGCAATCTCGCCTGCAGAAAAGTTGGTTTAACTATCATAAATTTAAAAAAGAAGCTGCAAAAAGGAATAAATATGACATTAAAGTTTTATTAGTGTTTGTATTTTCAAAAAGATCAAAAAACCCTATTAATACTTGAAAAGAAGGGTAATCTTTACACTGCCTTCATTTGACATGGATCGAGCGAATAGCATAGTAGTGAAGTGTGTGGCATTAGCAGACAACATTTATTGTGGATTTGGTTGAATAAGGTCCTTGTAAAATACAGTATAATGCTCTAATGTTTAATTGGAGCTCCTCGTAATTGCCATCTTTGTAAGATGTAGATATATGTCTTGAAACTTAAAAGTTTAATCTCTGTTATTTGTTTCAGGTATCCCCTACAGATTATCATCGTTTTATATACAAATGTCATACTTGTTTGTTGGGTTTCAAAAGAAGAGGAATGCTGGTGAATCATTTAGCCAAGAGACATCCAGATATTCGACCAGAATCTGTTCCTGAGCTCAATCTACCTATTCTTAAAACCACAAGGGACTATTATTGTCAGTATTGTGAAAAAGTGTATAAATCTAGTTCCAAGAGAAAAGCTCACATTTTAAAAAATCATCCTGGTGCTGAACTTCCAATGAGCAATCGAAAAAAGGTGATACCTCATTTTAAATTTTCTAGCTATTAAAGTTATCTAATAAAATTTATTTCATTATAATCATAAGTATAGTTACTTTTATCATGCATTTTTGATCTTAAAAGATTTTTGAGGTAATGGTGATAAAACTTCTATTAACTAAATCCAAATGTAAAGCACTGCTATCAGTAATTCTAAATCGTCATTTCATTTTTTTTTTTTTTTCTTTCTTTCCTTCCTTTTGACAATTCACATTCGGTACTTAATATGTTAATTTTATGTATTAGTTTCTATGTATGTATTTATGTATATACAAAGCTCATGTTTGATAGTCTTTTTCCAATAAACCATAATTCTCATGGTTTTTAAGGTTGAGAGTAGAATTTGACTTCAAAATCAGCACATCTGCAGACAACAACATGTTAATCTGTTGTGCTCTGCTCTGTGTTTAAGATTTATTTTTTTTTTCTTCTTCTTCTTCTTATTTTAATTATTATAGTAGTAGTAGTTATTATGACCCCAGATATATCAAAAGTTAATTTTTTCTTATTTTAGTTTTTTTTAAATGGATGATTTATTGCTTTATTCAGATTGATTTGAAATATTTTACTTTAATTTTGCAAAATTGTTAAATTATTTTGAAATCTTTCTTCTTTTTTTTATTTAAATGTTTATAAATTAAAGTATTTTACTCAAGTAAGTCATATTCATTATCAGTTTTTTTTTTTCATAATCCCAGACATCTTTGAATTGATAAAGCATTACTGTATATTTAAATTGACTTTGTCTTACATTTTACAATATACCCAAAGAAGGAAGGCTTATTATTTTACTTTAAATAATGGAAACAGTGTAGAACAAGGATGTGAGAATTATTAACATGTAAATAAAATTAAAAGTATTTTAAATTTTATGAAAACAAAATACTAACTACAAAGATGACCCACATCTCTTTAATTTGATATTTAACTTTTATGAATAGGTTCTTTATCCTTTATAAACTGTGAATAATAGTTTTTACCAGCTTTGGGTCCTAAGGAGGTTTTGCATTTTATTAATCTTAGTGAGTCAGTCCTCACTTGTAGATTGACTTAAAATGTTTTCATAATGAAAAGAATAGAGAACTGTCTTAAAAACTTTACAACTTATTCTTGTTATTAGACTTTTTTTTTCAGTGTGCTTGGTAAAATGTATGTTACGTTTCTTTAATTTTAGTTTTTTAAAAATATTTATTCCTTAGAACAGTATATACACTCTTTTTTTTATTGTATTTGAGATTATAACTGTAACCTATCCCCATCTTTCTTTCTATTGAATTTGTGTAGTGTTGGATAAGAATATCTTAATTATTAAAAAGTGTTATTTTGCAGATCAGTACTTACTCTATCTTTTATTTATTTTTTAAAAATATTTATATGAAAATTATATCTGTTTACATCTATTATTTTAGGGTGGCATTCCAGATATTCCTGGGATGCCTAATCCTACATTTTCTCAAACTGTTGGAAGTATTACAACCCACCCCCACCATTGTAACTGGTGCCACAAACAGTATGCTAGCAAAGCTAAGTTATTACAGCATCAACGTAAAAAGCATATGGACATGCTGTCTCTCAGCTATGTTGCCAACACTACTAAGGTAAATTTATCTAATGTGTCATATTCTATAATCATGTTTAATTAACAACTTAATGTTTTAATACAAAGAATTCAAAACTTAAAATTTCATTGCATATTTTTATTATTATGTATAAAATCTCTTTCCTTGGAACCCAGGTGGAGCCAGTATGTGATCAGGGTACTCAGGTTAATGGGCAAATAGTTATAGAAACCATTTCTACAGGCCTTGGTAATGAAGCTGCTGCTGTCCTTATTGATGCATCCAAAAGAAAAATTCAATTTGTTGACAAGGACTCTTTAGTGGTGAGTGCCATCTATTTAAATATAAAATTTGTCATCCTAAAAAAAGTCTGAAATCAACTCTTTGACCAATTAATCAGTTTCACCAGTTGATCATTTCTGCATTAGTCAGTTTTAAAATAAAAGCTAATGCACTGTAATGAACCTTAAAATCAATGAATTATAAAATCATTCTTGTGGATGTTGCATTTCATTTAATGTATGCTATGTAAAATGGTTTTAGCATTGTATATCAGTAATTAGCCTTCTTAGTGAGCAAGGAGTTAGTTATGTAAGATAATTGTTATAATTATGTGAAAAGTTGACTGTCAGAGAATCTTTGAATTAGAAAAAAGATAAATAGTTTAGCTCATAATTATATAAAGAAAAGTTCACTGTAGAATCTGTTTTGTGGTAAATGAAGCTAATTTGTTTTCACAAGTATCTATGATGTATTATACTGATTTGTAAAGGTGATTGATATGCATTTAGATAATATGTTAATTCTTCATTCTAAGCTATTAAGCAGTTCGCTAATTCTTTAAACAACTAGATAGTATCCGTCAAAACTTGATGGTAAATAATTGAATTGTTGCAATAAAATAAGGTTCATAACCTTGTTAAAATATTAGAAATTTTTACAGAATATTGGCTGTTTTTCAATCCGATGTTATAATTAAAAGTGCTGTAATAATCCGACTTTATAATTTAAAAAAGTCTTGGAAAAAAAAGCATGCTTACCAATGATTTTTCAATCCGACTTGCACAATCTAACTAATATGCTATGTATACAATCGAACAAATATGCTATAAGTATGCTATGTATAAATATATTAAGCAAAAATAAAATATATAAACTAAAGAAAATCAGATTAAAAAATCATACTAATTACTCACATGCAAAAAACTTTTGCAGTCTATTTCAATAAATAAGAATAAATTCAAATTTAACAATCTAATTCAATCTATTTCAATTTAATATAAATATATTATATATTCATGTATTACGCTATATACATGTATAAATATGCTATGTATAACTATATTAAGCAAGAATAAAATATATAAACTAAAGAAAATCAGATAAAAAAATCATACAAATTACTCACGTGCAAAAATACAATAATAAACAGTAATTAAAAACACTATCATCGTAATAGAATGCTTTATGAAAAATCGGTATGAACAAAAGAATTATTTTAAGCAAATAAATTTTCAATTAAACACAATTAAAATGTTAAATTCAGTTACTTAGCTTGAAATTTGCATCCAAATATAATCAATCATTTACAAATTACAAAAAAAAAGAAAAGAAAAGCTGGCCGATATGTTACAACACACCGTTTAAAATAAGAAATCGAATAGAATACAAACCGTTATAAAAGTGCAATTAAAAGTAAATGTTAAACAGAAATTAAAAATTAAAACACTATCATCGAATGGAATGCTTTATGAAAAATCACATGAAAGCCACATGTGAGCACATGAAAGCCACGTGTGTAGGCGATTTAGAAATATTCATTTCTACTGTACACAGTTTTGAACATATCACTATGCATGCGTCGAGTTTGCAACTTTCCGAAAATACTAAATTTGACATTATTGTAATATCTGGTTAAAATATATATATTATATGGTTAAAATATAATTATATATATTAAAATAATAATATAATGAAACACTGTTTTATTGTGAAGAAGATTCTCTGATTAAATTTTTCTTAAATTAACGACGATGAATGAATCACAGTGAATGAATGACTCACTTGTGTTTACATTTTCAAGTTCTGAGTATATAAAATGAATACTTGTATTACAGCCATCTAAAAATAGAAATAAAGTTGATTTGTGTCGATATTATGTTTTAATTAAAATTATTTGGGTTTAGATTGTAAATAATCTTTTTGAACTTTACTTTTAACTTATTAAGCCTAACTCATAAAACAAAATGGATGCCATAGGTTGATATATTTATGAAGCAGTCGCTCCGGAAGCGTTACATGACAGATACATACACAGAACACGACAACTATTCTAGGAATTAATTTATAGTAATAGATTAGATATATAATACCACCGAGTAATATCGTTAATACTTCTGTTTATTATTGTATTTTTGCACATGAGATTAATATAGGCTGATATATTTATGAAGCGGTCGCTACGGACGCGTTGATTGACAGATTGTTACACAGAACACTACAACTATTAGATTAATTATTTTATAGTAATAGATTAAATATATAATACCACCGAGTAATTAAGCCAAGTATTCAGTTATAATTAAAATTCTAGAAATAGTTGGATATAACTTAACCTACATATATTATATATTATGCTATATATATGTATAAATAGGCTATGTATAAATATATTGAGCAAAAAGAAAATACATAAATTGTAATTGAAATATTAGAAATTTTTACAGAATATTATCTGTTTTGCAATCCAACGTAATGTAATTTAGAACATTTATATTTACTTGAATGTTTTCAGTCTGATTTGTTAATTTTAAATTGTTAAATTAAAATTGAATTAAAATAAATTGTTACATTGAATAAGAAATTGAAATAGAATATAAATCGTTATAAAAGTACTATTAACACTAGAACGGCGGCATTTTCTGTATACCTAAAATGACGAGGAGCGGTCATTTTGACCGCTCCCTTGAAATGATTAAAAAATACACTTTTTTCATGGTTTGTCTTCTGAAGCAAGTTTTTAAATTTTACGTTTTCATTGCATAAATTTTCCTCTCAGCTCATGCTTTATTTTATAATGTTTATTTTTTGTCCATGAGAAAACTATGTTTTTATAAAATCAATTAGTAATAAATTACAATAGGTACAAAATAAAGCACACTATACAAAGGGAATTACTTTGTATCACACAAAATGTTTATATGTTTATCACATTGATAATTACTTAAAACAAATTTATACATTTAAAACTATAAATATTATGAAATTACCCTTACATTATTTTTTTATAGTCTCTGCAAACACTCAATTTTATGACGTTGCTTGTACATGAGCCGCAAACTGACTTTTTGCAATCAGATCAAATGTTCATAGTTTTATTGCGGAATCGATTGATTTAAGATTGTTTGCGTTTCCTCTTTCAGATAGTGGATGCTACATCTGTACTTGGAATAAAATTGGAAAGCGGAGAGTCGAATAGGAAACATAACTTTTATGGAGCTCATCATCTAATTGCAAAATATAATCCCGATGCTTGACGTTTATACCAGTAGTTTCCTTGTAAATGATCCAAGCATTAATCGCAGCTAAGTCGAGAATATTAAAAAAACTTGTACTGGCCACCGTTGTAAAGCGGATTTAGTTGAATATTTTCTTGCCATCTGACCAAGCACATCTACACCGTATTTAGTAGAGTTGTAAAATTTAACAGCTCAGGGGTCTTCATTTCATTGCCTTCCATTTCGAGCGTAGGATATTGAGTGCTTAACAGTAGGACATTTTTCCTTTTCTTTTCTTGATATGCCGTCAGAGTGGTATTATCGTGCTTGAGAATTTTGCTTGAATACAGTTCTCCCTTTTTGAGCTGGAATGATTCGGGTACTTCGGGGCTTTGGTTAATGTTCTCCAAAGGTATCTTCATTGGGTCTACTTTCATTTTCTCCTAAATATGGAGAGCCATTCAACACAGACTTGAACGAACGTCAACTGCTAGCCAAAATTTTATCCGGTTTTTATGGCACATACTGTGTAAATGGACAGCATGCCTTACTTGGGAATAGTTGCTCATCTACCGTTATATTTGCACCTGCTTTGTAACACAGTAAGCAATTTTCAATAAATGTGTTCCAAATCTCTGATACTATAGCAAATTGATTTGTTCGAAGTCTTTCGGATCTTGTTGACTTCAGATCAAAGTGCAAATATCTCTGGATTTCTTTGAATCTATCATTAGCTATTCTTTCATGAAAAACGCTTAGGCTCCAAGTCGTGGACCACAAATTGTCGATTGAAATACCTTTAAAAATAAAAGCTCTACGGGCATACAGTAAGGAAATAAAAGCGTCTAAATCATCTAAAGATACACTCCAAGTCAGATCCTGTAAGCTTCTGCTTCCGTGCACTGTTGTATGAGATGAAGTCTCCATGCTCTAATAAAACTCCCAAGAGTTACATGCCTAATGGCAAATGTGCTGGGTCCTGGCACTTCTCTCAACACATTGTGATGCTGCCGTCTTCCTAAAGAAGGAGTATCAGAAAGAACTGTAGTCCACATTTTTCCACCTTTTGCTACTTCTTCATTTCGCTTATTTTGGTCATTTATCCATTCCCGTAAATTCAAATCTCTGGCAAAGTCCACGTGACTAGAAGGTGTTTCTAATACCCCCACTCATTCACACCCATTCCCATACAGTCATATTTAAATTCCCGTGAAACTTAAGATGAATAATACACGGATAGAAAAAAAATAGAATAAGAAAACACAACATAGACAGCTATGTTGATTCAGCGGTCAAAATGACCGTAGTCAGCCTTTCTAGGTATACCCCTTTATAGTGGTGATAATAACGCGCAGAAAAAAAAATTTCTGACATATTCTTTATGAATATTTAGGAAAAGTCAATGAACAAACAAAAAATCAGAAAATAAAAACAGGAGATATGAGCCTTTGAAAATCATTTGCGGTCAAAATGACCGCTACCGCCGTTCTAGTGTTAAAAGTAATATTAAAAATACAATAATAAACATAAAGTAAAAACACTATTATCGTAATAAAATGCTTTACGAAAAATCGGATGAAAGCCACATGTGAGCACATGAAAGCCATGTGTGCTGACAATTTAGAAATATTCAATTAAACACTTTTAAAAATATATAAGAAAATTTTGCGGTTATATTAGGTATTCGCTTTGAAAAGCACTCTATTGTACAGACACTTTTGAATGGTAAATAGTAAATAAACAGTGATATGTAAAAGATATTTACTGCACTATCTAGATAGTGCAGTAAATAAATTAAAAAATCCTTTGTTATTGATCGAATTTATAATTAAATTCGATAAAGTTGCAAATTCGACGCATGCATAGTGATATGTTCAAAACTGTGTACGGTAGAAATGAATATTTCTAAATTGCCAACACACGTGGCTTTCATGTGATTTTTTGTGAAGCATTCTATTCGATGGTAGTGTTTTAATTTCTGTTTAATATTTACTTTTGAAAGTACTTTTATAACGGTTTGTATTCTATTTGATTTCTTATTTAAATGGTGTGACGTAACATATCCTCCAGCTTTTTTTTTTTTTTCCCCTTCTCTGTAATGTCGGAATGATTATATTTGGATGTAAATTTCAAGCTAAGTAACTGAATTTAACATTTTAATTGTGTTTAATTGAATATTTATTTGCTTAAAATTTTCTTTTGTTCATACCAATTTTTCGTAACGCATTCTATTACGATGATAGTAATATTATCTGTTTTGCAATCAAACGTGTTGCAATTTAGAAAATTTAAATTTACTTGAATGTTTTCAGTCTGATTTGTTAATTTTAAATTGTTACATTAAAATTAACAAATTTTGGTGGTAAAATGATTTTGTAGGTTATGTAAGTTACGTCATTACATGATGGATCGTTACACAGAACACAGAAACTATTAGATTAATTAATTTATAGTAATGAATTAAATATAAAATACCACCGAGTAATTAAACCAAGTAGTCAGTTACAATTAAAATTCTTACAATTAACATTAACTAATTACTTTAATAGTTATGTACAAAAGTAAACGCATTCAATTATAGCTCAAAAACATTAACAATTTCAGTAAACAACTGAAAGTCATATACAAAGATGCGTGCATTCATTTAAAAATTCATACAAATTACTCACGTTCAAAAACATTTTGCATGTGTATTTCAATTTAATGTACATATATTATATATTATGCTACATATATGTATAAATAGGCTATGTGTAAATATATTAAGCAAAAATAAAATACATAAATTAACAATTTCATCTGTTAGTTCAACCATTCTATTACAATGAAATTAACAATTTCAGCCTATATTAATTTTATCAATTTGATCCGATAGAAAATGTTTTTTTAATTAATTTATTTATTTATGTGTTGTTGATCTTTGGTTAGTTTAAGTACACATTTGGACCCGGTAGGTAGCGCTGCAATCGCGTTTTAGAATTTTTTTTATTTTCATGAATTTTAATGATGTATACACATGCATTCAATAATTGGATCCGGTAGGCAGCGCTGCAATCGCGTTTCATAAATTTTAAAGCTGTATACACATGCATTGAATAACAATTAACTTAACCTACAATTTTGTTTTTAATTTCTGTTTATTATTGTATTTTTGCACATGAGATTAATATAGGCTGATATTTTTATGAAGCGGTTGCTCCGGAAGCGTTACTTGACAGATCATTACACAGAACACGGCAACTATTAGATTAATTATTGTTTGTTAATTTTATGTTGATGTTTATTGCTTAATCATAGCCAAGTTAAATTTTTTTTAGTATTTATTTCATGCTATGTATGTTGAATAACAAAGTTTATGAGTAATAATTTTAAAAGGCAAATTTATTTTATCTTCTTTATTAGTTGCAATTTTATATACATACTGTACACCCAGTAAAATACTTTCATAAGTCTAGAGACTTACTATTAGAGTTATGACAGTATTTTACAGGGTGTTTGATTTATATAGTCTTTATAATATGTGTCTAGTGCTTTAATTTTGTTACTTTACATTTGCAATAGCTAGAGTATTTAACTTTGTTTCTGTAGGTATCCTCTCATCCTGATGGTTTGCCCACTGCTGATCTGTTAACTCAAGCTATGTCAGAACTAACCCAAAATTTAGCCGAATATAGAACAAATGGTGAATTTCTTGCTGCCAGACTGTCTCATTCAACCCCAGCCACATTAGTGAATCCATCTCCTTCTACAACCCCTATTCCCAATCCTACGTCACCTAGTGATGCCTCTCCTGAATCTCCACCTCCTGTACTGGATACCAGCATAACAACACCTCTTGATCCATTACAAATAAATCAATTGCTTGCTCAGTACCAACAGCAACAACTCAGGTAAGTGATTTGAAAATATGTTAAATTTTTCACTGATATTTCATAATTACCAACGTTGTAAAATGTTGGTATTTCTTGGAATTCAGTCAGTCCAAAAAAATATGAAATGATAACTATAGTAAACATACATAAATGGTAGGCTAGAAATGATGGCTGCAATTGCCTGTGTTATAATCCTCTATGATGATTCATTACATTTAGTAACATTGCATGTTTTTTTAGCTGCAACATACTAATGACTTAATCACTTGTGAGAAAATTTTAACCATAGGCAATGGCATAAAGAGCGCAGATTTGTTTTTTCGCCAAAACTTAACCTTCTTTATTATTGTATTGAAATGTAAACTGTTAGAATAATGACATCAGATGTAAAAGAGATCTGATATTTTATCAAGTCTAAAATAACAGCATAATGATCATAAGCATGCAGTCATATATCCAGTGACATCTCACCTCCATAACACATTTTTTTTTTTTTTTTTTTTTTTTTTTTTTTTTTTTTTTTTTTTTGGGGAGAGGGGATATTTGTTTTTCTGGTAGTATTTAGCATTTGCATACTGTGATATAAATTCAAATTAAGGAATAATATCATGCTACATTTAGTTCATTTGTAAGAGTTTTAAAATAGTTGATGAATATATGTTCACTCTTGTTGTAACTAAAGGATTTTTATTCTACTAAATTAATTTTAACTAAAAGGATTATCTTATAGATTATAGATTTAAAAGTTAGTTTATCTTAAAGATTAAAGTTAGATTGAGGCGCATTGTAAAAACCTCAATAAATTAAAATTTACTTTTATCCAGGTTTTAAGGGAGTACCGAGTATCGTAACGAAACTGTAATTAAACCTAAAAGGAAATAAAAAAAATAACTAAAACTTACTCTTTTAAAAGTAATTAAAGACAAAACACGAGCTTAGGGGTAATAATCACAAATTTTATTTAAACATTGATTTACTGTTATTCATGACGTATTCACAAAACCAAAACTAGAACTTAATTTGTAATAACGGCACAATTCCTCGATGACACATTATATATTCATAATAAATACAAAACATAATAAAAAATTAAAATAATTAGTGGCTGGTGAAAACCAAAAAAAAAAAATTACTTAAGTTAAACTTTAATAAAAGAAAATCAACTAAAAATCATATTACCAGTTAACGACTGCAGTCTAAAAAAAAAATAAAAGAAATTAGAAAGAAAGGCAATATAGTAAAGAGTAAAGATTTTGGGAAGTAGGGTAGGGCATGCCCATCAGAAAGTAATTATCTGGCACTTGAAATCTCCATAACCTCCCTCTGTTCGTAGTGGAAATCAGGCATCTCGGCGAAGGAGTCTGGATAGCGACTGGTCTTTCTGTTGGCCCTTCTCTGACTGATCTCAAACTTTTCTCTTGTTTTCCAACTTGGGAGCCAGCTCACTTCCCAAAACCTTACGCGTCAAAAAAATAGTTCTTCACTCTCCTTTTCGCATTTGTGAGTTTGGCCGAGTCTCTCGATGTATCTTTGCGTGCCGAAGTCGTAAACAAGATACTCCCCCTTTTCGTCTTGGCGGTCTTTTAACTGGGGAGGCCTGGGATTTGCGATAAACATTAAAATTCCTATGCTCTGGTGTCTTCGCTTCGTAATCCCTGAGATCATGGGACAGTTCAAAGTTTCCAAAGCAAAATGTTGCAGTTGGACGTATTGAATTACCGAGAGGTATAAAATACAGGGTTGAAAAAGAATGGAGGAGAAACTTTTAAGTATTTATTTATCTATTATTTGGAACAAAGGTTCACCAGCCAATAAAAAAAAATACCAGCCACTTATATCATATAATACTATTAGAATTTCATATTTTTTTCACCACACTTATCTATAATTTGCCAAAGCATGTTATGTTGGAAATGTATTTATTTTAAACTTTAGATGTCAGCACAACACTCTTGGACACCTTCATTATTTTTGAGACAGTCTGCAATATAGTTGTTGATATGTTTCCATTATACTTACACTTATTCTGCCCTTATATTTACAATAAATTTCCAGTTTCATGGGTTACTAGTGATTCATATGCTTAATAGGTGAAGTCATAACAAAACTTCAGTGTATTAGTAAACCTGCACTAATTGCTCCCATCAATGTGTTCGGGGTTTGTGCTTGCAGTCTCTGGATCCATATCTTGAATTGGTAGGTAACATAATTCAACTCAAAAATCAAACTCAGGATCTCTGTGGAAATACAGTTACATTATTTTATGTGTTGAAACAAGCATCAGGTTTTGTGAGACAAGAGCAAATCACTCATTTATTTTATTGAAATAAAGTTTTTAGTTACTTGTTAGTGAAAGTTTTTGATGAAATCTATTTTTTCGTTTTCAGCCCCACCCAAGTGCAGCAGTTGGCTGTTGTGGTGACCCCTGTGCCTCGTCCTTGGCCACCTGCTGTCACAACTAGCCTGAGTAACTACCCTGCTCGATGAAGGAGTCCACCCAAAGTTTTGGGATCTGAAGTCTATTTTTAGTGCCATCTCCATGGCTGCAGCCTTGGTGGGCTTGCACCCTTGCACAAATTGTAGTGAGAGCACACTGGCTGTTGAGGAGGAGGCATATTGTTGAAGCCATTTTTCTGGGAGTAGTAGACATAGCAGACATGGCATGATGCCTGTCCTGTTTCGAAAATATGGCCCTTTGCAGTTTAATGCTGCAGGGTTCTGTCAGTTATGGGTTCCATGTTTAACAGAGATTTTATGGAGAAACCAGCTTGGTTTCTGTCCTTTACTGTAGGCTGTGTGTTTGTCCTTTTGAACCAAAGATTTTAACATTCAAATCCCTCACCTGATTCCCTTTTTCAACCTTTTAAACGTTGTGATAGCTAGTTAATGCAATCTTGACTGATTGCCACTGCTTTTTTTGACACATCTTGTGCCATTTTACTCCCCATATTGGTGGTTTAAGCGCTTGCCTTTTCTCAATGCTTAGTTCTGGAATGTAATGTGCTCTTGATGTTGATTGTGTGTTACTACTGAGTTTGTCTTTGATTCAGATTTTTTTAATAAAGTAGAAAGTATTTGGATGTTATAGTCAGATTCAATCTGACTAGTTCACTTGTTACTTAGTTACACTGTATATCTCTCTCTGGCTGTTAAGCACAACTTCATTTGAAACAAACATATTCATTGTTGATAGCATTTAATCTGTATATTTGTACATGAAGAATTTTATCAATTTTATGTCCATTCATAAAAAAATATACTGTATATTTATCTATTAATTTGAGATTTTATTGTATTGAACAATTGTGAATAGTTTAATTTTTCAGATTGTACATTGAGTGAAATTCACTTTTTAATGTGTATGTTTTATCATTTTTTATGTTGAGATAAGAGCATGTTAAATTATTTTCAGTTTAAAAAGGTACATGTCCTACCCAGAACAATGAAAGATACATAAATGATATTTCAAAAGATGTTTTGAAAATTATATGTACATGGTTAAAAAGTATTTTTTAAATAAGAAAATTTGCAGGGTTACTAAATTGGAGGCTTATTCTAAATTTCTCTATTTTTTGAGTAAATTTTATTGCAGCATCTAATAAGTATTTAAATTATGTAAATATCTTTATTGCAACTAATTTAATAACATATTAGCTTATAGAATATTGAAGTGATAAACAGTCACCATTTTAATGCAACAAAATGTACTTATTTGTGTATAATAATTAGAATTCAGTGAAAATAATTGTCGAGAGATTTGTACAAAATATTATACTGCATACAAAAATTCTATTTTTATTGGCTGGGATATACACCTAGTTCACTATAAATCTGTATCCATGTGTTTCATCATTTTATTTATCTATTGTACAGCACATTATAATGTATATTGTTAGGCAGTTCTGATTCTATTCTATTTTCCTGTTCAGAAAGTTTAAATCAGAAATTACTGTTGCACCCACTTTCTGCTAAAATTGTGTCACTTCTCAGAGTCTATACTTTACAAATATCTAGAGGCATATCACTGTCACTGAAAATGTTTTAGTCAGAAAGCCCAAAATTCTTAATTGCATTAGTTGCACACTGCCAGTAGCTCTTATATGTTCTCAGTAAAATAGATGTGTTGTTATATGTTATTTATAGCCTGTTTTTGTACATGGTGAATTTGTTTGTAATGTAAAGTTCCATGTGGCAGCTATGTGTACATTTTTGTTGGGCTCTTGACCTCCCTAAGGCTGTTATTATTTATATTTTTTTTTCAGAAATTAAAATTAGTATTGTGATTGCAGAATGCCCCCACCCCTCCCTACCCCACATATACAAAACAGTTTACCATATTGTGTTGTTAAATTGCATGTAAATTACTAAAGTTTGTTTTCTAGTTTTAATTATGACCGATTTTATCTGCATTTTATATATATATATATATCAGAGTTCCTTTCTAAATTCATATTTTAAACTTGTGAATGATCTTCCAATAAAAAATGCAAACAAATTAATCTATTTGTATAAACCTCCACATGTTTTGAGGAAAAGTTTGTGTAAATATTTGTTATATCTTTTTCTTTTCTTGCTTTTAATTTAGTCTTTTGTTTAGCTTCATACTTGCTGCTATGATTTTAAGCGTCAATGTGATTATTTAATTAAGCACTGTTCCAAAAGTGAATCTTCTATTTTGATGTTCCATTTTATATCTATACATTTTGTACCCCTATGAAGTAGGGGGTCATTTATGAATTAAGCTCGTATAAACTAGTTGAAACTGTATGAACACTACATAGTTATTTGTAACAGCTATTTATATTCAAGTATTAGCTTCAACAATTTGTTTTTACAAAAATGCAGTCATTATCATTTTGTGTTTCAGAAATTTTCTAGATTAACTATTTAAAATTGGGTACTGACATAGTCAAAACATATAGAACTCAGAAATTTTAACTTAATGTGATTGAAAAATCCACAAAATTTCAGATTTTGACAAACAAATTTCTTGTTGATCGAATAGAGATGATGATTAGCTAATGGAAATTAAATTTTTATCTCTACTAAAATGTTTAGCAACTTCAACGTTTATGAGGCCTCAATATTGGCTTACATATACTGTCCGAACACGGAAGCAAGGTCCCTGGAAGCTGTTACGCATGCGCGAGAAAAGCTAGTCTACTTAGAAAATAGGGGAAAACGTCATATTTACGGATGTGTTTGTTTATGAAATACGGAATGTATTTCAGACAGCCTTTTGGTCGCAATTTTAAAGTTATTTTTTAAAACTTTATTTTTGATCGAATATGTGAATAATAATTTCAAAATAATAAAAAGAATGAAGCAAATCTATTTAAGAAATAGGAGTGGATATTTTCGTGTGTGTTTGTTTAAGAACTGCGAAAGAATGTTTTCAACCAACTTTCTTTTTCAGAATTTTTTTTTTGATTGAATGTATAAATAAAAACCGAAAAACATATTAAAATAAAGGTTTGAAAAATTCCATTTTTAAGTGATATATTGTAATAACATAAATATATATATAATGCAATAAAAATAATATATTTGATTCGCAGTTTTACAATTTGCTGAAATAATTAGGATATAGAACTCAAAATTTTCAATCTTTTGAATTTTTCTCAAAGTTTCTCTTTGATGAGTAAAATTGATTTTTTCTCTTAAGACTGGAATTAGTTTGCGAATTGTTGGTACTATTTTATAGACAGCATAAAATTCATGAATTGTTCCTCGAATTACATCACAATCAAAATTATCTAAAGGTACATTTTCGGTGGTTCTTTTTTTTCTGAGGTTTGCTCGGAGATTCAAAATTTGGAGTTTCTTCACCCTTTGCTTCTCTGCATATTCTTTTTACACTGGACATTGATATCCCGGTCATTTCACTAGCTCTCTTTAGGGATTGCGAAAGTGGAACAATAACATTTCCTTCTAGTGCTTCTTTATCACACAATTTAATTACATTGTGTTTTATACGTTTACAATCACTACGGAACGGCTTATTCCGAGTAGTTGTGTTGGGTAAAGGATCCATTAATTTTAATATAATAATCAAAATAACAGACGAGGAAAAAGCAAGCAAGCGCAGTTAGTAACCGATCCTAAAGAATGTCGAGAGAATACAAGACTTTTCCCCCTCCTTCCTCAGCAGCCTTACCTACAGCGTGAATAGAATCATCTTGGCACTATGCCAACCGTGGTTCCTCCTACTGTGGTCGGACAGTAGTTTAAATAATCAAAGAAGTGAAAGATCAGATTTGTGTACAAGTTTAAACATAAAATTATTGCAATCTTAGGTTTTCATAAAAATGTCATTGGTATTACAGTGTTTTGATTTATTTAATTTATGAAAGTCTTAAAATGCTTCTTGTTTTTATGATTATATATTCAGCATGGGCTTTCAACCAAGATAAGCTTAAAGGATCCTGAGGAAGCAGATTTAACTAAATCATTAAATTAAGTATGCATTATAGCCTTAAAATTGAATTACTCAGACTTACCGTAATGGTTTAGAGTCATGTATTGTTTTATCTTTCTAATTGTGCATTTATTTTGAAGTAGTCAAAAATCTTGAATGTTAGTTTAGAGATGCATGATTAGCATATTAAATAAATCTCACACAACCCATTAATTGTATTTGTAGTAGAATGTGTATAATATATAATTGTGAAAAATAGTGCTACGTATATATTATTTGAGGGATACAAATTTTGTGTAACGGTGTATTTGTTTTGTTTTCATCAGATTAAGAGCATTGCACTTGTAATGCAACTCAGCAACAGTTAGTTCTAAAGAGTATTGAGTAATCAAGTATAAACACAAAGATGTTTAAAGCAGATTCTGTTGATTTTAAAGTAATAAATTACTAAATGCTTAGTTTTTAATATTTCACCCTTATTGAAACAATTTAATACTTTTAAATACCATTATGCAACTTTTAAATTATATCACACTCATTTTGTGTTGCATAGTTTAATTTTGAATATTATCTTAGTAGTACTCGTACTGAGAATTTATTACTGTAGAAATGAATAATGATAAATGTTGTAAAATGAGTTACTTTATTAGCAATTAATATTTCATTTATTTGTTTTTAAACTACATTAATGACTATATAAAATTTTAAAGTTTTTCTTTATCATGGTTACTTGGAACTCTGATATATATATGACACTTTACTTTCCCAGTATTTCTTTTTAAAATTCTCTATCAAAATTTAGATTTTTACTTTTCTCTTTTAATCATTTTGAGCCCATTATTTTATATTGATTTTTTTTTTCTCTCTTCTTTCCCCATCATAACAAACCAAAAAAGAAATGTTTCATGTTTTGAAAAGAAAAAAGAGCCTACATATTTTAAAAGAATGAAAGAAAAAAAATGGGGTAAATCTAGATTTACCCCGTAAATGTAAGGTTTTAAACCAGATATTCATTAGCGAGATAATATACATTAATCTATTAATTTATATACCTTTTTTTTTCGTACTTTGTTCTAGACCTGTTTCATGGTTACTAAATGTGTGCCATTGTGATGATTTTTTTTTTTTTTTTTTTTTTTTTTTGTTTGTTATTGTGCCATTTTCCTCAGTAACTTCATGGTATAAGTTCACCCATCAGATGTGTATAAATTTTTTGGTTCATAAAGTGGTTAAAATATGTTGAACTTTTATCTGTAATAAAGATTTATCCTACAAGCAATGTCATTTTATTTAATAACTTCGATTCAATTGACATTTATTTTAAAACAATATTTCTTTGTGCTCATCCTGCCAAATTATTAACCTTTTCAGAGTAGTAGTAGACCCGAATAAGGTTGTAATATAATGAGTTAATTGATAAAGATTTAAAAATTCTTAATGTTAGCCAAAATATAAAAATATGGAAATGTAAATTTTTGCTCGTGCTTCCTAACAATATGTGGGTGAAAAAATATTTTTTGAACAGTTCATTAATTTACTGTATTTATAAAATAGTGCAAAAATACTAAACATTTTTCTTTGAATTATAAGCTGACAGGAGAATAATTAAGAAAATATAAAATTTCTATTTATAAAAACCATTTTAAAGTTGATGAAAACTGATTCTTTTAGAAAAGTTATAGCCACATTTCATATCTTATTTGTGATTAAGTAATTCATGTACTAATGTAATAAATTATCTTCATATACAGACTAACAATTAAATTAATAATTATATAAAATGAGATCTCCAAAAGTTGCTCATATTAACTGAATAAAAAATTAGTTGACTCAATTTTATTACTAGCGATAAAGAGTTGTGGGCATTAAAGTAATAAGAGTAAATAAGTACATTGATAGAAAAATAAGAATTATTTTACTGAAATAAACGTATTTAGTTTACAAGGTGTAGCCATACACTAAAGTATGCCTTTTTTTTTTAATGTATACTTATTACATTAATAAAATGATAGTTCTCGGCTATAAAACCCCCAAAAAATTTATGCCTTCATAACTGTTGAAACATTTGTTTTTAACTTACAAAACTAACTAATTATAAATTGGAGAAAGAAAATTAAAATTCTTTAACACATTTGAAGCTGTATAAGTCATTCCTCTGCTGATTTCTTATTGGAATTTGGGCTCTTATGTCTTCTATTTGTGATAAATCTAAAAATAATAAATATACAAATTAATATATTAAAAAATAAAACAAAATTTAAACTGAAAAATACTGAACTATGTATTTGCTGTAGGTTAATCGAAGAAACATTTTCTAATTCCTCTCAAATACAAAAGGGTTTAAAAGCAAATTTGGAATCTGAAAGCATTATATATGTACAGTGGAATCTCGATCTATTGATTTTCAAGGAACTGAATGATAAATATAGGAAAACAATAGATGTGGTAACATTACAAAGCAATATGACCTTCGGGACTAATTGAAATAGACACATATAGGAAAATGATCAATCAAGATTCCACTATATATATATAGATACATATATATATACTTAACAATGCTTGAGTTAATGATATTAGTCATCATTAACTCAACATTACACATTACTTCAAATTCAACTGAGTCCTTTTATGTCTTTAAAAATTTTTCACACACACATATATATATATATATATATATGTGTGTGTTGATATAAGTTAATATACTAGTAAATGTCTGAAGTCATGATTTTAGGGATAAATTTGAAATTATTTCTTAATGACTTGTATGTAACAACAGAAATAGAATAATTACAAAAAGCAAACTCATACCAATTTCTGCATAAATTGTTTTTTCCTTTTCGTCTGCAGCACATAAAATGTCACCCCTATAGAAATAGACTACAGTTAAAACTTTTAAATTATACATGCAGTTTTCTTGATTTTAAAGTGTGATTTTTCTTGAATATATTTCTATTTAAAATTTTTTTACTTAATTTATTATGACTGCATAATTTGTAGGATTCAAAACTTTTCCTTTGACAATACATATTCAAAATGCATGATATGTTACTGCAAGATAGTAAAAACATTTCTTGAATTGCATTCATTTTTATTTATTTGACTAAAATAGCCTAAATTAATAAAATATAATACATAAGTGCTTATCTAGTTAAATGTTGCATCAAATGAGTTTTAAATGTCTTTAAAATATTAAAATTCTTTAATTTACTGAGCAAAATTGTTTCAGAAACAATCGGACTCTCACTTTCTCTTTAATATTTTAAATTTCACCTTTTGAGTATGATCAATTTGAGAAAAGATATTTTATTATCTATCTCTGAAATACAGCAAGTTTTTTAACCACGGCCGAATTGCTATCCTTAAATTTGAAATTTATTTATTTATAGAATATCACTTAATTATTTTTATGTAGTATGAAGCAGATAGTGGTTTAAAGTAAACCACCTTCATTCCAAAGTTATTCATTCAGCTGACCATATATTGCATGCATTTAATTTTTTCCCAAGATGCAGATAAAAACATCATAATAACAGGAACAATAATAAATATTTATAATAAAATGTTATTAGTTCTCTAAATAATTGATTTTACTATCTGTAATTGGAATTGATATTAGATCATCTAATGGAAAGTGATATAGAATAATTATTTATTTTATCTTAGTTCTATATCTTAGATCTATATGTTGTATAGTTTGTATGTGTAATGCAGCAAAATACATAGGAAACAAATGTATTAGATCATATGATTTGGTTAACACATCATATTTGAGCTTATTTAGAAGCTATTTTCATGGTAAACAACTTAATCTTATCCATAATAGATACAGAAATTATTCTTAAATCATGTCTAGAAAAGTTGAGTATATTTGTAGCTCATATTTCAAGCAAAAAGTATTATATTATAATCATTGACAAATCTAAAAAGCGTTTTTAAGCTTTTGAAAGTTAAGTATAAAGTAAATAAAATACCTTTCTGGGTGGAGCAGAAAGTAAAGAATAAAAGTAATATTTAATTAATAAATCTCTTCTAGTAACACAAGTAAATAAAAAATCAGGATAATAATCAGAGAACCTATTAAATACCTTTTAGTATGTGCATGTCTTCAATGGCATATTCATCATAAAGAAGTCATGGGAAAGAACTGAGCTAGATATGGTGTGCTGACTGAGAAAATGATCAATAGTATTGGACCCTTTAAGTATTGTTTTAAGATTCTTAAAAATTTAGAATTAAACTTCATTAAGCTGAGACACCCTGCCTGCAATACTTAAATGATTCAGCTGTAATATTTCAGAGTGAAATTTAAAAACTGAAATACAATGTGCATAAACTACATTTCCCTACCTTTCAGTGACACTTACCAAGGACTGATCAGGGAACTATGTCCCCAACAAATATAAGATGAATTCTCATCTCTGGCAGGTGAAATTGCAGCAACATACAACTGGTTATCAACTGCTCTGGCTCTCTGCAGAAGTTCCCAATGGGCAGGACCTGTAGTCATGTTGAAAGCTCCGGGATATATGAGAAGTTGGCAACCTATCACAGAAAAAATAAAATAGAGATGTTATATATTAATTTTTTTTCTGCTGCTAAGATTAACAGTTCCTAAAAATACTATTTTTCTCTCATTTCCTTTTCGCAGAAAAAAATATATGAATATACTCAAATTAAGATTTTAATATTTTAGAGTTGGTGAAAATACTACTAAAATTCCCCCCTCTGTATTCACTAAGCAATTATTATATTAACAACAACAACAAAAAAAAACTGTTGCTTTATGAAAATTTATAAGAGTTTCAAGGAAAAGTCCATCAATAAAAAATTTAGAGATAAACTACTTTTGATTCACATTTTTTCTATTCTATGGTCCTTTTTATTTATAAGTGATGGGGAAATATCAAGTGTCATAAAGTATAAATATAAATCATTCTGTGTTTCTAGACAGCTAACTTTTCTCTAAATGAAAATAACTCTAAATAGTGATTATGTGCTTTCATCTTGGATGTTTTACAGTTCATTGATCTATTCCAACTACATTAAGATGGATTAATGAATCAATCTTTAGTACTCTAAATATTTTATCGAAATTCATGAATTCCTTACATCTCATAATAAAACTCAATCAATGTCATTCATTTTATCATCAAATACCAATAAAGAGAAAAACTACATAATATTTCATAAAAATATTGGGAGGGTATTTCATTCACATTCTGAATGTTTAGATGTAAAACAAGTTACTGTCCAATATTTTAAGATTATTTTAAATTTACAAGCACCACTGTAACATTTGAGTTTTCCTAACTAAGTTCATTTATTCTTATACTAAATTATTAGCACACTGCTGTATATTTTTACTTCTATTACAATTTTTATACTGTATAATTTCAAAATAATCATTTAATTCTAATGTAACTAATTCTTAATACAGAATGAAAAACAATTAACATAATCAATTTTTCACTAATTAGCATGAAAATATTGTTAAAAGAGAACCAAGGTCATACTGTCTTCTGTAATAAAGGAAGTGACTTAACCCGAAAATCTTAAAAATTTCCATGTTTAAACTCTTAGTTGAACTAGTAATGAATTACCTTAAAAATTAATGAGTGATTCGGACAATATAGCATAAGTTTTTTAAGAACAAATTAGATAGGTAATTCTTCCTTTCAATATATATCCCTAATACATGTTAATATCTTTAATGTTTAGAGGTTATGAAGAAATGGACTGATTGACAGTAATGAAGTTGGTAGTTTTATTCCTCTCAACACATACACATAACAAAAATTTGAGTTCAGTTTCATAGAAAACTAAATGTGGAAAAACTAAAATCAAAGTCCTAAAGATATTAACCATTATAATCTCCACCTCTAAAAAAAAATCAGGGAGGGAAAAGAAAAATGTATTACTTCGATTTTGGGACAAAAAACATATCCATCACTAATAGATGAACATCCAAAAGAGTGTGTAATTTGTTTACCTTTCTCCGCATATATGTTTGCCATTAGAGGAAAACGTATATCATAACAAATCCCTAAGCCAATTTTCCATTTATCTGAAAAGAATAATTGGCTGCTTTTTTATTCAAATATAAATAGAAAATAAAGTCAATAGTTCACATCAAGCAAATTACATTGTCAAAAGATCTAAACAGTTTCTGAATTTCAAAATATAATAAAATTTTACTTTACCTAAAGTAAACATTGTGAGAGAATCACCTGCACTTAAAGCTGCAGATTCTTTAAATGTAATTTTACCAGGGATATCTATGTCAAAAAGATGAACCTAAAAAAGATTTAAAAGAACTACGAATTCCACAATTTGTATAAAAAAGGCAATAAATGAAAAAAAAATTCATGTAATAAATTGCACATTTAGATAAGTACTGATCTCAGTTATTACAAGGCCTCTAAATATTAAATTTTTAAGTATTTAATTAACCACTTCACAATATAAATGATTCCTTGATTTAGGGGGCTTAACTTTACTTTTTGTTCTCTTTTTCAGGATAAAGATACTTCTTACATATCCAGTTTGGATACAATCTTGTTTGATATAATACCTATACAAAACTTGAATATCTGTATAATCAACTTGAATATAATTGAATTTTACAAAATGCAGGTATAGAAAAATGGCTGTAGTGTCTCTTTTAGTTCTGTAACAATAAACAAGTTTTTAAATTTTTCAACAGGAAACATGCAGTTTTTAAACAGTAAAAATTAAGTAGTTTTAACAAATTTTCTAGAACTCTTTCAGCAATTTTTAAGGACTTAAAAAAAATTTTTTAACCGCTATATTAATTTTAGCCACTGTAAAGAAGATAAATATAATGACCTAAACAAGCATATTTTTTATTGAACCACTTACATAAGATGGTAAAACATGCATAAAAAATTTTAAATATACAGTGAAAGATCTTTTATTTCATTTTAATTAGATTTTTGCCAGGTCCCCTTCACTATTTATATTGTATTTCAAGAATCTCTCTATTCTAAAACAAAGTAACTCCCACTGCCGCTGTCAAAAGCTTGTCACGATATCTCCTCCGAAACCGCTGGGGGTATGGGGTCGAGAGTGAAACCAATGGATGCAGAAAAATGGGGGGAACAAAGTAAGACATGTCTCATCTTTGTTGGACTTTTAAGTTTTTTTTATTTTATGTTTTGTGGGAAAATATCGACTTTTTCATCTTCAGATTACAATAACTCGCCAAGAAATGATCATAGAATTTTGATCTTTTTACAATCTAAGACTACAGACATTTCTCTTTCAAACTAGACCTCATTTGTTTAAAAATATTTTAAAACAGACTAATATTTTCATCAAAAAATGAAACAAAGTTTTTCAAGAAATATCGTCCCATATGTGGATGTAATATTGATGCTCCTCGAATTTCTATCTTACAAAGAAAATATTTACATCATCTGGAAGCTGAAAGATTTCTTATTCATATAAATCTCATTTCAAGTCTCTATCTTAAAATTTCGATTTTTAATTGAATTTTAAAGCTGATAATTCAACAGTAATGAAAAGCCCTTCGCATAAGGGTGATAACAGTAAATGGATAGAAGTTGTTACATTGCCCGAGAATCATCCCTATATATCTCGCTCCTTATTACGGGCCTTTTACAAGTAAAATATTCCCTTTTAAACCTTATTAAGCCTTTTTACGAGTAAGCCTTATTAGAGGCCGAAGATCCCATACAAAAAGTGAGCCTAGCGGCGAAGCCCCTAGTTTAAGAAAAAATAAAAAAAAAATTGTTATGGTAGTAAAGTACAGTATTGTTAAACTATCAAAAATGATTAATAAATAATGTAAACAGATAAACAAAATCTCTTATTTATAATCTCATCAATAGTTCATTTTTGTGAATTTGTTTAACAATGTGACAATGGATGGTGTAGTTGCCATAAAGAGGAATCCCACCAAAAAGGACTTGTTGCATCATTAATTGAGGTGGTGAAAGGCAAAGTGGTGCAAGTCACATTTTCAACTTTTTCTATTTGAAGGCAAAAATGTTATCTCCATGCAGGCCCACCATCAGGGTGAGGCAGGCGGACAAAATACACGGGGCCCGGGTTTCTGAGGGGCCCAGTTAAAATAAGAGTTGACTAAAAAAATTTATACAATGTTCAAATATTGAGTGGGGAGGGGGCCCACTGTATTATTTTGCCCCGGCCTTGGCTCAGCTGACGACGACCCAGTCTCCATGTTCAATTTACAGTGGAATTGCAATATTATAATTATTATTATGCATTATAATTTGTTCAATTTATAGTGAAATTTTTTGTAGTTTTTGCAGTAAAACGCTTTGGACTTACACCATTTTGCCTTTCACCGCCTGAATTTTATTTCAGACTTGCTAACTATAACACCTTTAATTGTATCAGTCCAAAATCCCAGATATTTTATTGTTCATAAACAATTTCGCCACAAACATGGAGAACCTATTAGCTGAAACGTTGATTGCCTCCAGTTACAGAGGCAAATTACCTAGTTTCAAAGGATTAATTGTACAATTAATTTTACAGATTAGGCTAAACACTTGAAGTAGATTTGGAATACTAAAGACGTGAATGACATATGTATATTTTTTATTTATGAAAATATCAATAAAATAGAGTAATCTAAACAATAAATAATTCCTACAGCAACTTAAAAATAACTTTTCTCATATAATAATAATATTGCACTGTTGAAAAAGTAACATTTTTTTCGTTCACTGTACTTATTTGAAATTAAATAAATAAATATATATATATATATATATATATATATATGAAGAACACATTTATTCAGTTTATCATTTAGATCACTATTATGTATCAATGGTCAAGTCAAATTAACTATTGCCTTATGTAGTATTATAAAAGTAATGCATACTTTACGATGTTTGGCAATAAACTCGCCATCTGGGCCATATACAAGACATGTGTTATATAATTTTCCATTACTCCTCTCAGGAAAAGTACCTATAAATAACTAATCCAAGTAAATATTTTTAAACATGAAATTAATAATGTCATCTTTCAACATTTTAAAAGATATGCAAAATATTAAGACACCTATGCAGGACCTACATTTAAATGCCATGTATAACAAAACTTCATTTAGTTCACTAGTAATTAATAGATGGATAGCATGCATTTTTCCTATAAAAATAAATAAATAAAATGTATGAATACTTTGAAAAAGTAAAGAAAGAATATTTTTATAATTACACCATAACAAAATACTACTTGTAAATTTTATGACATTAACTTATTTAACTAATTATAAATTGTGAGACTAAAAAATTCTTTTAAAGAGTATTCTTACATTTTTGTGGTCATATTATGGAATAATGAGTTAAGTAAACTTCACAAAATATACAGTGGTACATCGGTTTACGAATTTAATTCGTTCTGAGACTTTGTGTGCAAACCGAAGTAGTTTTTCCCATATAAATTAACGAATGAAGAATTAATCCGTTCACAACCTAGAACATAGTGATTTTTACCTTGCTTTTATGGGTTTAGTTATAAATGAAAAAAGACCTTATTATGAAGAACTAACACATGATAATTGTTCAGTACAGCATTTTAGATTTGTAGTGATAATTGCTGGTACAGATGGTTGATTATTGAAAAGGAAGGCAGGACTACAGATGCTGCTGCTTGGAAGGTAAGTCATCTTCCATAATATCACAAGGCAATTCTGATTTTAGTTTTTTTCTCTTTGTCTATTTTCCATCTCACTAGTTGATTTTGGCACAAGAAACCGATCCAAAGAAATTTGTCTTTTGCTTTTCTGAAGAATTTCCCAGAAATTGGACATCACATTGTCCTTTAGAATATTAACTACTCTGTTGGTCACAGATTTCCTCACTTGCGGCAAATATCTTTTATCATGGCAATGGAATCTTTCTCCTTATCTTGTCTTTTTTTGATAAATGCTCTTCCTGGATAGCATTCACTTGTTGACTCTGCAGCTCAACATGTTCTGTGGTGAGTTCACTGTGTTCTTCTACCAGCCCCTCCACATGTTCACAGTTGACTTCCATGCCCATACTTTTGCCCATGGACACTATCTCCTTCCCAATTTTTACTTTGGCCTCTTCATTATCAAAGTTCTCGAAGTCTCTCCCTCGCACACAAGTTGGCCAAAGTTTCTTCCAGGAAGACTTCAAGGTATGATAAGAGAACCCCCTCTAAGCCTTATAAATAATGTTGATACAAATTAAGATATCGAATTGTTCCTAACAAAAGTCTCTTAGGGGTCTCTTAGAAAATGACATTATAGGTGTCATTTGTGACTTGAAAACACCTTGAAGAGAGTGCCATGATATACAGTTTTTTAAAAAGAAATGGAAATAACCTGCTGATCCATAGGTTGAAGCAAAGGAGTTGTGTTGGGTGGTAGAAACTTGGCCTTAATGAAGTTATATTTGATGTCCATGTCTTTTTCGAAATTTGGAGGATGAGCACGAGTGTTATCCATGACGAGAAGACACTTCAAGGGTAAACTATTCTCCTCAAGATATTTCTTAACAGATGGTACAAAGACCTCGATAATCAACTCCATGAAAATGACTCTGTTACCCAGGCCTTAGCATTTGCTCTCCACATTAAAGGCAGTTTAGCCTTCATCACATTATTTTTCTTGAATGCACAAGGATTTTCAGAGTGGTAAACTAAAAGTGTCTTTATTTTACAATCACCACTTACATTAGCACACAATAAAAGTGTAAGCCTGTCCTTCATTGGCTTGTGCCCAGGAAGTGCCGTCTCCTCTTTAGTGATGTAGGTTCTTGGCATTTATTTCCAAAACAATTCCATTTCATCACAGTTAAAAACTTGGTTTGGCATTTAGCCTTCACTTTCCACAAACTTTATGAATTCATCAGCAGCCTTTTTATCTAAACTAACAGCCTCCCCATGCCTAACAACACTATGAATTCCACTTCGCTTGCGGAATTTCCCAAACTAGCCTCTACTGGCTTTAAAATCTTCACATTCAACACCATTTGTGTTTTAGCTACCAAATCACTGTGCAACTTCTTAGCTTTATTGCATATAATAGTCTCACTAATACTATCACCAGCAAGCTCTTTTTCACATATCCACACTAGCAATAATTTTTCTACCTTTTCTATAACCTGAGGCCTTTGCTTTGGTAAAACAGTCACTCCTTTAGCCACATCAGCTGCCTTTATTGCCTCTTTGTTTTTGAGGATAATACATGTAGTAGAGTTCGCCAACCCAAACTGCATGGCGAGATTAGAAACACGCACACCATTCTCACGTGTAGCTATTATTTCCTTGTTTTCTCAATAGTTAAGTTAGGTTTCCTGCTAGCAATATCACTTGCCCATTTTTTTGGGAGCCATATTGAGGGCTAATTTAAACAAAAATATTCACAAAAAAAAAGTCTGAAATACATGAGCAACCAATGTTAAAGCTATGCTAGAGAAAGCCCAACTGAGCTTGACAAGTGGACTGTTCATGAACCAAAGCAAATGTGGTGCAGCATCATGTATGAAATCTAATGTCTCTTTCTGACTATATGCGTGATGGACTAATTTCCCGCTGGGAGCTTTGTAGACATCCTGTCCCCAAGAATGGAGTACAAAGGATGACTCAAACGGAAATAACAAGTTCTGTGGCATCTATTTGTGACGTCCCCTGGCTGGGAAAAAGCTGAGGGCAGACGGATAGCGAGAGATGAAGATCTGTTAGAACGAGGCTGGAGTCATGTACCAGTCTTATGATACTTGTACATAAATTCTTAACTGTATATATGTATAAGATAGGATAATAGTTCTAATAAAGGACTTTACTGAGTACTCAACGCCTCTGTCTTCACTGAATATCATCTGCATAGGCGTTAGCTATGGGTGACTACACCACAATGGTGAAAGCTTGCATCGCATATCATCAGATAGCAGCACATCTCCGGCACTTGTTCGTAAACCGAGGTACCACTGTATTAGGTAATGAAATGTAGTTAATTGATTGAACAAGAGAAAAGTATTGAATCAAAGCTGACAGATGTTTAAAGATCAAAACAGAAAGGGTTTTAAAGATAAATAAATTTTAGAAAATATGTAACTTAAAACAGTGATGAGGGAAGGAAGAATCTGTTTGATAATTAATAGATATCTGTCATTCAATAAATAACAGGTAATTAAGTTCCACGATACAATGCATAAATGATGAAAATTTTTAAAAACTTATCAGCTGCATAACATTATGGGATCACAATGAATAAATCCCAAATTAATGGAAAGATACTTGATATTAGTCTGAAACTATCTGTAAATTTTATTTTCTACTGAGGTTTTTTTAAGATGCTGTTATTTACAGGTTTATCACACTCTACAAATTTCAAGTAATAAACATTTAAAACCTTTAAGAAAATTCATAATTTAGATGTTAAGAGAAAAATAAGATTTTACCTTCATCAAGCAGACTTACATAAAAATGATTGCATCCTTATTATATTAGTGATAAACAAATTATAAAAATTATCCACTTAGCAACACATTTGTAAAGTTTTACAGGATAAAAAACAATTACATAAAATAATACCTCCAATAAGATATATATTATTATCTTTAGCACTTTGAGATAAAGCTGTACTTGTATATCCTGGCACCTCTTCAGCATACTCATTAAAATATTTAATTCCATATGGAGAATTAAAACATTCCTGAAAGTAAATTTAGATTTTGATAATCTACTTTAGTCACATAGAAAGAAAGTTATTATTTGAATGAAATAAGATTTGAAATCAGTTATAAAACACTTTGGGTTACACAAGTTTATACAATATATCTAACCTTTTAATTTGAAACAAATTAGATCTAACACATCTATTCAAAATTATTTTATAATATACAGAAATTCTGAAATGTGACCAACATATTTTTCCTAAACTGTTAATGTTGATACAAAGGGGTAAGAGTTGGAATGTTACCCCTTTATATGTTGGAATGTTTATAATGTATGAACTGAACAAATTAAGAAATAAGAATATACTAAAGAGCATAAAAATATCTATAGATGGCTTATTCTTTGTATTTAAATGTTAAAAAAATCACATATATAAACTAGATAAAAATTCATACTATATTGTTACTTTTTACAAGCAATTTTATACATTTATACACTGTTTCAGAATTGATATACAATTAACATCTCTGTGTTAAACTTAAGAAACCCTTCTCTTTTCCATTGATTATTTAACTTTATACAATATTTCTAAAGTGGTAACGAACAAGTTTCATATTATTTTACATTTAGTTTAAAAATTAAAAACAATTTCTTTTATTTACTTCATATTATAAGACAAAAATTTTATTTTAAAAAATGTGTTATGATGGAAAAAGAATAAGCGTGTGTAATCAAGTTAAAAAGAAAAGTTGCAACCATTAAAAAAAAACTCTTTAAACACTTACAGGTAAGCAAACTAATTTAGCATCATTTTGAGCAGCTTCTTTGATAAACTTGCTTATCCTTTCAACATTCTGTTCTTTGTTTGCTGAAACTGCAAACTGAATAAGAGCGACTTTTAATTCTAGAAGAGAGAAAATAATTGCATTTAAGTAAAAATATTTATTTCCTCAAATTAACAATTTCATACCATTTTCTAAACATTGTAGCTTGAATATATCAGTATTATGCCTTTAAAGTATAAATGAAGTCAAATATAAATACCGCTAAAAATAAAATACTTGTGTCATTTAAAACACATAATTTCATTTAGTTAAATCAATAGTTCTAAATCACAAGCATTACATAATATTTATCCATAAACAAAAGAGAGAGATGAAGAGAAAAGAACTAGAGTTATAATTTTTTTGAGCACACAAGCAACATAATTTTGTGGCTTTTTTATTTACTGAAAGCACGTTCTGAAAACACATTTTGTAAATAACCAACCCACACTTGTATGAGAAAATCCCTTTAATTGGGACTTTTAAAAAATATATATATATTATTCTAACTAATGCAAATTAGGAAAATTTGGGGCATATTTTAGGCTCTATGTAGTAAACTTAAGTGCTAAATTAATAATAATTTTATTATTTTTTCAACCTTCAACATTTATAAGAGATAAACGACAGTGTATTAAAAAAAATATATAAAAAAAATTGGGACCTTGTTTTTAGTTAAGTCTTTTCAATACTGTATCTGACACAAAAAGCCAAGTAAATGAGTTTCTGAAATTTTTAAAGATCTCGTTCATTTTCAAACAAGGCTTGGTAAGTATTAAATCCTACCAATAAAATCACAGTATTTAAAGTATTTACAAAATATGATACACAACAAATAATTATAGAAGATAAACTAAAGCGTTAGATTCTGATTAACACAGAATTATTCCTTATACAAACTTCGTAAACATGAAGCCATCCTTCTTATTTCTGTACTCAGTATCGCTTGATGTTCAAAATATTCCACCCACACTTGCAAAAATAAGTATAGGGTACATATGAAGTTGCTAATAAATTTCGAAGCACGACTATGGACTTTAACAGTTAACACGTGAAAATCAAAACCAAAGTCAAATACTCTTCACTGCAAATAACAGTGATCAAAAATGAAATCACTACTTTAAAGTCAGGAGTAGTTAGTGCTGCCATCTACAGCGAAAGTAAGAAAAAGAAATATGTAAGAATTTATGAGTAAAATTTACTTTACATTAGTTAAAATTATTCTCTCAGATGAAAATTTGAAATTCAACGTCACTTCTAAGATAACTAGTAGTGCATTTATAATTGAAACGTATATTATATTTAAAATTGAAAGGGAGACTGAAGGTAACGGTAAATTTTTAATTCTATATGAGTAATTAGTCGTATAAGAAATTGAGCTCAGGGCCGTTCCTAGGGTAGCTGCCGCCCGTGTGCGAGAATAATTTTGCCGCCCCCCTCCCTCATACATTATGGATTAATTGAAATTTATCTGAAATATTTTTACCTTAAATGAAACAACAAATTACAGAAAATATTATAAATTCAGTTTATTTTTTAATTTTACAACCTAACATAATAATTATTAATGTATTGATATAGTAACCAAATGAATACGTTATATTAAATACATACAACACATATCTATTAATACATATACTTAATAACAGACTGTTAAAAAGCTTAAAAAATCTTTGCTTTTCGTGACTTTTTTAATGCAAATTCTGTTATAATATCTGATACATCTATATCTTCCAAAATGTCCTTTTCTATACTAACTAGCGGCCCGTCCCGACTTTGTCCGGGTTGAACAAAATATTATACCAATAAATTTACAGTTGATAGCCAATAAATTGTAAATCTTTTTTTACCTTAATAATAAAATAAATAATACATTAAATTAATTTTATGTTAGTTAATAATTAAAATAAATGTTTTAAAAGTAAAAGGCGTGCCGGAGAACGGCTAAGTTCGAACCGCTAGCGTCAGAACAGAAGCCCACCGCGATAGCACCACGATAAGGATCCTTGAAATCTTCGGAACAAAAAGCTGTAGAAGACAGTAGCGGAAACAATGGAGATTGTTAGGATTAAGCTCCTAACTTTATTTCTACTGATCAGATATACATAATATATAGCCTATGTCCATCTGGAATAATGTACCTTTCAAACAGTGAAAGAATTTTTCATATAGGTACAGTGGTTCTGAAGATTACCCTCCACCTACAAAATCCCCTCTCTCTTTATATATTAGTATAGATAGCACCACGCTAAGAATCATTGAAGACTTCGCCACAAAAAGCGGTAGAGGACAGTAGCGGTAACAATGGAGATTGTTAGGATTAAGCCCCTAACTTTATTTCTACTGATTAGATATAAATAATATATAGCCTATGTCCATCTGGAATAATGTACCTTTCAAACAGTGAAAGAATTTTTCAAATAGGTACAGTGGTTCTGGAGATTACCCTCCACGTACAAAATCCCCTCTCTCTTTATATATTAGTATAGATAGCACCACGCTAAGGACAATTGAAGACTTCGCCACAAAAAGCGGTAACAATGGAGATTGTTAGGATTAAGCCCCTAACTTTATTTCTACTGATTAGATATACATAATATATAGCCTATGTCCATCTGGAATAATGTACCTTTCAAACAGTGAAAGAATTTTTCAAATAGGTACAGTGGTTCTGGAGATTACCCTCCACGTACAAAATCCCCTCTCTCTTTATATATTAGTATAGATAGCACCACGCTAAGGACAATTGAAGACTTCGCCACAAAAAGCGGTAACAATGGAGATTGTTAGGATTAAGCCCCTAACTTTATTTCTACTGATTAGATATACATAATATATAGCCTATGTCCATCTGGAATAATGTACCTTTCAAACAGTGAAAGAATTTTTCAAATAGGTACAGTGGTTCTGGAGATTACCCTCCACGTACAAAATCCCCTCTCTCTTTATATATTAGTATAGATAATAGATAAGTCTGAAAGCCTTTCTTGTCCCATTGTTGATCTCAAATAATTTTTTATTTTTTTAAGTTTTGAAAAGCTTCTTTCCCCGCTAGCTACAAAATGTTAATGTTAATGTTAAAAAAATTCGTATGACAATCACTAAATTTGGAAACAGATAGATGAGGTTACTTGTAAATAAGTATTGAATCACATTTAACGCGTTCATTTCAGGGGAAATAAAGGATGCAACGTTGTCAATTTCATCGCATAAATCTTCAGTTATATCTTTTTCATTTTTAAATTGATCATGTAACATAATTTCCACAGATTTACATTTTGTAGACCCATTTGATTTATCTGTTTTAAGGAAATTATTTAGGTCGTTGAGAAAATTGAAAACTGTACAGTTTTCAATTCCCACACAACCACACAGAGCTAATGGTCATCTATTAGAGCTCGAAATTCATCCATGACATCCAGGACGTAATATAGAGCTCTATAAGATGAAAAAATAGATGTCTAATAGTCGTACTTCACTTCGACGTCTATTAGAGATCTAAGACGTATTATATACATCTATAAGTCATCTAAGTTTCGATCTCTAATAGATGAAGTCTCTATGGTCGACGTCTATAAAAGATACTGATATAGACATCTTATGGAGCTCTTTTAGGACCAGCACCGTCGCAAAGCGCCATGATGAACAAACTACACCGCTGCTGTGTTCTTTGTTACCGAGTGCACCTGAATGCTTCATTTGGATCTATAATCACATCGGAATATTGCGGATATCCTTGCTCAACAAGTTTATATCGACTTCCTTTATTTGTTTTAAGGTAAGTGTTAATTCTTAAATAATTTATGCTTAAGGTATAATGACACCTTTGAAACGTCAATTTCTGTCAAAATATTGATTTTTTATTTTTGCTATTTTATGAATGATCTTTTACTTTCAAAATCTGTTTGAATATTGTTTCTAGCTTGTCTAGAACCCAAGTTTTAGGTATTTTAATATTGCTTGGCTGTGAAATTTTACAACTGAAAGTACGTTTCTGCAAACCAGAAGTAAGCAAAAATGTTTGTTTACATTGCTGTTTTTCATGATTTTGTTAGGAAAACTGATTATATACGCACATAAAAACACAAAAATAGTTTTTTAAGCATCTTAATAATATTACGAATTACATCTGCCAACGTTATTTACGGAATTTTGTTTTAGAAATTGGCATTAAACTGTGCATTCCAAATCATTGTTTACGTACGAGTTTGCCCTTTGATAATCATTTAAAAGTCACTAAATCCATTTATTTTTCTCGATATTTTTAGTTTTTTTTCAACGAAAATGCCAAAAAGTACTTCTAGAAAACGCAAACGTAAGTTTTATGGTAATAAATTTACAAATAAATAATAGTCCTGTTGAAAGTGAAATGCATAATTCTGCATATGTTGGTGATTACCTAAGTTTTTCTGCCAGTTTTTCAAAGCTACAGACGGCTAGTTCTATATCAACAAATGAAAACTGTGGTTCAATGAGTGGTTTTAGAAATTTGTTTAATGGAATTCTTTTAAATATAACTCTGCTGTCCAAGCTGTTTTGCAGATAAACAAACATTATGTGAGGAATCAAGATATAGGCTGTGCTCACATTTTTATATTCAGTGTAAAAACTGAGACTTCCATAAAGGTTTGGCATCTTCAAAAAAAAAAAATGTAAATTCTGAAATAAATACCAGACTAGTGTATGGCATGCACCAGATTGGTAAAGGTTTTGCTGTATCATATAAATTATGTTCAACGTTGAATTTACATACACTGACTAAAACAGCTTACAAAGTTTTGGAATGCAACAAAATGTCATAGCTGCACTTTTTCACTGTGCTTCAAGCACGAATAACCCGAAAGAATAGCATAAATAATATAATTTGAAAACCTATAAAATTTTGGATAGTCTTAGAATTCATAACTCAATACTTCAGAGTCAAATGAAATCAAAGACACGCAGGAAATTCCTGAGAGCAGCTAGAAAGACAAAAAATTACTGCTTTGGAAAGTAAAGAAGGGGAATTTTACAAAACGGGAGCATTTTAATGCACAATTTGTTGTTTATAATGCAAAAAAAGTAAGGTAAAAGTTATTTTTGCAGTTTTCTCAAAATATAAATTCCTCTTATTTTACCATACCCGAAACACTATACAACAAAATATGTTAAATTAAGAAATTGTTAAGAAAAGCTGATAAATCTTTACCACAGCTAGTAAATAGAGTATTTGATTTGAGAAATAGAGTATTTGATCAGTGAAATTGTATATCAGTAATATTTTCCTCCTATTAGAGTTCATAGAAAAATTTTATGGTATAGAAGTAACATTAATTGTTCATTTAAATAGACAAGTGTCTGAATGTTACAAAATATATTCTAGTAAATATATTGTGTTGTTAGTGGCAGGTCCATGTTGTATGATTTATATTTTAGTTTACTTATTATCATTATATTTTCAATTATATTAATGCATTATTCATGATTTGTTTGCTTTGATTTAGACTCTACAAACTGTTTTATCTCTGGAAGAAGCTCTAAAAATTGTTCCAAGACTTTTCCGTTACTAAGCCACCTTATTTCACAATGTAACATTAAAGTATTAATTGAAGCGGAAGAATAATTTTTGTAATATGATTTTTAATAGCTTGGTATATATCGTACCCACGTGTATTCCCTTTTAATGGCAAAACTGACGGTATATCTTCCTTTGCTGAGCAATCTTTGAAAACCATCCTTATAAAAATATTTATTTGTGCTACATTACAGATATCTGTTGATTCATCACACTGTAAACTTAGAAAAACACATTTTTGTAAATCCTCTTTTAATTGTTCTCTGATATTCACAGATATTTCTTCTATTCTACGAGTTACTGAATTTCTGGATAATTGAACTTCCTGGATAGCTAACATAATTTCATTCTTATTTTTAAATTCTTGAAATAATATCTCTGATGCAGCAAGCATTAATTCTTTAATTATGTTACCATCCATTAAAGGTTTTTTGTGCATTGCAAGTATATGTGCAATCTTAAACGATGCAATAGTAGCAGCTTTTGATTTATTCACGGGCCTGGTAAACAAAGATTGTTGGGCAATTAATGCGGTTTTCATTTCTTTCAATTTCCATTTTCTTAAATTGCTGTTAGGAGGATATTCAGTATCATATTTTTTATAAACTGTTGTGAAATGTCGTTCTATGTTGCATTTTTTCCCAACAGTAACTGTTGAACCACAGGAAAACTATAATAACTGTACTACTATATTAACTGTACTATATTGTGTAGCTCCTTGAGCAGGAGCTACACAATAATGACACCAAAGAACTGTTGGATAGTATATAATTTTATTATTACTCTTTAGTAAGATAAATATTTTAGAGCAGACTTAATATGGAATATACACTCACAAAATTAAAAGATTGCCTGAAGAGAAATTTACTGAAATAACAGTGAAATTGTAGATCAGCAATATTTTCCCATTCGAGTTCATAGAAAAAGTTTATGGTATAGAATTAACATCAATTGTTCATTTTAATAGTCAAGATTTTGAATGTTATGAAATATATTCTAGTAAATATATTGTGTATGTTTTATGAATTCATATTTATATTCTAAGTTTAAATTTTTTTTTTTTAGTATGAAGTAATTACTAGACTAGTGGCATATTACTCTGACTAGTGGCACAAAAGAAAAAGCTTTCTGCAACTTAAAAATTTCTCATCTTATATTTAGTAAGCAATTATTCAAATTTTTTCTTTATTATTTCATTAATATGTCTATTTAGAATTTAAATCGTTTTCATCCTTTGAGTTTGCTATATTTATTTATACCTAAAATTATGTTTCATTTTTAGATTAATATTATATATATATATATATATATATATATGTGTGTGTGTGTGTATGTAATATTTTAGTTATATTAAATGTGTGCATATTACGAGTATGCATTAAGTTAAAACCCATCTCACAAAATGTGAATGATATTAAAGTAAACCTAGTGATATTTTCTAACGAATTAAAAATTTATTTATTGTACTTCTAGGTGCAGCTAGGAGAAATCCATTGTACAAGCAGGTGACTGACTCAAAAATTGAAACCGTCGTCAAAGACTGGTTAAGGCATGCAAATGCTAGGAGTTCAAAACAAAAAGAAAATTGTGTTGGGGAAATTTTATGATTTTGTATTCAATAAAGCCTTTTATTAAAACATTTTTTCTTTCTTTCTTTGTTGCAGTATTAAAAATATATTTATGTTAAAGAATGTGAACACAAACAATTCTGGATTAATTATTGAAGAAGATATTTTTAATGAAAATCCAACTGAAGCAGAAAAGTTTTTATAAAAATAAATTATGATTTTCATAGATATACTTTTTGAAACTTAATTTATTATGTCCTACTAAGTTACTTTTATAAGTAATGATGGCTGAAAAAAGAAAGAGATATGAGATATCTATATATTCAACCAGTATACTGTTGCAGGATTGGGTTTTTGACATTACAAGCATCAAAAACTGGTTTAAACTGTCAAAAACCTATGACGAATAAATAAGTCTTAATCACAATAGCTATTAAAAAGGAAGAAACTTGTTTTCAAGCAAATTTAAAAGGTAATTCAGTGTTCAATTTATGTTTTAATTGTGAAATGTATATTTATTAATTAGAAAAATTGCATTAAAAAAATTATATATGCACTTATAATAGTTTAGTTTTTCAATTGAAAAATTAGCATTTTGGTTAATTTTCTTTTTTTCTTAAATTTCAGAATGCATTAATACCAAGTTTTAATGTAAAAATATTAGTTTCATTATTATAATATTTAATATTATAATTATTTTAAAATATTTTTACATTAAACATTAGTAATACTGTTATTATTTAAGTAATATATATCACTATTTTTGGCAGTTATAATGTATGACAATTGTCATCGTAATAACATCAAAAGTAGTGGTAAATATTAATATTTACATTGTATTTTGGACCTAAATTTCTTAATAAATTCAGAAAAATGAATTGAGCTTAATATATTTCGAACAATTTGCATTCTAATAGGACATTTTCATGCAAAAATAATTGCTACAGAGATTCTAAAACTAAAAGTAAATTTATGGAAGTATAACAAAAGTGTATAAAAATAATAGTTGTAAATGTATTATTATTTATTAAGTAATAATAATAAGTAATAATACATTAAGCTTAATTTATTTTAAACAATTTGCATTCTAATAGGACATTCTTATGCAAAAATAATTGCTACAGAGATTCTAAAACTAAAAGTAAATTTATGGAAGTATAATAAAGAGTATCAAAATAATAGACACACTATTATTTTTATACTCTACTTCCATAAATTTACTTTTAGTTTTAGAACCTCTGTAGCAATTATTTTTGCATAAGAATGTCCTATTAGAATGCAAATTGTTCAAAATAAATTAAGCTTAATGTATTATTACTTATTAATTATTATTACTTAATAAATAATAATACATTTACAACTATTATTTTTATACTCTTTTGTTATACTTCCATAAATTTACTTTTAGTTTTAGAATCTCTGTAGCAGTTATTTTTGCATAAAAATTTCCTATTAGAATGCAAATTGTTCGAAATAAATTAAGCTTAATTTATTATTAAGAAATTAAGATCCAAAATACAATATTTTGGAGGGGAATAGTACGTCCTTTAGAGGTCTAAAATATCTAAATCGCGTACCCTCCACATCGAAATTTTCGCTCTTATAGACGTCCTATAGAGCGCCGCTTAGATATCGTAGACGTCTTATGGATCTCAAAGAGAGCACACCTCGGAGCTCCTATAGAGCTCCATTCCACGTGATGTAGATATTTTTCGACGTCTTATAGAGGTACGCGTTTTTATGAGGTGAGGTATTATAGACGTCTAATAGAGATCGGTGTGTTGTGTGTGTGATGTTGTTTTATTTGTTCGAACCTTTCTTCTATTTTTGATAATGCAGTGTCCAATATTACAAAGTAAAAATTAATTTTGAATTGGTCTTCTGGATTTTTTGGAGCCTGATCTTTACATTCAGTGGCGCACCCAGGAGGCGCCCCCCAAAGAAGTAGAAATATTGATTTTGCATTATAAATATTTTTATTCGTTCATCTCGGCCCCCCCCCATGCATTATAAATATTTTTATCCATTCATCTCGCCCCCCCCCCCAAGAAAAAATCCTGGGTGCGCCACTGTTTACATTCGTAGTCAAATAAACGTTTTTTTGTTCGGGGTCTAACAATATTAACCAGAGGAAATGAAGGGTCGCAATCGATATCTTCTGCAATATTTTTTGCCTCTTCTAAAATATCACTAAAACCTTTATCTGACCTAATATTATATAAATATGTTTTGGTTTGCTCTAACATTAAAATAATATTTGGTAGTATAGCATCCGATTCCTGCATAGCTTTACTTACGATATTAATTTTTGTTAATACATTATACCATGTAATAATGGAACAAATAAATTTAAACGACTTAATTTTCAAAAGTAATGAATTTGCCATGTTTCTAGTTTCAGAGTCTCTAGTAGTATTATCAGAATAGAGGGTATATAAAGCATCATGTATTTTTGTTAGATTGTATCTAAGAACTTTTAGCGCATCTATTCTGCTTTCCCATCTAGTATCTGAAAGGGGTTTAAGCGTTAAAGTTGGGATTTCATTTTTTAAGACCTTCCAACGTTTAGTGGATGCGGAGAAGAAAACGTATAGCTCCTGTACAATTACAAAAAAGCTTGTAATTTCTAAAGACGCTTTTGCAGCGTCATTAACAACTAAATTTAAACTATGGACCGCACAAGGCACATAAAAAGCTCTAGGGTTTAAGTCAAGAACTTTTTTTTGTAAACCATTATTGCGACCCTTCATATTCGCACCATTATCATAACCCTGCTCCCTTAAATCCCCCAAACAAATGTTGTGAGTCTCCAAAAAATCTAATAAAATATCAGTTAAACCCTGTTCTGTCGAATCTGGTATTGAAATAAATCCCAAAAAATGCTCCCTAATTTCTATTTGCTTTGATTTATTATTTAATAGAACAAATCTTACTACAACAGTAAGTTGGTAGAAGGTTGTAAGGTTGTGACTTAGATCAGGGGTGGAATCTAAAATAATAGAATAATTTTTACTAACTTTTAAGAGCGAAATTATTTCATGTCTTATTTTTTGACCCAAAAGGGAAATAAGTTCATTTTGAATATGAACACCTAAATAATGAGGCATACTTGATGGATTTCTGCTAATTCTAGTGAGGTGGTCTGATATGGTATCATTAAACTTTGCAATTGCTTCAATTAATTTTTAAAAGTTTCCATTTCGTTGCTCGTATAACTTATTATTTTTGCCTCTAAAACTCAAATTTTGACCGGCTAAGAATTTAACGGTATAAATTATAATTTTTAACACGGAAACCCATCTATCTTTTTCCATATTTATTAATTTCTCATTTAGAGAATCAGTAGTTGTTTCAGAAGAAATTGATTTATTTAAATCAATCCAAGATTTTGTATTACAAATGTGACTTTTTGATTTTTCATGACGTTCAATAATCTGAGTTAAATGTCTCCAATCGCTATATCCCTCAACAAAGGCACTAGAAAAAGTTTTAAATAATTTGCAAGGAAAACAAAATACACAATCTTTTAACTTAGAATACACTAGCCAAACTCTTGGAATTATTTCCCCATTACTTAATTTTTTTTTATAATAAATAGATGAGAAACCTCTGTTATCTTTATTTACAGGAAAGTTTAGATCCGCTTCTGTAAGTTGGGTAGGGCCTAACTCTACTAAAGTTAATTTAATTTTGTCAGATAGTACGGAAGGCCAACAGCTAGGATCCTTATAAACATCATCTTTATAAGAAAGATGAAGAAAATCGTCATGATCTTTGGTCACGGTTTCACTGGTTTCAAGACTTGGTTCTGCGATTAAAACATCTTCCTTGGGGTTTGTGATTTCGGTCTCCGTCACATTTGTATCTCTGAAACTTGATGGCGCCTCATGCGATCTTGCTGGGATTAAAAATGTTTTTAATGAACCACAAGCTTTCTTTACTAATTCTTCTTTTTCAAGTTTTCTTTTTCTGTATTGGGCCCCAGAAAACTTTTTACGTTTATCAGACATCTGTAAAAAAAATGAGGTTCTTTTCGCAAAGAACTTATAAAAATGGCGCAATGTAAGTTAAGCTGTTTCTCGATAAAGAGTGACTTTTGCAAAGAAAACGTTCCAAATCGATTTTATTTTAATTTTTTCATATTTTAAATACAATTCCCCGTATGTTTTCTTTAATTAAAAAAAATCGTATTTTCCCGATTTCTGAATTGCCATATTTCACTTACCTGTTAAAAAAATAAGGTGATGCAGTTCAAAAATTCAAGTTTACACTTGTTCCTGTAGTATAATATGTTTAACATTTGCAAAATAAAATAAAAAAACCTTTAAAATAGAATTAAGCAATGAATCCTAGCTTTTTTTAAAACAAATGTCAAACCATAAATGTATTATTTCAATTTCTAACCGCTAACCGATCAAAAGAAAAAATATCATCAAGTTTACTTACCTGTGAAATATTTTTGTTGGTCAGCAATCACAATATCAAGCACAAAAATTAGAGACAAAAAGCTTTGTTTTTCAGTTGTTGAGATGGACACGTTCAAAATTAATATAGTGCAAATCATCCTGGTCCGTGAATTTTTAGGCTCAGGGCATAAAAGAGTATTTTCCTGCAACCTGACAAAAACCGCCCGCACCGATGCGATGCCGGCAATGCGACGCGATTTGATGGGATGATGGGTTAAAATGTGCTAAAACAAAAACGAACAATATATTTCCCAACTGGTTGCGACGTGGAGCAGTGGCGTAGCAAAGGGGGGGCAAGGGGGTCTATCATGCCCCGGGCGCCAATCGCAGAGGGGCGACAATGAAAGATCCATATATAATATTACTATATGTTTTCGAGGTGGATGCCAATATAAGGTCTATATATTATATTACTATATGTTTTTCGGGGAGGGCGCCAATATAAGGTATATATATTATATTACTATATTATTTTGTGGGGGGCGCTAATATAAGGTCTATATATTATATTACTATATGTTTTTAGGGGAGGGCACCAACATAAGGTCTATATATTATGTTACTATATGCTTTTCGGGGGGGAGTGCCAATATAAGGTCTATATATTATGTTATTAAATGTTTATCGAGGGCGCCAATATAGGGTCTATATATTATATTATTATATGTTTTTCAGGGGGGGGGGCGCGCCACAAAGGTATCGTGCCCCGGGCGCCAGTTATGCTCGCTACGCCACTGACGTGGAGTAGCTCTGCTATAACCAATGTGGTTTTGTTTAAAGCGACAATGGACCTTCAGATTGAAAAAAATGTGTCTCAAAAACGATTTTTTTTTCAGAAAATGATTCTGCAACTCATCAGCTTTAAAGTTAAAAAAAAAAGTTATATTGATCCAATCATTATTAACCGAGTTATAAGTATTTTTCCAAACGTAAACAATGGAAATGTTACGTTAAATTAAAACTTTAAATGCTATTTTCTCAAAGAAACTTTTTATGTCGTTTCGGTAAGTTCAAAATGTTCCATGCGTCATAATTTTTCTTGAAAATTGTTCCATGCGTCATAATTTTCATAAAATTTCATAAAATGATTATTTATATATGTTAGAATAAAACTTAGTGATAAATTCATTATACTATTTTAAAACACCTTAAAATTTTTACAATAAAAAAAATTTGATAAAATTTTGCATAAAATGATAATTTTTATCGATTTCTTTTCTAGTTTTTATAAATATGGCTGTAAATCTAATATTACTACTAACTTTTATTATAACTATATAAAGCTAGCATAAGAAAGAAAATTAGATATCTGAGACAAAAATTGATGCACATGGAGCATTTTTAAGTAGAGTAATTAACAAACTGATTTTAATTAATATCTTAATTAATTACATTCTGATCTTTTTTTAATTTAGCATTTTCATCTCTAAACAACACTGTATAAGTATACAAAATTTCATAGCAATTGGTTGATAAATAAAAAAAAAAAAGTGTTTCATGGTCCATTGTCGGGACAATGGACTTTCAAAATTGTGAAATTTGTCCAAAAATTCGATTTTTATTTTTTATTTTATTGAATTGTGAAACTACGGACGAGTAGAAATGTGTTGCAAAAAGAATTTTTAATTTCTGTGATTACTTTCCTAGTTATAGGCATTTGTATTTAATTTAGATATTAGGGTAGGTGGGGGCAAAGGTTTGCAGTTTTGAGTTTTGGGTTTCTTACGGGCCTCCGTTAGATCCTATCGCCCCAAAAAGTCACTTGTATTGTAGTTGGGTATCCCCTCTACCTTCAATAAAATAATGAATTTTTTCCCGATATATTTAGTCACCGAATTTTTAATTTTACCAAAAGACCTGTTTGCGAACCTTTGCTCCAATCGGTGGCGCAAAAGTTCGCACTGCAAACCTTTACCCCACTCGTTGGTTTCTTATTGGATAGGCATCGAAAATCACAAAAAGAGTTATCTAAATAATTTTATTTCACATTTTGTAATCTTTTTAAAGGTGTTACATATATAGAAAATCACAAATTGAACAGGTTAATCTCAATAAATTTTTTCTTAAACTAAATAACTTCAAAATGAAATATCAACTATTAACACAGAAAGTTGAATCTGACAAAGAAATTCACAAAATGAAAAGGGGTTAATCTCAATAATTTTTTTCTTAAACTAAAGAACTTCCAATTAAAATATCAACTATTAACACTATCGTTATATCATATCTTAGGCTTTACTCATTCTTTTAAAACCCGTAAAAATTAAGCAAATTAAGGGGATGGGGGACATTACAAAGCAATTTTTGAAATTTTTACCTCAGAGATATGAAATTGGGCATAAATATTCATTAAAGTAAAACTATTTCAAACACCTTATAAAATTTTTTAAATATTTAAAATTTTATTTTTTATATTTAAAAAATTGAAATTTTTATTATGTTTTTTAAAATGCTCCTTGCGATCCAATTTTTAACCTTATCCTAAATTTTGCATTTAGATTGCTTATACATTTTGATCAGGGTTATGTTTTGATTTGTGCTTTCGTTGAATAATTAATTTTTAGGAAATATTTTTATGCTTGTACTCTGAATTCTCGTGAAATTTTTGTACTTTTCCACGCTTAAGTTAAACTTTGATAATATGAATGATGTCGAAACCTGAAATGGATACATAACTTTATTTTAATGTATAAGAGGAGTCTTTGTAATAAATTTTATAAAATTTCGTCAAAAATTGTGACGCAAGGAGCATTTCAAAGACTTGCAAATCTGGAAATTACTCATTTAGAGCTTTTTTCCGTAACCAGACCTTCGAAGCTTATAATGTCTTGTAACAACATTTAATTCTTTTATCTTGTAAAATAGGTCTTTGTTCAGAGCTATTTTATTTTTGTTTTGTACTAATTTATTTTATTTTTAATTTATGGATTTTCAAGCATTTTACAAAAAATTTTCTGATTAAAAACAGGCAGTTTTTATCAAAAACCATAATTTTTTTTCAAATTACAAAAATGTGAATTCCCATTAATAATAAAAGACGTTGTTAATAAGGATTCCTAATGAAAAGAGGACATGAAACAAATGTTAATAGTTAGAGGGGCAAAGGTTTGCAGATGGGGCAAAGGTTTGCACTGCGAACCTTTACCCCATGACTCCTGCAAACCTTTACCCCATTTCGTGCTGGTTCTGTTTCTGCAGAATGGACGCCACTGTATTTGAGTTAACCCAAAACTTAAGGTAGGATTTAAAAGTTTATTTACCACCCTAACATGCGAAAATAAGCCCAAAACAGTTCGTGAGTTTGAGTGATGCTCAAAATTACTCAAAAGTTGCAAAAAATTACATTAAAAGAGACGAAAATAAACTTACCTCATTTTCTCTGCAAGAGGGGGTCTTAACTCCAACATTTCTTACGAGGCAACTGACTTGAAGTAGAGGAATGCACTGCCTACCCTATTCTTCCTAAAACTCTTCCCGGTCATTTTAAAATGTATGTGCGAACCTTTGCCCCATGTGAACCTTTGCCCCCACTTACCCTATGTGGTTACTAACAATAACTTTAAATGTATTTTTCTCAAAATAAAAATTTTCATGTCATACGAATATTCAAACTACTCCAGGCGCATTTCTAATGATCGTATTGCTTTGAAATTTACGTTTTATATACTTAACTGTATATCAAATAAATATTATTGAAAAAAATTATGCTTCGTAGCTCAGAATTTCTAAATTTTGTACTTGAAAAGATGATTTATAGGTATTTTGCGTAATAAAAAGGGTGTTTTCACTATTATTTTTTTCTCTTTATATTTTTAATGAATGCTTAAAATAAGCAATAAGTTTCGTTGTTAGTTCTATAAGGTATCCTGTAAATAAAAATGACCATATTATATGCAAAAGAAATGCGCTTGGAACGTTTTTAATGAGGCCAATTTTTGATATAATTAATAATTCATGATTCATAAATTATTAATATTTTATCTTTAAATTTTAACCACTTTTACATATCTATGGTACTAATGACATATTCAAATTTCAAGCAAATCCATTCAAAACAAAAAAAGTTAGGTTTGAAGGTCCACTGTCCCCTAAGTAAATTTCTCCATGGCCGAATTTAAATTATCATTAAAATATAGGCATTCTTGCTTCGCCAAATAAAAACGAAGTCTTAATTTAATCAAACACATTTGATTATATATAGAGACACACAGAGTTACAAAACGAAATCACAATAAAAATAACATACCGGGAGCGCAAATGATCTGACAAGACAAAATCTCCCAGAATAACCTTCTTTTAACATTTTTCGCGCGCAACCCTCATCACATCCAGCATGTGCCGAATAAACAAAAATTACACTAGATCAGCAATGTCCAGTAGACACACTGGCTTCGCAAAAGCGATAAATCTAAGGGCCTTATTATACAGAACTACAGTTGTGGCTATAGGTCGCGACTGTCGCCTGGGCGCGTAACTTCCCCTTCTGAGTCCAAACCTTACTGTTTATTTCCTGTTATACTTGTAAAATGCATTTTTTAATTCTAAGTAGTTACCTAGCATAATGGTGATATTTTTATATTAATTATTTTTCTAATAAATTAGTTTTAAATTTTTTTTTATCCGGGCGGCTGACTTGCTGCCCCCCTTGATGTGCCGCCCGTGTGCCCCGCACCCCTTGCACCCCCGGGTTGGAACTCCCCTGATTGAGCTCAACAAGTTAAAGGAAAAATAAATTAAAATAAAAAAATATATGCATATATTTAACGTTTAAGGGTATACACAAGTGTTGATATTCACTAGCCACCATAAATTTTGTTGATTTATAAACTGATATAACATGTGTAATGATTAGCATATTTTGTGGTTTTATAACTGGCTATAACTTGTGTTATTGATTGCAATTAATGGAGGAAGTGTAAATCTGTAATGTGTTAGAATTATTTCAATAATTAAATGTTGTTATTGCCTCTAACCCTGTGTTCTCACATTTGAGTTGAGATTTCTCTTTTTATTGGCGGACCAACATGTCTCTCTTTATTTTAGGAGTGGATCGAGACCGCGAATTGCTCACGAAGTCGATTACAGTTTTACCTATTCTGGGCTACGCTACTATCGCCATCTACTGGAGAGAATAATTAACAATTGCTTAATGCGAAAGATATGAATATGTATAAACGGGAAAAAATTACCAACTTTTTCAATACTATTTTTCATTTAATTGTGTAAATGCTAAGTATTCAACACATACTGACGCAGAAAAAAGTTACTTCTTTCAATAAATTTAGGAAATACAAAAATTGAAATTAACTTTAAACAACTGGTTCTGGGTAATTATTTTTAATTTGCATTTTTTAATGTATAATGTATAGAACTTTAATTGGATTCAGGCCCAAAATTCCAGAAAATATGTATTTTTAAGTTATCAAATTATGTACAAACTGAGGTAAATAAATTTATAATTTTATTTCGTAATAACTATATAAAATTATATGATTATAACTTATGCAAACAAGTACACACACACCCTCACTTCTTAGAAGTAAGGTTGCAAGGAATCTGAACCTAAGATAGTGTTGGACTACACACAGACAAACAGGTACCTCAAACATAAAACATGGAATTCCACAATAACCGAAATAAATGTGCACAGTTGAATTAAGTAAAAAATATTTTGAATAGAGATAAAAAAAGGGGTAGTGATAGAAGGTATTTCCAGTGTATTAAACCATTGTATATTTACAATGTATGTTTACAGTAGAAATTTAAAGTGCATTTTTCATTGAAATTGTTTACGACTGGTCATGTGACTCTGCTACTAAATTATCTTTTCAAAATTTTCCTTTTTTAAACTTTTTTCCAAATTTCTAGTCTATGCCTTTTTTTCGCTCTGCAATGAGCGAGTCTACCCACTAATACAGGCATTGGTGGTCAGTCTCTTCTCAGACGGGGGGGGGGGGGGCATATTCTATAACATATAAAACCCCAAAACCCTTTCAAAATTCTAAGTTCTTTTTAAATTTCCTTGGGCGTAGAGTTAATTTCGTTTTCGATTCAAGGAACAAAGGAATTGTAAATAACCTAAAAAACCAACGTAGGAAATTGACATATCGTCCCTTAAAATCCCCTTAGTTTTACAAGTTTTACAAGCCCGGAGATCAAGGCACAGCGAATCACTGCTCGTTGCTTAGTCACATGACAAGTCGGCTATGAAAAGTTATATAAGGGCCTGTGATCAGCTGCCTGTACAGTGAGAGTTCCTTCTGTACCTTCTTTGCGTATAGTCGTTTCTTGCCTTCCTCCGTGTGTGCTAAGCCTTGCGCTAGTACACCTGCTTTTCATTTTGCTTTTCTTTGGTCCCTACTTCTGTGTCTGTGGCCTTTCGGGGAGATTCTCTCCTGCGGATGTGCGACGGGCCTGATTTAGAGGCAGCCTCTGATATCACGAGTTTCACTCGTGGTATTATGGATGATAAATTGATGGATACGGACTCGACCCTGGCTGATGATACTCTGGATATGAACATGGACAATGAAACAAACCAACCTATTCTTACCGAACTATCTGAAGATAATGAAAAAATCTTATCTAATTTACAAAACGGACTGATCCCGGAAAATCTTCACGAAACTCTGGAAAAGGCATTCCCTCTGGCATACGAAAGATATCGTCTTGGTAAGCATAGTCTTGACCAATCTAACCATACTAACATTTCCATTTCAAATTCTAACAATAAAAAAAAACGTAAACCCAATACTCAGGAGAATACTAACGGTTTTAAGACACCGGCCAGAAGATTAACTGCCAAAGCTACTATCCCTATTATCCCTACCAATACTGTAACTGTCAACAAATTTAATGCTCTTAAAAACCATATTGAAGAATACCCTATCCAATCTCAAGCCCCTAAGGAAAATCAAATCAAGATCAAGCATATTACGATTGCCAAAACTGAAAATTATAGAGAAATTTTGAACTTATTAGCGGGTAAAGACGAAAGGCACTTTCACGCACGAATGAGCGGAGAATTTATTAGGATTGAACCTAAATCAGAAGATGACCATAGGAATATTACTAAATTTCTTAAAGACAATAATATACAAGGATTCATTCTACCATTAGGATCAGTAAAATTAATTAAAGTGTTCATCCGAGGACTCCCCATTGATATTGAACCGGACGAAATTCAAAAAGAACTTGAAAGATTAGAATACCCAGTCCATAAAGTTAATCGCCTCATGAGAGGTAAGAAAAATGAAGAAAAAACCCCCCTACCCCTCCACCAAATTCAACTTACCCCTGCGGAAAATTCTAAAAACATTTACGATCTACAAGCCCTCTTTCACATTAAAATCACCATTCAAAAATACAACTCCCCCTTCAAAACCCTCCAGTGCTTCAGATGTCAGTATTATCACCATCATCAGGAAAATTGCACCATGAATCCCCGTTGCGTAAAATGTGCCGGTGATCACAAAACTAGTGACTGTAATAAAGGAGAAGGAAAGTTAGAAAACCCAAAATGCTGTAATTGTAATGGAGACCATGTGGCCAGTTTCAGAGGTTGTCCTGCATTTCCCCATAATAAAGCCGAAGCCAAAAGAAAATGTAAAGAAGTAACCCCCGGTTTTTCCTATGCCAACGCAGCTAGATCCAACACCACTAGAAATATCCCTCAAACCAATTCTTCCACTCCCTCCCAAAATTTAATAAATACTAAAACTGCCGAAACCACTCAAATTATTGATTATCCTAATTTTACTGATGGTTTAAATGTCTTAAAACAAATGAAACAAATTAACGACCTCCTTGAGGAAATTAAAGCTGCCTTAGGTACCTCCAATTTAACCCACTTAATTGATAGACTTACCACCACAAGAGATAGAATTAATAAAGGCCAGACTGAAGATGACAAAATTTTTGGCTTCTTCACTGGCATGCTTAATCGTCCGGAAATTTCAAGTTAATGGGTACGCCCTCTCCTTCCCTTGTTGTTCTTGCGTGGAATGCCAACGGTTTACTTTCCAGGATCCGGGAGTTTAAAGAATTTGTAAATGAGCATACCCCCGATATCATTCTCATACAAGAAACTCATCTCAGACCAGAGGATAAACTTAACATCCCTCAGTACACCACTTATAGAACTGACTACAATTCCTACACACAAGCCAAGAGAGGCACCGCTATAATTATCAAAAATACTTCACCCCATCATGAACTTATCATTTCCCCCCTCAAAATTATCAACGCTACTGCTGTTAATATTAAACTAAATAACCTCCCATCTTATACTATTGTTTCTACTTATATTCCCCCTGTTCAAAATCCTAACGACGTCCTTGACGATTTAAAAACTCTTGATAAATTAAACATTAACACTATCCTTTTCGGCGACCTTAATGCTCATCACACTCTGTGGAACTGTAAAACTAATAACACTTACGGTAATACCATTTATAATTTTACTACGAACTCTGAATTTGACATAATTGCCCCCTCTTCCCCCACTCATTTTTCCAGGTATAGCAGTAGCACTATTGACTTTGCTCTTGTTAAAGGCTTTCCCCATAATATTACTATTGAAACCCTCTGCAATCTCTCATCGGATCACAACCCAGTTGCACTCACCATTCCTTTAAACACTAATCCCTTAATTATCAATCATTCCAAATTCACCAACTGGGATAACTTTAAAAAAGACCTGCATAACTTACCCTATACCCATCCTGAAATTAATACCCATAACGACATCGATAATCTTGTTCATAGCATAACTAATGACATTAACTCCGCCCTCACCAAAAATACCAAAATTATTCCTCCTACTAATAAAATTCGTACCGACACCCAACTTAAAATTCTCACTAATGAAAGAAATAGAGCGCGTAAAAATTGGCAAAGGAACAAAACCACACATAATAAAACTTTAATGAATAACGCTCAACAAAACTTAAGATATTATATTCATGACAAAGCCAATAAAAGTTGGGAAACTTACATTACTTCACTTGACATAACTGACAATTCCATTTGGAGAGCCGCTAAATGCCTTAAAAATAAACCTAATGTCATTCCCCCCCTCATTAATCCTAGTAATAATAACTTCATATATTCTGACGAAGATAAATCTAACCTTATCGCTCAAACCCTTGCCAACAACTTCATCCTTAATCCCAGCCCCAATACTAGCATAGACAATACTGTTCAAACTAATATAAACCTTTTTAATTCTATTAATCACCCCACTGCTGAAATATACATTCCCCCCTCCAGAGTTAAGGAAATAATTAAAAAACTCCCTAATCGTAAATCGCCTGGCGAAGACCAAATTACTAATACTATGCTTAAAAACATCCCCCTTAAGTTCATTTTCAAAATCACTGCCCTTATTAATGCTATCTTTAAATTGAATCACTTTCCTCAAAGTTGGAAAAATTCTATCATTGTGCCCATAGCTAAACCTGGAAAAAATAAGAACTCTCCTGATAGCTATCGGCCAATTAGCCTCTTAAATACCATCAGTAAACTTACTGAAAAATTCATTGCTTATGAAATCAATAATCATCTCCTCTCTGCTAATATTATTATCCCCTATCAATTTGGTTTTCGCCAATCTCTTTCAGCCCCTCACCAAATTTATCGCATTGTTGAGCATCTTGCCGACTCTAAATTAAATAAAAAATGCACTGCTGCCCTTTTCCTTGACTTTGCCAAAGCGTTTGATAAAATCTGGATTGATGGCCTCATACATAAACTTATTAATTACAATTTTCCCCCTCATCTTATTAAACTCCTTATCTCCTACTTAAAAGATCGTACTTTCCAAATTAAAATTAAAGATAAATTATCCTCCAAATTAAATTTCTATAGCGGTCTTCCCCAAGGTTCTATTATTGCTCCAATTTTATTTAACATTTACTTTAACGATATTTATCAATATAATAAAACTAATATTGCCATCTTCGCCGATGACACCGCAATTTACGCAACTGATCATAGCCCCAAGTACGCCGTCAAATACCTTAATGACCATATGAAAATTATCCAACAGTGGCTCGACAAATGGAAAATCAAAATTAACACTGATAAATGTATTGCTATTATGTTTACACAAAAAACTAAACGAACAATTGACAAATACAAACTTATTATTGGTAACTCTATTATCCCCTGGTCTGACACCGTTAAGTATTTAGGAGTCACCCTTGACAAAAATCTCACATGGAGACATCACATAACACAAATTAGGGACAAGTTTCGAGTTGCCAAACGTTCACTATTCCCCTTAATTGCTCGGAACAGTAAATTATCTATAAATAATAAAATGCTCATTTACAAATCATTTCTTAGACCTCTTATTACTTATGCAGCTCCGGCATGGTCATACGCAGCAGATTCTCATATTAAAAAGCTTACTGTAGCACAAAATATTACTATTCGACAAATTGTTAACGCACCGTGGTATTTCAGAAATGCTGAAATCCACGAGGAGCTTGGCCTCCTTACTATTCCAAATTTCCTCAAAAATTTAACTACTAACTTCCATAATTCTATTGATAATGAACTCCTTTTAAATCTCGCCAACTATGACCCTGCCGAACCTGCTAACAGAAGACGGCCTAGAGCCGTTCTCTGTTCTTAATTTTTTTTAAAACTTCATTTTACTTTAATTTTTGTAATCTTACTCTTACTTTGGTAAGCAGTGAGCTTTATTTTAAGTTTTTCCTAACTATTTTTTACTTTGCTCCCAAGAGCATCGCTTTATCTACCACATTAAACTTCCTTTTCTCAAGCCACTACCCGGATCCAAATCCAACCTATCTCTTTTCACCTTTACCCTGGTCATTTCTATGCAAGCCTACGTTGGAAGGCGTGGCCTATGTAACGTAGTTACCCCATTTATCTGATGATCTGCCTGTACAGTTTTCGTTGGCGGCTTTTTTCGTATTCCAGAGATCGATTCTTACGACTGCTCGAGTCAGCGCGCAACTTCACCCGATAGACGAAAAGACTTTCTTAAGTCTCCAGCAAGCTCCTCATCGCGCTCTTCGCGCAAGAAGAAAAATAACAAGCCGTGTACGGCCGATAATTCAGCAAAGACTGTCGCCGGACATTCTCCAGCTCCATTCCTTTGTAACTACACCTCTCCTCCCGGATTCAGCTTAGACAAAGCACTGGAAGACCTCGATCGTAAGAATCTCCATTATGATGCCTATACAATCAAGAACATTTTTGAGAAAAACTTTGATGCCTCATGGCCCTACTTCAGCACAGTGAAGAAATTCACCAGACATCTGTCAAAGACTGTGGACAACGCCAGGTCGGAAGACATCGAAATGGTGAGAGATGCTTTCATTAATTTAAAATCAGTGCTTAATAGTAATAGTAGGGATATTAACGAGTTTCTTAAAAATAAGCTATTTTCGCTATATGTTAAAAACTTCAAGACCAGTATTAATAATTCCTTAAATCACCTTAACTTAGAATTTATTATTAATGAGGATATTGTAAATGTCACCACTAAAACTAACGTTAAACGTTCGCGAGACGAAGAGGAAACTCCAATCTCGCGAAATTAAATCGCTGCCACTAGTTCAGACAACACTGACTTAACTGATGAAAATTGTGACGTAATAGAGACGCAGGATTCTGCCGACCCTGTTGTAATTAGTAAAAAGCACCATATTTATTTTGAAGCCGGTAATAGCTACAAAACTATTATCCAGGTCATTAAGACCATGTATCCTGATGTCGAGCCAGTTATGGCCGGCAGTTTAATTCATATCATCTTCCATGATACTGATAGGTATAGGGATGTAGTTAAATATTTAACGGACAACAACATTCCGCTAAGAACGATTGATCCGAGGTCAGAAAGGCCTAGGAAAATCCTAATTAGAGGCCTGCCAGCCAACACAGACCGCAATGATATTCACGAAGCATTGACTAACTTGGGCATAGTTCCTATTAAAATAGCCTTTCTTACTAATAAAAAGACTAACACTACTCTGCCACTTTTTATGGCATTGCTTAAACCCTCTCCTAATAACGATAATCTTAATAAACTAACCCATATTAATTTCCTCAAAATTAAAATCACTAATTTTGTCAATTCAGGTTTTGCTCAATGCTATAACTGTCAGAAGTTTGGCCATTCGAGCACTACCTGCAAATTAACTACCAAATGCTTACTCTGTAGCGGAGACCATCAGGCCCGCTTATGTCCTATCCGTAATAACCCTTCTAAATTTCTCTGTGCCAACTGTGGGGGAAACCACACAGCTAATTTCACCGGTTGTGAAAGGCACCCTAAGTACATTGCCAATAAAACTAATCTCAAAAACTCTACTATAACTAACTCTCAACCTGCCACTAACTTTATTCCGGCTCCTATTCCTGCCGTTTCGGCGTGGAATAAGAGTAATAACTCTGTTAATAACACTAACAACCCGGTTTGCCCAGTGGAAAATGCTTCGTCTAACTCCAAAATTATCGCGAATACCCATATTGATCCCCATCTCAATCAAAATGTTAGGACTGCCCCTAAGAAAAAAATCACGATCGAAAAACCTATTACCAAACACAGCACTCAGCCTGCTAACAATAATGATAATGTTCCTCGCAATGAAAATAATAGCGGTCTCTCTGACTTCGCAGAAATCGTTAAACTGATAAAGGAAGTTACCCAGATTTTTTCCGTCACGGATTTAATTAATCTCATTAAAAACATTGCCGAAGTGCTTCGTGCTCCGGGAGACATGCATCCCAAAATGATAGATATCGTTAAAATTATATGTGAATTTTTCTGTCCCGACTTGGGTTCGAACCCAGGCCAGGATGTTTCTTACTAATCGCTTTCCCTCCCCCCTCCCGTCCTGAGTACTCAG